>JAPSGF010000016.1:3581002-3950741 GCA_035772895.1 Perdix hodgsoniae
GTAAAATGTATTTTAGTTGATGTTCACAGAATGACAGAATGGCCAGGGTTGGAAGGGATCTCAAGGATCGTGAATCTCCAACCCCCCTGCCACATGCAGGGCCACCAACCACCCCATTTAATGCTGGACCAGGCTGCCCAGGGCCCCATCCAACCTGGCCTTGAACACCTCCAGGGACGGGGCATCCACAACCTCTCTGGGCAGCCTGTTCCAGCACCTCGCCACTCTCTGAAGAATTTCCCCCTGACGTCCAACCTAAATCTCCCCTCCCTCAACTTAAAATCATTTCCCCTTGTCCTGCAGTTATCTACCCTTTCAGAGAGTTGATTCCCCTCCTACTTGTAGGCTCCCTTTAGGAACTGAAATGCTGCAATGGCGTCACCCCGCAGCCTTCTTTTCTCCAGGCTGAACAAGCCCAGCTCCCTCAGCCTGTCTTCATAGGGGAGGTGCTCCAGTCCCCTGATCATCTTCATGGCCCTCCTCTGGACCCTCTCCAACAGCTCTGTCTTTTTTGTACTGAGGGCTCCACATTTGGACACAGTACTCCAGATGGGGCCTCACAAGAGCAGAGTAGAGGGGAACAGCCACCTCCCTGTCCCTGCTGGCCACCCCTCTTCTGATGGAGCCCAGGATACCATTTGCCTTCTGAGCTGCAAGGGCACACTGCTGGCTCATACTGAGTTTTTCATCCATCGGGACTGCCAGGTCCTTCTCCACAGACCACTCCTTCCAGTCTGTATGGATGCCTGGGATTCCTCCGGCCCAAGTGCAAAACTCTGCACTTTGCCATGTTGAACCTCATTACGTTCACCCGGGCCCACCTTTCAAGTCTGTTGAGGTCCCTCTGAATGGCATCCCTTCCTTCAACCGTGTCAACCGCACCACTCAGCTTGGTGTTGTCAGCAAACTTCCTGAGGGTCCACTCAATTCTGTCATCGATGTCATTGATAAAGATGTTAAAGAGCACTGGTCCCAAGAAAGACCCCTGCTCATTACTGACCTCCACCTGGACATAGAGCCACTGATGACCACCCTTTGTCTGCAGCCTTTCAATCAGGTTCTTATCCATCGAGTGGTCCACCCATCAAACCCACATTCCTCCAATTTGGAGATAAGGATGTGGTGGGGAACTATGTCAAAGGCCTTGCTCAAGTCCAGGTAAATGACATTGGTCGCCTTCCCCTTGTCCACCGATGCCATCACTCCATCACATCCATAGAAGGCCACCAGATTGGTCAAGCATGACCTCCCTCTGGTGGAGCCATGCTGGCTGTCACAGATCACATACTCATTCCTCATGTGATCAAGCATGTCATCCAGGAAGATCTGTTCCATGATCTTCCCAGGCACAGAGGCGAGACTCAGCTAAGATTCTCCTCAGAGACAGGCTACTTCCATTTGCTGCCATCATGCCAGGTGCCGAATAAGTTTCTCTTTGGTCAAAAAACCCCAAGTTCCTGGATTTGCACCAACTTTTAAGCCATTTATTTATGAGGTGGGTTTTTTGGTACCTCTCAGTAACCTGCCCTGCCACTGAAGGTAGGGAAGAAAGCACCACCTGCACACCCGCTCCCTCGCCTACCTGCCCCAGCCCCCTGAAGTCTTTCTTGATAGGTCTGAGACTTTTCTCAGCAGCTTTCTCATTGCCAGCCTGGACTGTCAATAATGGGTAATAACCGGAAGGGCTAATCAGACTAGGAAGTCTCCTAGAAATGTCTCTGACCCATGCCCCAGGGAGGCAGCACACCTCCCTATGGGTAGGGTCAGGCCGACATATAGGGCCTTCCGTTCCTCTCAGCAGGGAGTCTCCCACAACAACCACGCTTCTGTCTTCTCCACACCCCCACTCACCTCTCCCTCGAGTTCCAGGGCCTCAAACCTATTACGCAGAGGCACCTGGGGAGCCAAGGATGGTTGGGATGGGGGACGCCCCCATTGTCAAGCCGATACATGTTTCCAACATGTTGTTGGAATATTTCACATTTCTGTGTTTTCACATGGGGCAACAGTGTATGCAGAAAGGAACAGGCAGGTGACCCTGCATCCCATTTCCTCAGACAAAGTGGAGGTGCTTTTTGAGCCATGCCTGACTCTCAAGGGCACCTGGAGTGTTCCAACAGGACAAGTTTCTTTTCATGCTGTATTGTTCATGTGCACACAGGAGAGGCCATCTGAGTAAAATAGCAGAAAACAAGTGCATGAAGAAATAAAACAGGCCTTTCATTTTCCTGCACAGGTTTAGTGGGCTAGCTAACTGATGGGAGAGCCCAGGTATTGCGAATTCTGTAGTGCAGTCCCACCTCGTGAACTGCATACCTTCTCTTGGATGCTGATGCACGCAGGGCTCTGGACAGGGCAGCTAATAAGTAGACAGTTTACTTCAGTGATGCTGCTGGTGCTCTTGTTCAAGGCAGCATGAGGCAAATTTTGCTGGCTGAATTCTCCACAGCTGTCATGAAACCCACTGAGTTTTTATGGGTGATGCTGAGACATTCTAAGTCTAAGCAGCAGAAATGGAATATGAAGCAATTAAGGAAGATATTGCACTGTTACATGAACAAATCAAGTTAGTTATCCGTATGAATGTTCAGAAGGGTTGAGAGTTGAATAGTTACCCGCTGACTTGTGTTGCTTTCTCTGGAGCTTTAAAAAAGACATTGTGTGTTAACATCGGAGCTTAGGCTGGTGTTTGAATATGCTTTAAAAAACCAAACACATTCACTGATATGTTGGCTTTGTTTGCAACAGAATGCCTTATTTCTATTTATTATTTCAGTCATTTATTATTTATGTTACAGCAACAGCTAGAAGCCTCTTTTTGCAAGGTGTCATACAGATTCATTGTAAGGGGAAAGTTTGTCTTGTCTGCTCGAGATGTGGGCATGCATTCAGAGAAAGGAGAAAACTAATTGCAGAACATGGTAAAGGCTCAGATCTGTTGGATTCTGGCTTCTCAGTGTAAGTAGTGGCCCTCACAAAGAGCTGTATGAAACAAAGCTGTTGCCCTCATTTCATGTGAAACCTTTAATTTGAACTGACACTAGATGGGAGCCTTTAGGTATATCATACAACTAGCTCCGCTTGGATGGAATGTCTTCCTGAATTGTATTGCATAGCTGAAGAGGACTGCGTTGCCTGAAACTGGTGGCCTCTGTGTTTTTTTCTGGAGCATAAGCTGGTTTTTCATGTGCTTTCCAAAAGCAGAAAATTAGAGGTCATGCTTAGCTTCTCTCCTTAGTAGAACACATTGTCCACATTGCTCAAGGTACCTGGGGAATCTTCCCCAGATGTGCATGCTAAAAACTAAATGTTTTGATGGCCGCTGGTCTATGAGTTTAAAAGCAATCAGTCGGAAAGGGACCAAACTCTTGGGAATTCATATTTGCTTTTGTTAAGATAATTAAAGAGCAGAATAAGCAGAACAGACAGACTTCCCCATTTTAAGATGCAAATGAGGGATTCTGTGAATGGTATTTTGGATTGAGTTCTCCTTGACGCTGTGTGAAGAAATGAAATTCCAGCAAGAAGAGGAGTGGGGTGATTTGAGAATCTTGTTTTATGTTTTGTTTTTTTGATGCATTTTCTATCAGTACTTGAATATGGGACATAGATGATTCCCTGATCTTCATAGAAGTAGAATTATTCACAGGAGTGAATCTCCCAAAGGATTTTCTTGGTTATTTGTTTCTCTTGAAGAAGAAAACTAAAGCTTGCTTTGCAGAAGGAACTTCAGAAGTGTTTCAGTAGAATGACAAAGTGGTTGTAAGGGGAAAGAGACGTAAGTTGCGTGGGGATGGGTTTCAGTGTGAGAGGGAGAAATATTAAATGGAAAAGACATGTGGATGCAGCACTATAAGACTTGGTTTAGTGATGGGACTTGCTCGGTCTGATTGATGGTTGAACTTCATGATCTCGAAGGCTTCTTCCAACCTAGATGATTCTGTGATTCTCTGTTTCCCAAGTGGCCAATTTCATGTATTTGTTCTCCTTTGGTGGACATGCATAGCAGTACAGCTGGCTACATTGGTGTTCTGTGAAGGCAGCCATACAGTGAATCTGCCACTGTGTGGATGACCGTGGAGGAAATCATGGAATGATTAAGGTTGGAAATGACCACTAAGGTAATCTAGTTCAACCATCAATCCATCACTACCATGCACAAATGAGCTGCTTTCCTGGTTCTAGTGCAGTATGGAAGTTAATGTGAACTTGACAGATAAATCACCCGCTTCTTCCCCTGTACCACAGCAAGGATAAGCAGCTGAAAGCACGCCTTCCAAAAGTCTTTGAAACGGTGGTACTTTCTCTGTGAGTAGGTGCTATAATGGAAAGAGTTGTGGTTGTGTTCTTCAGTGGAGTTTTCTTGAAATCTCCTCTCCTTATCTGGGTAGTATTCTTGTCCTTTAACAGACAGAACATCAACTTTGTACCTTTGCTAATATTCCAGCATATCTACTTGTTTATTTGTATCATTATTTCTGGCATCAGCTTTGCTTTCCCCTCCATCCCTCCCCTCATGACACAGCTAGGCCAAATATCAAACAGATGCCTTTTCCTCAGGGATGTCACTGAACTCATTTCTGACAGACAGGACTATTTTCTTATTAATAATTTAGTCAGTTTCTCTGAGGAGATCTAGGCCCTTTCAAAAGCCCTTTCTGGTTTTCTTCCAGTGCACTGGAGCTGTGTTTACACGGTGGTACTGTGCCACACATGTGAGCAGTGTCCTTATGTCTGAGTCGGCTCTTGTTCAAGGAGTAGACTTGCTCTTCACAGCGGTTCTGGTGTCATTACCTCTGCTTCTGCCCATGGGACAGGTGCCAGAGGGCACGTGCGGGGAGGCAGTGGCTCCATGAAGACTCCGCACAAAGCTAAGCAAGTAAAAAAAATAATTGCAGGAGTCTGCCCTTCACCTTTTATTTTGTAAACACTCAAGTATTAAATATAAATGAATCTTTCAAGGATGTGTGTTTTCTTCAGGGATGCCTGCTTGCTACATCACTGTTATAGGAAAGCTTGTTTCTTTGGGATCTAGAAAGCAAAAAAGATATCATCTGCTCTCCTCTCTCCCTGTTCTCTCCTCCTACTCCCACACAGTCTTCCTTTTTTTTCTTTCTTCCTTCACTGGATAATAGGAGAGCAACGAACGCTGCGAAGCAAGCACGCCCTTACATAAACTACCCAACCAAAATCTTAAGCATGTTGTAAACCTCAGCAACCATCTTCTTCACATACCTATGCCTCTGGACCATATTTATTTAACTTGTGTCACTCACTGGAGCAGCTACCCTCTTCTAGTGCTGGATGCCAACGTGTTCAACAGAGCACAGAGGCTGCAGTCAAAGCTTACAAGTCATTGTCCATCTTCTGCAGACCAGCATGAGCAGCCTGGGTATGTATTTTTGATAGCAACCCCCTTGCTGCCTCAGATTAAAATGTTTTTCTACAGTTATTTCAGATCAGTGCTGCAAATTAAATCATGTAGCTGGAGATATCACCTTGTTGGCTGCTTTATTTTTTTATAAGTTGCCTTGTAGTAGAAGCAAGCTATCATTGGCTAAACTGCAAGAACATTACTGAATGCATTATCTTAATTACATCACATGAGTGTCATGTCCACTGCAAAGAATCGATGAGATAATCCTAAACCATACCAGCTGTCAGCAAGAGGAGAAGAGACAGGTTAGGGATGCATTTAATTTTTGTACTTTTAGCTGTTTTGCATAAACAAGCCATTGCATCAGTATTAATTTGAAAAACATGCAGATTAATTATTGTACATTTACTAGCAGAACTACCTTTAAAAAAAAAGTCTCTGATGGCATCTGGGATGTAACATGGTACTGTTGTTTTTGTTTTTTTTTTCTTCAGTGGGGAACTCACAGCGACTCCCCTCATAGCCTCTTGCAGCAGGGAGCAGGCAGAAGCAGCAGCTGTAGTATGCTCTGGTCCCAGCTGGATGAGGCACATATGCCACAGTATGAAAGCTGTGTCGCTAGGGAAGTGATCAAAGCTTCACTACTTATAACTGCTGCATTCAGAGTTTCCTTCTGCCTTAGACCCAGGAGCACAGCTCTTCCCCATCCCTGCTGCTTCCAGGGGAAGGTATAGTTTCTGTGTAACTGTAAAAAAATAGCTGGCACCTACAGCCAATTCCTCCAGTCTCCTTCCAGTGCCTTCCAGTTCTCTGCATGTGTGGTGTCAGCAAATGCACAGCAATTCTGCTTGCAAATGAGATTGGGCAAAATAAATGAGCTGAAACTCTGCGAGGGGATTATTCATCTTAGCAGAAGTTTGAGCTGCCGCAGTATTTGTCTTCTGTAGTGCCTCCGTTATCAGTTCCATCACCAAGGCCAGCACACCTTGTCATGGGTTAAAAGTCAAACCACTACAGAGGGGCCATTCCCTTCCACTTTGGTAACTAAGAGTCAAGGGTAGAGGTGAGTAACATTACATTTGGAACAAAGGCACTGCAGGTCATCCTTCTTTAGGGACTACTGATTTAACTCAAGAAGAGCAACAAGGCTTGTGAAGGGCTTGGAGAATATGCCCTATAAGGAGCGACTGAAGGAACTGGGGCTGTTCAGTCTGAGAAAAGGAGGCTGAGGGGAGACCTTACTGTTCTCTTCCAATACCTGAAAGGTGATTGCAGTGAGAGTGGGACTGGTCTCTTCTCACTGGTGATGGGACGAGGGGAAATGGCTTCAAGTTGTGCCAGGGGAAGTTTAGGTTGGATATCAGGAAAAAATTATTTACAGAAAGGGTTGTTAAGCACTAGAATAGGCTCCCCAGGGAGATGTCTGAGTCACCATCCCTGGCCGTGTTTAAAAACCATTTGGATGTGATGCTCAGGGCCATGATTTAGTGGTGAGTTGTTAGAGTTGGTGCAGTGTGGTTGGACTTGATGATCTTGACTGTCTTTTCAGCCTGAGCACTTCTATGTATTTAAGGGGAGATCAAAAAACAGCATGGGAAGGTATAGCAGTAGGCATAGCCAGCAGTAATAAGAGATGACATGAAGGAGGAGAGGAAATTCAGACAAACATGCCAAACCTTGAAAGCTCCGCTGCTTCTTGGCTCTCCTAAGGGCCATGTCTTTGCATGAGAAAGAAGAGCCTTAAGACTGCTCTTCCTCATAGCAGTGTATCAGTTGCTCCGCAGCTCTCTGTGATTCCCATGGCACCTGTGTTCTGGCCCCAAGAAAAGCTCTGAAAGTTATCCTCTTACTTCTCAGTCACTGTGGCCACAAAGGAAAGAGACTGGACAGCTGTATGGAGTTGGCTATAATTTTGGATGCTTTGCTCTCTGCTCAGTATCTCTGATGACATTGCTTTCCTTCAACATCCATGTGCATGCAGGCTTATTCAGAGTAGGGTCTGTAGGGGGAAGTGTGGCTTTTTTGTGATTTCTGCAACCTGTCCTGTGTCTGGAGCTCCCTATGAGGAGCTCCCTCTTCTTTTCAAGTTGCCCTTTGAAGGCTAAAGGAGAATGGGGACCAAAGAAGTGAAAGGTATGTGCAAGCAGGCGGGTTACTGAGGGCCTGTTTGTATTAGGGCCATCTTCTCATTCCTCGCTTTAAAGACATTTTATCTTCACTTCCAAGGAAGGTCTGTCCTTCGTCCCTTTTTCCTAAGTAACTAAAATTCATCAGATAACCACTTAAGGCCAGGCCTAAGGCAAAATCAGTCTCCAAAGGAAGCAGCAATTGCTGTAGCTCAGACAGCTAGCAGAATGTGAAATCCATATTGGTTTATTAAAAGCACAGGCTTTGTCTCGCTTATCTCTAACGATGACAAGCAGCAATTATTTTTATTGCATACACATGTGGACATATGAAATACAGACTGTGCTAAAGGCAGGAGCTTCCTGGGGGACCTTGTAGTGATCCTCACTTCACTGCTGAGGGCAGCTGAATCCTTTCTTGAGCAATGTCCTGTGTCAGTGTTTGAATCAAGTACCCTGATTGATCTGTTTTCCTCTGGAGTTTATTAACTGCTCTGTTTCCCTAGAAGAGCTGGGTTTGGAGGGGAGATGCACGGCAGTGAGATGAGCATGCACTGTGGCCCTACCAGCTGGGGCTCTGATGGAGAACCAGGGGGTTTTAAATGTCAGTGAGTTAATAGCATCCAACTGGTCCCTGAAAAGGAGGATGCTGCAAGCAGAGACTTTCTTCTGGGCAGGCTGGAAGGCTCCTAATTACTAGAAATCAAGAGAAGAGTCAGTCAGGCGTGAGATAGAAACCTCACAGTGGGGAAACACCACACTGGGAAATGCCTAGTGAGCAGACAAAGTTTCTTAGCTCTTCACAAATGCAGAAAATGATTACCATCAAATTTCTTTCTCTTCCTTGCTCTCCTGCTTCCTTGTGGAAAGAAAAACAAGCTCTGTCTCACAAGCTGTGCCTCTCCCTGTTGGTCCCTCTGGTGTCCCCACAGTCATGCATGGCACCTCCCCGCTGCTGCATGCTTTCAGCTGTCAGCCAACAGGACCTCTGCAGTCCAGGGTAGAGTTAATGAGCTGGGGAGGCTGCACTGTGCTCCCCTCCTTGCTTTCATTATGCTTCTCACTTCAAGCTTGCCCTTCTTCTTCCCCCCTCCCTCCCCAACTCATATGTATACACTCAAGATCAACCTGGCTGTGTGAGTAGGTCATACAGTGCCTTGCTTTGGGCTGCTGAATGAGCCCAGAGAGCTCTGGTTAACATGAAAAACTGGTGTCAGGTAAAACCAGGACATTGTGTGCTCGCTCTGCAAGAGCTGATTGCTTGTGAACACAAATTGAAGGGAATGGTGAGGTGAATTAACTCCCTGATAGGATTGGGGAGGACCAGTCAGCCACTGCCTTGACAAATCTGCCTTGTCTTTGTGTTTTCCTGTCCCCATTTGTCTCTGTGAAGATTTCCTTCTCCCTGTAGTTTCTCCCCTGCGGTTCACACATAGGCTTGGGAGCCAGGAACTCTGTCCTAGATTCCTCACAGTTTCTTGGAGTCACTGAATTATTAGGGCCAAAACAATCTGAGTATCTTGTGTTGCTTGGAGGGGAACTGCTCTTGCTTTTTTCGTGCCTGCCTTACAGAGCTGTTTTTCTTTATACAGCTTTGATTCAAAACGTGATGCTCGGAAGTTTCCTTCCTTCTGTTCTGCAGCAGTGGGGTCACCCAGTAAGATATGAGTCTCAGGGAGGTGAGGAAGGTCAAGTGAGGAAAGCACGAAGGCACACGTGTTGTGCTTGGTTTCTAGGAAGTTTGTTGGCAGCTGTTTGAGTCACTTCAGACCTTTGTGTCTCTCTCGTAGCCTGCAGCTATGTGTGCTTCTGCTGATCTTCTGCTTGGTTTTTGGCAGAAACCACGAGTCAGGTTTTCTGTGAGAATGTGTCACTGTCCTTTGGCTGGGTCATAGCACCTTGTAATCATGGATACGTGCCATTGTGCTGAACTCTCTGCCCTGTTAAGTCTGCAGCTCTTGTGTTAGCAGTAGTGTTGAGGACAGACCTGTCTTGCAGAGTTCCTTTGAAACTTGTCTTTGGGCTTGGACTCTTCCATGCTACTGGTTTGCCCTGTGCAGGAACCCACTTGGTGGGAAGGGATAGCCATTTTTCTGGCTACTGCAGGAAAACAGCCATGTGTCCTTGCTTTTTTGGAAGTCTTGGGAAAGGGAGGAGGGAGAAAAGTATGAAAAGCCCAGCAAGTCATCACTCAGTCACAGAGCTGTGACTCAGCCTTAGCTCTCCCTGGAAACTCTGATCACATCTCCAGAATGTGCATGGAAAGCAGTGCTGAGGCAGGGAAGTGTAAGTCTGGGGTCAAAGAATTAACAAATGGATGTTTCAGCTGAAAGCACAATGAGGTCTCTGCTGCTGGAGCTCAAATCATTTTCATCTTTATAATATGAACAACCCTGTTACTAACATACAACTTGTGTGCTGAGGTGTTTTTTTCCTTCTTCTGCTCCACAGGAATGGAATTCCCTTAATCCCTGTTTTATAGATAACATGAGGAACAGGCAGGTGAAGCAGTCAGCACCTAGCCAGAGATGCAGCATTTTCCATGGGATCTATAATACATTTGTATAATACCTGGGCTCTTCATCTTAGTATTCAAGGCTGTCTTTGTAGGAGAGAGACTTGTTTGGGTCTGGCCTGACACTTCCCCCATGGAAGTAAATGTGCCTGCTCCTTTTCCAACCATCCTTACCACTGTTTCTGCAGTGATTCACTGCCCACTGAGTTATGCACTGTCATCTTGTGCATGGGCAAGTCTATGCGGCTTGTTTGGGATTCTTTGAGCCCGTGAGGTTAATCCTAAGAGGATGTCCCTGTAATAGTCTCTTTGTCTGTTTTGGATATTAATTATAAGGCACAGGTATGCTAACGTAGAATAAACTTGTTCTTTATTGCATACAGCCTCAGGAGGTCACTGAAGCCAATTATTGTAAAAGGATTTCAGAAAAGGCCTGGATAATTTTATGACCATTTGTAATTTTATATTAAGAAGGGGATAATCGAATCTTACTCTTTGGGGCAGAAGATGATAACCATAGGGACTATGAAACGGCTCATTTTCTCTCCCGTGCCTTAGCTGACCATTAGGCTGGAGGTTTCACCTGCCTCTCTATCACTTTAAATTAATTGCTGCTGAGCACAAGAAACTGAAGGCCCTAAATCTTCTGATTTAATCTGGTTGAATGCTGTTAGACTTTGGTCTGCTTCTCCTGTCTTTTGGGGAGAAGCAAGTGGAGATGTTTCCAGTGGAAATCACGGGGTGCAGGAGCAGCCCCAGCTGCCCTGCGCATTCCTGGACAGGTCAAGCTCACAGGTGTGCTCCTGTGTGCAGTGGCACAGCATCACAGGTACGTGGTGAGTGGCTTCTAGCCCCAACAACTCAACCAGAGCAGCCGTCACATTGCCTGACCCCCAGGCAGCATTCGTATGAGCAACCTGTCTTGGCAAATGATTACATTGGATTTTGGATGAGAAAAAAGTCTTCTAATTTGTTCCAGACTTCAGCTGCATTGCTTGCATTGGCTCATTTTTAGGATGTTCCTTGGGCAGGGGATGCCAAGCTGACGGGATTGAGAAGTGAGGGTAATACAGGGAGTTTTTCATTCTGTGGCTCTGCTGTGCTGGCTCCATCGTGATCCATGGCTGTCTGCTGCGTTTGTTCTGTAAGGTGCTGAAAATGGATGAAATGTTTCACTGAATAATGAATTGTGGCCTTTGAGGCAGCCGTCTGTGGAGATGCTTCAAACCATTTTCAATTGTGAAGAAAGTGATGTTCTTGCCAGTGGCCTCTCCAGCTTGCAGAATTCCTCTTGCAGTTTCCTCATCAGCTTTCCGTATAAAATGGAAATTTCAGCTGCATCAGTTTTCAGTCACTACTAGACAAACTGTTTTCCCTCCCCAGTCTTTTAACCTCTTTGCTTGTAGGCAGAGGCCAGAATGCAGGTTGTCACAGATATGCCATAGGTGAATAAAGTAAAGCTAGCTGGATATTTTATCTAAACACTCTGTATTTTAGCCCTCTGCACCTGAAGGATCCTGTGCAGATGCACTTTGGGGAATGCGTCTCTTCTGAGGCTGTATGTGGTAGCAACTTATACGCTGCAGTTTTAACTGTTGGTTGAGATCATAAAATATAGAATGAGCTCTGTATCCAGTTAAGGAAGATGGAAATGGTATCCCTCTATCTTATCCTAGCTAGAAGACAGCAAACATCTGTGCAGCTGTACGTGAGAGTCTCTTCAGTCTCTTGCTTCAGTCAGTAACGCTCTGAACTGGCAAATCCACTGCCTTGGCATGCTGTTTTGTAGTGTTACACTGTCCATCTCTTACAGATGGGAATCCTAAATACTTGATGGAGAGGAATGAGATCAAAAGTAGAAAAACTGCAGGATTGTTGGCAAAGGAGAATAAGAGATGCTGTCAAGAGAGGAACTGAACTGGGAAGGGGAGTAAATGAGGCAGATCGATGCAAGAAGGCTGTTCAAAAGGCAGGACGCAGAGCAGAGGCTTTCAGAGCAACAGCAGTGAAAGCTCCACCACATGAGATAGTGCACAATGAGGAGAGCAGTGGTTAGATAACACAAGAACTCCATCTGTCAAGGTTTACATCTCGACATCCATCAGATCCTTCTCCTTGCAATCAGTGTTCCCATCTCGTTCCAGCCCTCCATACCTTGCTTTGTGCCATGCTGCTTCCTTCCTATTCCACAGGCTTCAAGCTGTGAATATTTCTCCCAGCTGCCACAGGCTAGTCCAGGTGATCTCATGACACTTCAGGCTGGATTTTTTTTACCTATAATTAAAAAAGCAAAACAAGAAAAACATTCCTTCTCAGTTAGTCTGGTGGCTCTGCACCAAATCTATCAGCATGTGCATCCTGATGCTTGATGTTCTCCCACAAATTGGGCACTGCTGTCCTCAGGTCATAGGGCTGTATGTTTTTTACTGAGCTTGGTCTTCTCATTATCTGCTGTAATTGGGGAAAACTTTAACTTCATGGGACAGAAGCTGTCAAAACTATTTCTCTGGTATGTCTGTAACTGCAGGAATTTGTAAAAATAGAGCCAGAGCAGCATAGCGCTGATTGGAGCTTGCAGCAGTTTACCAACAACCACTAATTGCCAGCTCTGTTCGGGTGAATTGGAAATGACCAGGATAATGCAAATTAAGAAGATGTTCTCTAAGCAAGGTTTTAGCAGCTTCTGGGAGCAGGAGAAGTCATGCAGCTCTCTCTGATCCTGAGAGCAGAGTTCAATTTGTGGCGGCTTCCTTAGGCTGGGAGTGAACCTGGGAGCCCCTGGACCACGGGCTGCCTCCAGGGCTGTGCTGGTAGCTAATGCCATGCAGAACCAGGGTTTCTCTCAGTCCATTTTGGTCTGCCTATGTAGCTTTTAATGAAATATTTTCAAACTTTATCAGTAAGAATTGACACCGCGAGTTTTTTATGTGCTCTGTTTTTTTCCTGAATGTAGTAGTGATGCACTGGGAAACTCTACACCTGAGAGAATGCAGATAGGGATATGGGATCGGTTGTGTAAGAGATTCCTGAGATTCCCTTGTTCCCTTTGTTCACCTGTTCTGCAGTTTTGTGGAACTCCCTGATAAATCCATGAGCACGGGTGGAGCAGAGCCTGATTGTTGTGGGAGGATGGAGGGGAAGCCTCCCTACTCTCTGATCCCTTCATCCCATTCAAGAAATGTGCCTATGGGGAGAGAGCCCTCACACATGTGCCCTGTGTTTAAGGCAATGGAAAGAACTGTGTATTTTAACTGTGTTTCTGGCTGTCTGCTGAGATAGGCAGATAGAGATCCTTCAGCTTTTGCAAACAAAGTAATTTCATCCTTTTTTTCCTACCTCTTACAAATGGGTGGGTTGTTCTTCGGTGGGAGAAAGTAGCCTGCTCTGAATAAGGAGCAAACAGAAGTCAGATCCCTGCCAAGCAGGGGGAAGTTTGGATACTGTATAACAGCACAGCCTCAGCGAGGAGCAACCTGTAGCAAGCATGGGGCTTCCTCTTGACAAAGGGCGTGGGGCACTGCATAGATTTAACCTGGCCCTACCAGAGAGTAGCTGTCATCAAGTACTTCCAGAGGTAGCAAATAATGGTGAACCTGACAAATATTGTGTTGGAAATTGTCATCACCAGATGGAAGTCTGCCCAGATGTCTCTGCTGATTTGAAACTTGCTGGGTATTATCTGGGTGGTTGCCCAGTCACAAAAAAAAACTTGTACAGAAATGGCTTGAGGTCTTGGGTGCCATTCCTACAGTTTCACCATGGGAATAAAATCAGAGGAGCAGGCTGCCTATAGACAGACATTTGCTTTTGGTGCTTGTCCTATGACAGTGGATGTTTCCAGGAACAAGCCTATTTAGTTTGTCTTCTTTCCATGAATGTTCTCGTGGGCACATTGGATTGTGAGCACTGCTAAAGTACAGATGGTTTTAAAAGTAAAAAAAAAATAAATAATTCTGGAAAAAACTTATTTTACTTCCCACTTTTCTTTGGAAAATGAGACTGGTGGGAATGCGTTTGCATGTGCATAAGGTAAGGTAATGATGTTCAGAGTGGCTAGTGTGAGTGCATTTAATAGTACACAGAGAGGGAGAAACTTGAGACTGATGGTGTAATTGTTTCAAAGTAAGCTTTTTTTTCACAGTGAAGGCTCAAAGAAAGTTGAGGATGGCTGCAGGAGGTGCAGAGGAAGGGCTTTAACACTGGCAGCAGAGGAGAGTGCCAGCAGTGAAAGAACCCAGAGGTTCAAACATGCTTCTGCACTTCCCCCCTCTCTCTTAAGTGGTGCGCTTATGTTAAGCAATTCTCATTCACAATGAAATCTGGTGTACTTTATTTAATAACTGTGTCAGGGGGCTCCTCTGGGATCCAGAGTGCCAGAATTGGTTGGCTTTTTAATGGGGCCTGTCAAGGGAATTGGCTACAGATGGGGAAATGAGACGCGTTCACTCATCTCTGGTTTTAACCTCCCAGCTCTGGAGTAGAGGGTGGGTTTTGTTAAGTGCACTTTGTGGCTCTTTCTCCTCTGTAACAGCCGTCTACTTAATGCAAAATGCAGCTTCTCAGCTTTAACTCAGCAAGGCAAAGTGCAGTGTTACAAAAGCACTGTGGGAGGGGAGAGGACAGGGAGGAAGTACGCATGTTTATTTGCTCCCATTACAACACTGCTGTTATGAACACAGATCGAAGCTTTCCTTCCAAAAGGCCCCTTGGCACATGTTATTTGCACATAAATGGCTGCAGGTGATTTATTTATCTGGCGCAACTGGGTTCTGCAAAAGAAACTGTGGGCTCTACTTCCAATACATTAATACCATTCCTGCAGTGCTCAGAGGGCACATGGAATTTGCTTTGCTGTGGGAGGCTGCAGGCTTAAAGAGCATGGCTGAAATTTTCAAGAATATGGGGTAATTTTCTAGATGCCCTGTCTGCTTGCTGGTATAACTTTTCTGAGCATGGCACTAACTAGCACATAGGGATTTCAATGCTCTGGTACAAGGGAAAGGAAGATTCTTAGGGAAGGAGTTAGGAAGGGGGGGTTTGCTTTGCCTAACTAGGTTAGTGTGTTATGCCACTGTAGAGGAAAGAATTTGAATATAGGGGAACAAGAAAGGGACTACATAATTCATTAGGTAGAATTGACTTTAGTGATGAATGAATGAATGCTATGGAGTTAGGTGGTCTTGAAGGTCTTTTCCAACCTAATCCATTTCTATGTAGTCATACAAAAATGATTCCTTAATATGAGGGTGCATTATATCTCTATCTGAATTAGCTATCTATGTGACTGAATCTAGATTTTGATGACTGAGTGTTGCCCCTTGAATACATCTGGTGGTGGTTTTGTTTTCTCTGGAGCTGTTGGTGTCCACCATTCTGTAGATGTCTAGCTACATGTATTTTCGTAACTCGTTAGAGAGAAGAGAATTTGTCATAAAGATCAAATTCAAATGCGTGCAGTGACTATGGTTGGATGATGTCATCATTGACTAGGTTGGTGAGGATGTTGTGTACTTTGACTTCAGCAAAGTGTTTGACACCGTCTCCCACAACGTCCTTGTTACAAAATTTATAAAGTGTGGGACAGATGAGTAGATGTAGTGATGCAGAGTCTTGTTGGAGGCCTGTGACTACACTGAACCCCTCAGGGGTCAGTGCTGGGTCTGGTCTTATTCAACATCTTCATCAGCAACCTGGATGAAGGGAGAGCGTCCACCCTCAGCAAGTCTGCTGATGATACAAAGTTGGGAGGAGTGGCTGACCTGCTGGAAGGCTGTGCTGCCATTCAGCAAGACCTGGGCAGACTGGAGAGGAACCTGATGAGGTTTAACAAGAGCGAGTGTAGAGTCTTGCACCTCGGGAGGAATAACCGCAAGCATCTGTACATGTTATGGGCTGACCTGCTGGACAAGGGGCTCTGTAGAGGAGGATCTGGTGAACAACAGGCTGGCCATGACCCAGCAGTGTGCCCTTGTAGCCAAGAAGGCCAGTGGTATCCTGGAGTGCATAAAAAAGAGTGTAGCCAGCAGGTTGAGGGAGGTGATCCTTCCCCTCTAACTCTCAATGTGGTGAGGTCACATTTAGAATACTGCATCCAGTTCTAGGCTTCCCAGTTCAAAAAAGGCAGGGATCTCCTAGAAGGAAGTCCAGCAGAGGGTCACAAAGATGAGGAAGGGCCTGGAGCATCTCTCTTTATGAGGAGAGGCTGAATAATCTGGGCCTGTTCAGCCTGAGGAAAATAAGACTGAGAGGGGATCTGGTAAATGTATAAAGGGGCGTGAGAGGCAAATGGATGAGGCCAGGCTCCTCTTCGTGGTTCACAGTGATAGGACAAGGAGTAGTGGCCTAAGACTTGAACCGGTTCCATACAAAGATGCAGAACTTCTTTGCAATAAGTGTGATAGAGCACTGGGACAGATTGCCCAGAGTGGAGTTATGGAGTCCCCTTCTATGGAGATATTCAAGACCCATCTGGACCTGTGTGACCTACTATAGGGAACCTGCTTTAGCAGGGGAGTTGGACTCTTCGATCTCTTGAGGTCCCTTCCAAGCCTGCAATTCTGTGATCCTCGTGGTCTTCCCAACCTTAATGATTGTATGATTCTGAATGATTCTGTGATCTATCACTACTGGTTTTTAAGGTAAAAAGGACTTTCCAGGTAGAGTACCTGCATCCTAGAAGTTGAGTACCAAGAAGTAACTGAGTTGCTGGGGGAGGGGTATGGTGGGAAAGGGACTGCAGGGATCAAGTGGTCATACACATCAGTAGGGTGAAGAGAGGATGGTGTGGAATTTGTTTTAGAAAGCACCTTGTAAAAATTGGGGTCCTCAGAGCCATCTGTAGAGAAAGCGGTCTGAAAATCTCTCACATCTAACTTCAAAGGTGCCCAAAGACTTTCAAGTGCAAATATTTAGAAGCTTGAGCATCAGTTGAGAGCAGAGGGGATGGCTTGTTTTCCCTCTTGCTATTTTTTTTTTTTTTTTCCCCGAAGGGAATTACCAACTGTTATTTCCATAAAAGTTTTCCACAAGGGAAACCTGTTTCCATCACAGTATGTTTACATAAAAGGCCAAAAAGCCAAAACCCTACAGTACTAGAACGCCAAAGCACTTACATCTTTAGACATCTTTCTTTGGTGAAAACATTAATTGTTTTTCTCTGACCTAACCCATTGCCTCTGAGCTGGGACTTGTCTAGAAAATCTCAAGATAGAGAGGCTCACGTTTTGATTGGATTCAAATTTGGCTTCCACTAATCAAACAAGAGAGGAGCTGAAGAGAAAGGTACACTGAATGTTTAGGTACCTGTATCATTGACCAGCTGGAGCCAAGTGTATTGGGTGTTTGTCCCATCACAGTATGCAGAATTTTGTACAGCATGGTGGTCAGGACATGAATTGAAGGTTGAAGGAGCTGCTCCATATGCTCTCAGACAGCTCTTAGACAAGTCCTTCAGTCTTTTAGTCCTTTAGCTAGCTGCCTGTGAAAATGAGGGTTGTAACATTGTCTTAAATCAGAAGCCTTGCAAACATATGTATGTTACTGATGTTCTAATTCTGAAGACTGTATGAATGCATTCATTTTGAATCAGAGCTTTAACAATTAAGATAAGCCAGCGATTGAAGGGTATGGAAGGTAGTTGGGTTTAAGTTCTGTTCTGAATTCACTTTCCTGCAGGCTGTACATAAGCACTTGAAATGAGTCTGCTGGAACCTGACATCTAATTCCTTCCCATCTCTAGAGGAGTAGAAAATACCGTCTAGAATGTGTACTTAGGAAGTCAGCATATGTCGGTTTTTAACAGGGCTGAGGATGTTTAATCTTTGCTACTTTTAGGTGACTCAAGATTTTCTTCAATGCCATTAGAGGAAATAGGACAATTTCCTTTTTTTCCTCTTTCTCTTTTATGACAAAAACCCTATCTGCTTAGGGTTAGCTCTGTTATAAAATTTTCCTTTTAACAAATCCAGTAATACAAAAATGTCAGGTGAAATCCTTCTCTCCCATTACAGAACAATAAATCTAAATGTAGAAGCTGGAGTTCTCTGTGGAAAAGGTCTCTCTCTAAATATGTATATATGTTTTTAAATTTTATTTTAAATTCTCTTTTGTTTTCTCCCTGTCTCTACCCCTGGAAAAAAAAAAAAAAAAAAAAAAAAAGTGCTCTTGTAAAGTGAATCAGCTCCAATTTTCTTCAGGTGACAGAGCAACTTATATTTATACCAATTTAAAAGTCTTGGATGCAGGATCAAAGTGTGAAAGCAGACAATGTCCAGCTATTTCTTAAGTGACCATAGTTTTGAGCTCTCCCATTGTTTGACAGCTTGTTTGAAGAAGGGTGGTGGGAATGATGGTCTGGCATAGTAAAGAGTGTAGAAAGGCCTGGAGAACAAAAAAGGAGTCAAAATCTCACTGGGCTAGCTGACTCACAAGGAAGATGACACTGTCAGAGAAAGCCTGAGTCAACCCTGCAGTGGTGGAAGGTTGAAAAAGATCTAAATATATCCAATTTCTGTTCATGCTATGACAGCCTATAATATTCTTAACCAAATATTCATCGTATTCTTAGTCTTAGAATGCAACCCTGGTGCGAGCACACTGCGAATCTGGCACTTGAATAGCATTTGGCTCCGTGATTTGCCAGTCATCCTAGGTGACCTTGGGTAAGTCGCGAAAGGAAAGTTGTGAAATCCCTTTACAACTTGTGTGCTTCCCTCCAAGTTCACCATTATATCTTACCTCAGGAATCTATCAGAGTTCTTAAGCCAGATATGCCCTTTCTTTCTTTCAGGAATGTGGGAAAGTCTATGTGCAGAGTGGGGGACAACAGCAAGGTTCTCTTTTGTTTTCCCTCCGTATCTTCCTCTTGCTGAATAGCTCAGGTCTGCATATTCCTTGAGATGTGGGCTTAAGTCCTTACTGGTAGTTGAGTAAAGGAAGGATTTGCATGAGTGTGCTCTGTACTAGCTTATAGCTTTGAAAAGTGCTGTTATGTTGAAAATAGGGTCCTCCTTGTCTTCAAAGAGAAAGAGAAGAGGAAGATGGGGATGTGTTAGGGCAGTGGGAAACATACTGTGTGTAAGACCCAAATGACGAGGCAGCGAGGGAGTATCTAGCACATCAATTCAGCCAGAGCATGGCTGTGAAGGAGGGTTTTGAATGTCTGCCAGGTTTAAGTGGTTATACACATGTTTAATTGCAGAAATATAGATGTCTCAATAATGGATGAGCATAAAGATTACCCACAGAATTACCTCAGGTCCCTCCAGGGCATTGAACAGAAGCCAGGAGGAGGTTTGGTGCGCGGCCAGTAGCACCTACGTGTTCAAGGTCTGTTTAAGAAACCTGCACTTGGCTCCGTAGTAATGCCAGCTCAGCTCTGCCTGCCTGAAGTGTCATGGGGATTCTTACCCAAAGTACAGAAGTGCTGGGACACCACAGGCTTATCAGTGCCTACAAAATGTGATCAGCTTGGCTCCTCAAGGGTGCATCTGCAAAGGTGAGGCTGGAATTTAAATCTTATTAGTTCTCTGCTGCAGATTTTTGCCAGCTCGGTGTAGCTGGAGATGAAGGAGCAGATTTTGACCCTGAGGCCTGTGCAGTCCCTGAAGAACGGACAGGGCTGCTGCTCTTAGGATGCAGGTGAGCTGACATGGGAGTTGGAACACTGCTGGCAGAAAATGCAGCAGGAGGGGCCATAACCTGGCAGCAACAAAGCTCTTAGCCTTTGCATTTTGCTCAAGCCTGAAAAGCTGTAAAGGTCAAGGCAAATTCTGGGCTTCCTCACAGTCTTCCCGCAGCTCTGCTCCAGATGTCTTGGTGCTTCTGTCGTTTTTTTTTGTTTTGTCTCTTCATAATTTTGTTTCACTCCTTCGTTTTGCTTGTGTGTGTTTCTTGCAGTTTATAAGGAATCAGAAGTGAGGGGTGGGGAGGAGGGGGACTTTCAGCGTTAGGAAAAAATAGCCAATGCACCTCATGCCCACATGGCTCTCACACACACACTTCCTGTGTTTGACAGCAAAATCAATTAATCATTAGGAATCTCCTCCTGGTATCAGCACTGAAAGATTTCTTCACTGCAGAAGGGAAAAAGAGTACAGGAAAAAGGCAGAAAATGTAAGAAAACAACAACAACAAAAAAGCCCAATGAAAGAAAATGAAAACCCACATTTTCCTTCTAAATGTTGTCTCTCTCCTGTTTTCCTTTCGCACAGCCACGCACTCACACCTGCAGATGTTGACACAGCGGTCTGGATGGCTGGAGCTGCCACTCAGTACAAGCACTGTGGGAGGGCAGAAAATTCTCAGAGGAATAGATGTGCCCTTGTTGGTCCTGCTTGGGAGGGTTGTATTGTGTGGGTCCCCTCTTTATTCCCTGCTCTCTTTTCTCTGCTGAGTGGGAGCATGTCCATAGGACTCCTTTTGAATTTCCAAAGAGACACATTTGCCCCTTTCTGCCCATTTGTTGCACGGAACAAGCATGCAGAATGCTATCTCTGAAAACTTGACCAAGAGGTTTTCTGCTCTGATGGAGATTGTTAGTCCCCTCCTTATCTTCTGGGATACTTGTCCCCTGTGCCAGTGTTTGCTTCTGATTTAATGCAGTGCTGAGAACAAGCTGTATTCCCAAGCTGCTGTGTAGAAAGAAGGGCGAATATGTCATCTGTGCCAGCTGAAATCTTCAAGGTGAGAGGAGGGATCAAGCATAACACAGGAGAAGCTCACATGAAGGTGACCTGGCGGCTGTGGGGTTTTAGTTTTGTTTGCAGAGAAACCATATGGGTATCTGTGCATACTGCTGTAGGGAAAGCAATGCCCCTGCAGAATAAAATATGACATTCATGGTGCTTTGATCCTATATGTCACTAATGCAGCTTCAGCACGGGCTGATGTTAGTCAAATGCAATTGCTCTTAGCAGGCCATCCAGCATTTCCAGCTGGAGTGCATGGGCTGACATTCCTTCCTCTGCAGCCAGGGCCCGCTCCATGCAGTCTCTGTCCTTGCAGGGAATACTGGCAGCAGGTCTCTCTCCCTGGTGTCCTCAGTAGGCACGAACCAGAGGGCTTCATGGTTCCTGTCTACACTTAGAACATGAATTCACCCGACGAGACAATGTGGAGATTAAATGAGGAAAGCTTAGGTTGTTAAGGTGATTGGGAGCTCACTGCAGCACAGAGAGATATCTCTGCTCTGCAGGCAAGATGGAGGTTTTTTTGCCTCTTGGGTTATTCTGTTCTCCTCCAGACAGCAGAATTCACATTCACAGCATCGCAGTTCCTCCTGCTTACTCCACACCACTGACTCTACCACCACTAACTCCTTGGCCCAAGCTGTGGCTGTTGGGACCCTGCTCCTGTTTGTCTGGTGACGAGCATGCATTTCTGTGTCCCACCCTGTGAGACAGCATCATCCGTGGGGGTGAAAGGGAGTACAGCCACTCTCCTTTTCTCCTTTCTCTCCATTCACTGTGTCCTTAGTACTGTAACCACTACTAGTTCACTCAGATGCATAAATGAAAATTCCAGTTGGCCCCCACCTTTATAAGACTTCTCAAGTTCATGACCCCAGTTTCTTTTAAAACAAACACACACACCCCGCAAACATTTTAAGGAGACGTTTGCTGATATAAGCATTAAAATTCAATGGCCCTAACTGCAGGATGTTTGAATTGGAAATTATTTGCTTTCTCTAATCCACCAAATAAGCCAAATAAACCCAAACTGCCTTCCAGCGAAGGTGACTCGCTTTTTTTTTGTGCGTTTGGAGTTTGCTGTGACGATCCTGAGTATTTCTCCATAACCAAAAGGAAATAAAACCCATCCATCTGTGCCGGCAGCTCTAAAAGATTCTGGTTTGTTCGGGTGGGAGTTATGCAAGGAAAGGACCGTGGCTGAAAGCACCACAGGGAATTAGGAACACTGAGGCATGATTCTGCTTCTGCCTTGGTGAGTGATATTAGTCGAGTTATGAAAACCTGGATATTTTTCCCCTCCATTCAAGCCTAACTCAAAGGCATACTGCATAAAAAGGCTCACTGGTGCCAATTTTTCACTCTGCCTGGCATCTGCGGCTGGGGATGGTGTTAACAAAGAAGCTACTGGTTGGCTCTGTGGCTTAGAAGTCAATTGTATGCTAACCTCCGTGTATAATTTAAGAGCAGCCTGAGGGAATACTAGTCCGTGAGTTCCTTTAAACTCTACCATCTGGCCAGGACCCCTGGCGACAAAGACACGGAGTCAGAGAGCAATATTGTTCCAGCTGCACCCAGTATTGTCTTCCATGTTTCCTTTACCAGGAGAGCTGCAGTGGGAATCCAGTGCCATCAGCTTCAGCTGCACACCAGCTGGGAGCATCCTTTTGGGGAAGGTCTCCCTCAGAAGGCAGTGGGTAAATCACTGTCCTACTGTCATGGCCTAATTCTGTTTTGAGACGAGTTTTAGAGGGAAAGCATGGATATTCTCAAGATGAATTTTTCAAGTCAATGCCACAATGAAAATACTGTTTTTGTTGTTAAACTAGTTCCTGGTTGTTTTTTTCTTTTTTTTCTTTTTTTTTTTTGTTATATATGATTGTCTCCGGAGAAATCATCTCCATTTGAATTTCAGGAAAGATTATTTTTATTTTTTGTACATCCAAAATGTGCAAGTTTATAAATCAGTAAAGACGGCGCTCGATCTCAGTTCTGCCTGGTCCCCCTGTAAAACTGTGTGCTCTGATTTAATACAAGAGTTGTCTGTCACTGACAATGGATGACTCTACCTAACAGAACTGTTGACGCACAAAAGTTATTTCCATCACATCTACAAGCTTAAAGAATGTGTTTTGCCGATGCAATTAATTTGAAACAAACCCTGTGTATCCTGTAGAAAAATTAGGACGCAGCAAATCCTGGCAAAAGAATGGCAGCTCAACCTCTTCCCCTGTCAGAAGTGCAGGCAGAGCAGAATAGTTCAAGGCAGTTGGGACTGCCCCAGCCACACAATTACGATGCCTATTAGAAGATGTAGGGGTGCACCTTCTGTTGCATGGAATTGCATCAGCTTGGATGCATCAAAAACAGCATGTGGAGGTGGCCAACTGTCTTCCAGACCTTAAAGGGCAGTATATTGCATGATCTTTCATTTTTATTTTTTAATTTTTATGTCTCCTCTGGGAAGGTGGGAAGGTAGAAAGGCCTGACGTAGTCTGTGGCTTGGTCTTCATAAAGGTCAATGAGTGCTGAGCTCTGACCGATTTGAATGTTAGAAGTGATGCCTGGCTGAGTCTTGCGTTACCGGGAGACTGGATTTAGGACTGCTGGGGTTTAACATGTCAGGATGTTTGGCAGCAAGTTCAGGCAGTGCCAAAGCATATGGTATGTTTTATTAAATACCTGCTCACAATTTAGCCAAGAAACTTGGCAGCCAGCATGTCGTGTCCAGTTGAACATGTGGAAGCTTCGAACCACTGAGGCTGATCTCCACCCCCTGGACGAACAGGAAAGCATTATGAGAAGTTAGTAAAAACAGGCACCATATTCTCCCTTGAGACCCAGCCATCGGTGTGCAGTACATGCCCAATGGTGGGACAGTCATGCAGTGTCTGTAATGCTTTTCGACAATGCAGTATCAAAGGTTTCTGTACCAATGTGTTTGCTATTAGGTTTCCTCATTCATGCTCCCACCTTTCTTGGCTTCTCCTCAGAGCTGGAGTGGGAGGACACTGTCAATTATTCTATTTGTGCTCCATCCGCAATCTGAAACTCTGCCCATTATTCTAGGGCAGACAGCTGTTTTTGTTGAAATGAATGGCTGGAAACAAGTTAACAATGCCGACAGTTAAATTGACATAATTAGACTTCAGAGTTAATACCCACAGAGACCTTTGAGAGGAGCTGGTATTTATCATAGCTGTTGTTCTTTTGCAAAAGGAGAAGATGGATCTGTATTAGGGAATAAAAATAATAGTAAAGAAAAAATTACAACCTTTTTTTTTTTTTAATATATCACAAAGGTTATCAATTTGCTAAATGCAGTTCTGAAGGATCCCATAGTCTGTGATGAGTGCTTCTAGATGTTGTATTCCAGTGCATTGTTAGGTGCATATGCAGTCAGAGCCTTAATTTTGCTTTCTGAAATATTTTTTGTGTTATTTCTTGGTTTAATTGTTGCATGTTTTGACATGTAGCCCATTTGGTTTTTCTGTATTCAGTCTTGTTCTCTATTTCAACTTTCAACTTCTCTATTGCAACTCTTTCCCTTTGTTACACATACTAGCTTGTCACGATGCAAAATTTTAGGTCCAAGCAGGCAAACCTATACCTTCTTACATTAAATCTGCAGCTGTGTCCTTTGTGCCTTCCACTGTTCTTACAGAGTGCCCACACAGCGCGTTGCTGTGCTGTGCCCTGAGCACGTCATGTGTTGTTGAGTGATAATTTTGCTTAGAACGCATAAAGTACAACAAAAAATGAGTTGCCATAAAGGGAAAGGGAGCATCTTTTTAATGAACTTATTTGTTCCCTTACCTAGAAACAGCTCTGAGCAGCCCAATACTCGCAGAGGTGCTTGAATTTTTTTTGCTCCTGTGCAGCAATTGTGCGGTGTAGAAGACCAAGCTGTCTGCCTCCATTTGTGTAATGAGACCACTGGAGGTAGGAGTTGAGACTCAGGTTGAGATGCACGTGGAAGATCCTGAAACACTCTTAAAACAGATGTACAATTATAGCACTTCATATTTTCCTGGAACACCGGCTTTGTGCTATTAGTTTCCTGACAAGGAAGTTTGTTTAATGTTTGATTTGTTTTTTTATTATTATTTTTTTATTTTTTATTTGCAGTGCTGGAGCCAGAGCGTAGTATATCCAGAAGCAATAGAGCTTTTATAGGAGTCTGTGCCTTTCAAGCTGGCATTTGCCCTTTCACAAGCAAAAAAGAAGAGGAAAAAAATAATAAGAAAGGCTGAAGTCTTTACAGTGCCTAGTGAATCCCCCAAGTCAGCCACAGAAGTCTGAAGGCCGGCAGCACGAGGTGCACTGTAGGCCCCGGCTCTCCTCAGGAGCATTGTTTGAACACAATGAAAAGGGCTTCAGTTGCAGAAGTCAGAAAAAGAACAGTGCTCTGCAAAGACAAAGGATACGAAAGGATGCTTGTGTTGGGAGCTGCCCTGAAATGAGGAGATGCGGGTGAGATTTGGCTTTGCCTCTCCCTGCAGTTCCAGGTTGCTTGGATCCTAGCCTTTGTGGTTGGCTTTGGTTCTTCCAAAAATCCATGAAATGTCTTTTCTATTGTAAGGGAAACAGAAAAAGCTAGAATAAAAAGTCAGTGAGTGAGGAGGAGAAAAGCAATAAGAGAATTACAGAAGTGCTGCGTACAGCTTCCGTAAGGCCTCTCTGCAGCCCCTATTTCCTTAGGCAGCCTGTCCAGATCCCAGGCAAGCTTGAAACTTCCTCTGCCTTTATAATGGAGTGCTTTTCCAGAGTTCCTGATCAGAGTCTCAGTACCCAGTTCTCCGGGGCTGTTTGCTACATGTCTGGCTAACGAGCAGAGGTGGGCTCTCAGAGGTGAGGGCACTCTACCATGCTGGCCTCTCTTGTCTCCATGCTCAAAATGAGGACTTTCAGTCCAAAATGGCATTTACTGCAGACGAAAAAAAGGGAAAAGTTTCAGAAGGTTGGACTAGATGACCCCTAGAGGTCCCTTCCAAACCCGACAATTCTGTGATTCCATGAGAGAGCACAGTTCACTGAGTGTTTTTAACATGAGAAATGATTCCAACCTCTTGCAAATTAGCAAACTCAGTATACAGACTAGAAAGGTTGGCTGGCTTTCAAAGAAAAAGAGAGAAAATGCCCAGGAAAGAGAAACCATTCATTACTGCTTGCCCGTGAAGACAAAGAATATTTTAAGTCTCTGTCCTACCCGTTGTTCTAGACCTGTTTTTAAAAATACAAATTCATGGTTTTGTGGTGGCTTGGTTACGAGGAGCTGTTCGGATTTGATGCAGACCCAACAGTGAGCAAAGCCTTTGTGTATGGGATAAAATATGGCTTTCTTCCTATTGTACTCCATAGCTGAGCTTCAGAATTCTGCCAACTTTGTTACTTTAGGCATAAAATTAGGGTACCTGATTTAAGAGGATGATCTTTTAAAGTGACTTTGATGGTAACAATCATCCAAGGTGCCTAGAGTCTTAGTATGGCGTCTTTGATAAGATAAGCCTAATCCTAGACATTCCCTGTGCTTATGTCTTGTAGGGAGTGAGGGTGTTCTTGGCATTAGCATAAAATTGATGTACCTGGCACTCTTGCTTACATGACATTGTCTGAATATCACAGATGGTTGCAGTAGACCTTCTAGGGGTGCCTAACCCTCATGGCCCCCAGCACTAATGGCTGCTCAGGGACATTATTGGAGGACATACCAAAACACTTGAATGCCTGCTAAGTTCAGCATCTCCGTGCAACTGTTAAGTGAACTCAAATGACAGATGCCCCATTCCTGTACCCTACAACTGAGGTGCAATTTTTTAGTTCTTGGATGAAATGGCTGCACAGAGAAAACAAGCTTGTTGGGAGCTGAACGTGAGGAAGGGGCCAGACCAGAGTATTTTGAGAATCATAGCTACCTCCACTTGCTTAGAACTGAAAAACACCTTGTCGTCATTAGCCTCTGGTCTGTCAGTTTGAGAAGTGCCTCTGTAGAGCTAAAATTTCACGTATTAGCGCTGCCGTATAACAATGTAGAAAATGATCAGCTTCTTTTCTGCCCCCCCACCCCCAAAAAACACAGGTTTCCAGTACAAGATGTATTGTGTTTTGACTTTTTTTTTTTTTTCCCCTCAGACACAGAGGTAAGCTGATCAACTTGTACAGGAAAAGCAAATATCAAGTCACAGTGAAGGGCTTGGTGTTTGTCCTGAAAGCTGACCCAAGTGTACTAGGTGACTGCTAAAATATTAAGTGCAATCTGTGTCTAATCTCTCTGGATCTCGGGCAGAGCAGATCTTCCTCCTGCGAGTTCAGAGTTGGCTGGGATAGGAGATGGTTTGTTTCTTTCTGTTACTTAGTCAACAGCCATGGGATGAATGGCTATCACAAATCTCACAGGCTTCTATTCCAGGTGTAACATACGCTTCCTTTGCCTTTCCTTTTTCAGTGTAAGTGCTATTTGCATGTTCGCAATCAGCAAGATACATTCAGGCTACTAGAAAAATAAATTCTCCATCTCCCCCCCACTCAAATGTGCAGCAGTTGATCTGCAGGAACAAATGATGAGAAAAAATGATTTGTGGCAGATGTTATACCATTACCTCACTACTGGAAGTTATTTTGAAGATGTAGAGAAGAACCAGCACGGACTACTCTTAAACTAAAACATGTTTACATTTCAGATATTGAATGCTTATGAGCCATAATGTATACCACAGACATGGAGAGTAAGCATTTTCTTGATACATAAGTCAAAATGCCAGCTCAGAAAGAAAACAACCAGATGTCTATTAGGCTATTTTTGTCAGAGTTGCTTTGAACTTCATGCCGTGTTTAAGAATGTCAAGTGCTTTTCAGTATCAGACTTCTTCACATACATTTTGAAATTAATTTTTAATGGCTGTGAAAGATGAGTGGCTATCATCCTCGCTTTCTATTTGAAGAAGACTATTGATGTGATGTGCTGAAAGTGGTGAGAGGAGTAGGTAAGCCTTGTGTTTTGGCTAGTTGGACTGGCATTTCTTTGAAGTCTTACAGCACAGGTGAAGTGGATGAAGAATCTGTTTTTTGCTGGCTGTCAAGATTGCAGTTTTGTTAGTCTAGTAGGCAGAACGTAGCCTCTCACAGAGGTGGTACAACTGGGATCCATGCTGTTGATAATCTCTAAAGAAGGCCTGGGAAGACTCCCTGCCAAAAGCACCAGTGCTGGCGTTTTGCTCAGCTTTACCCTTGGCTTCTTTTTCACTGTTTATGAGTGAAAAAAGAAAACAAGTTGTCATCTCAAAAAAATTAATAATAATATCTTTAAGAATTGTTAATGGCTAATGCTCAAGCAGACAGCAGAAAAGACTTCTTAATTCCCAGAAAACTTGTAATGGGCTAGTGGCATATGTTTAGAACATATGGACTGATCAAATAAAATGCTTCTGGAGGGAAGCATTTACACCTTGCTTGGCAGCATTTGAAACCATAATGTAAAAACCATGGTGGATCAGCCCTACCTACACTGCAGACACTCTAATGAGGCAAGTGGAGAGCTAATGGACTCTGATTAAGCATGTTTTAGATATCCATTTAACTGAAGGAAATATTATTAGGCTTTGCTTACCCAGGAGGTCAGAGATTTCACATCTTAAAACTGCAAGAAGCATCCCTGAGGGTCATTAAGACATAGCCCCTCAGATCTCTCAGGAATGAGCATTCAGCAGTGCACCATTAGTCTGTGAGATCATGTGGTCTTATCACCCTCCTTTCCGTCAATTTTTGCTACATTCACCTGCTGGATCTTGTCTTAAATTAGGCTGCGAGCTCTTCCTGGCTTTCTTTGTATTTGCATAGAGACAAGTACAATGGGGTCCTGATACTGAATGAAGCTTTCGGGTCCTACTATAATACCAATATATGAGTAATGAATAGCTAATAATAATAATAATAGTGTCTGCTTTGTGTATGAGCTGCTGCTGCTTTTCTTTCTTTCTTTCTTTTCTTTTTTTTTTTTTTCCTACCTTCTTGTTCTTATTCTTGTGAGCTACCTCAGCCTTCAGCCTCAGTGGCTTGAGCCCACAATTTCTTTTCTTATTTTGCTTTTGTAAAGTGGAGTGTCTCCAGCCTCGCAAGCAGACATACACTGACGTACTGGAAAAGAGAGCAGGTGGAAGAGGGCATGTGACAGGTAGCATAGATGTTCAGTCAGGTCAAATAACAGTGTTATACCTTGGGTCTTAAGCTGCGTCCCAGCTGTCTTTGCCAATGTTTCAGTACTGTCTCTCCTGTGGTTTATTCTGATTCTTGTGACCTTTTCCAGCTCTCGTACTTGCTTCACAGTTACAGAAGCAGGATGGCAAGGGCAGCTCTGTGTAGAAGCCCAGGCTGTAAACAGGGATGGCTTCTCTAAGTGGAAATTGCCTCTGCTCAGAAGAAATAACTCCAGGGACAGACCACCTTTCCCTCAGAGGGAAAAGGCTGGGTAAGCGCAGAAGGCAGCCTATGCAAAATGAACAATAAATCTCCCCCAGAATAGTATATGTCAGAGTTAAAATGTAAAAGAAAGAATAAGGTACAGATACTTACCTGTGAGCTGCTGTCATCTAGCAGTGGCTACAAGTTCAAGTATTTTGTCACTTTTAATGGCTGCCTATTCTGGCACTGTCTTGATTACCTGACCCTTTAGACACATCTCTTCAGTAACTTTTTAGTGATAAAGTGGATGCTTACCTTGTTCATCTTCACACACCTTTCCTCTGAGTTAGCAGTTACTCTTAGATTTCTATACTGTCTGTTCAGGCTTTATCTTTCCATCTCTGTGAAGGCAACCCATCCTTGGGACCCTTGAGCAGATACAGCTAATGAAGGGTCAGTCTTCGCTTCAGCTTGTAATTGCCAGACCAAGTGAAAACATTGGTGCACTTGGGTCCTTACAGGGAATTTTGCACCTGAAAGGCCAGTTCTGTAATAGATTCTCGATAGCCTCTCTTGCTCCTTACACCATACCCTTGCATCATGTTCTGATGACTGGCTTTGGGGCCAGAGACATCCCCAGCATTCACTTAGTTAACTGGTTGAAGCTGAAAGAAAGGGAATGATGGCAAAAGGAAACTTGCTCCCCATATACATGTGCATGTGCTGTGGAGCAGAATGGGATCTCAGGGAAGCAGCATGGACTTGGCTTTTAAAGAACTGCATGCATGGGCGTGTGACCTGTTTGAAGGGGGAAATGATGATTTGGGAATGCTGTAGTCTTCCAGAACCAAAAAAGCTGTGCAGTGTATTGCCACCTCCTGTTTTCAGGTGTGTGTATGCTCTGTTGACTGACTTGGAGTATATTCAGGAGATAACCAGGAATCTGTCTGCCTGTCTGTCTGCATGGGGTATTAGTGTAAGGGTGGGTCTTTCCCACTATAGTTTTTGGTTGGAAGGAGACTCTGAGAGGGGTGTAGAAAAGGAAGGAGATAACCCCCAGGAAAGTCAAACTATCTATTTATTTAGTTATGTGTTTTGGGTTGCGTTTTGCATTAATCGCTGCCACACACAGGAGCCCTGTAATTTATTATTGGTGATAAGTGTGGACAGTAGCTATTATTTTTGCTCCCTGTTCTAAAACGCGGCAAGCAGGGACACTTAGATTTATGGAACATGCATTATTCAAATCTCAAGGCCCGATGGCTCAGCATGAACAACCCCAGCTATTTCCAGAACCTCTCAGTCCTTCCTCCTTTGTTCCTCCTTGTTTTTCCTTTCCAGTATGCTTTCTTGTTGTTTTGTTATGTTGGGTGGAATTTTTCCAGACTGGTATAGCTTCAGTAAAACCACACAAATGACAGAATCATTCTCATGAGGAGCTGTGGTTGGACAGATACCTAACTGTTGGAAAGGTGCTGATGTGGCAAAGTGTAAAAGTTGAGCAGTTTCCTGGGTCAGCCTTCTTTATTTAGCTTTTAATATTTGACTTCACTGGGACTGTTGTAAGGCTGGAACAAAGGCTGCATGTCTTCTTGCCTGCCCCTGCTAGCACTTCAGGCACTATACCTACAAGACCTCTTGTCTTTAGACATGCACTGTCTCTAAATATGCCTGAAATCACTTTCATGTCTGCAGTCAACATGTTAACAGGTAAACGTCATGCAAACAGAGGATTTAGATGTCTTCATTCTCTTCTTTGGGTATACAAATTGTGGTAGCTGGGAGGGTTCTCTTGGCATAAATTCCCTCTAGCCCGAGCACGGATTTGGCTAGTTTCTCCCTCCAGCTGGTTATGACTGCTGTTTAATGAATAGTAAAGAATTTCTGGGGAATGGCAGAGAAATCAGATTCTTGGAAACTCCTATTTGCAGTTAGAGGCCAAAGGAAGAAAAAAAATAAATAATCAGGTGTGGAGCCATGGGAAAGCCAGTAAATTTTAAGGAGCCTTCAGACCGGGAGATAAAACCTGATGTTGGTAGCAAAGCTGAAAATGAAGTCTTTATCACTGAAGAATAATGTATGGAGGCCCAAACAGGGCCACAGTTTAGAAAGACAAGAATAGTCAAGTAGTAATTCTCAAAGAAGAAGTAAAATTTGAGCAAAAAGAAATTCAGCAACTTAATACCACCTGAAGTGATCTCAATAACACCTAGTTCACACGCATGCTTCTGAAGTGTTACAAGTCCCCAAGTGTGAGCACTTCTGTGCTGTCAGGGATATGTTTTAATTGAAATGCTGCTCTTTGTGTTATGTAATGAGTTACATCTGCTGTGGGCTCATAGGATAAAACCACTACATCTTCATACACATTACCCTTATCTTGAATTGTATATTGCCATTTAAAAACACTTTTGGAAGTAAGTCATCAGGAACCTGCAAAACAGGATATGGTAGAGAACTGAGTAAGAGTGACACACTATGGGGGATCAGAAAACTGGAGTCTGAGGGTTTATTTCCCATGCATTAGTTCACACAGATTTTATCTGTCATCCTGTTAGAATTGTGGAGAACTGGGGGGATCTAGTTATACTTATGGAAATGCACTATGTGGATAGCAATCTTCAACTTTACCCAATGCAGCTGTATCTTCTCAGTCCATTTGCGTACCTGCTTTTGAGCCCTGGTGTTCTTGTTATTTCCATGTTAGATTACAGCAGAAGAAAACTTTCTCTTCTTTCTTTGGAGACTCTTGGGATCTGCTCCTAGGGCGAAGTATCTCTTAAAAAAATAAATGTGAGGCACGATGAGTGAAAAACAGATAAATATACAACAGAGAAAATAGCAATTTTGAATCGTCATTAATTGGGAAAAATCGATGAGTTACAGTAAAATCTGTGCGTGTGTGTGTGTGTGTGTGTGTGTGTGTGTGTGTGTGTGTGTAAAAATGAGGTAAGGTCCCGGACAAGCATTCTGTGTAGACTTGTTTAGGCTCTGCCAAAATACCATTTCTGATGAAGAGCCTTTGGAGAGATAGATTTCAGGTCTCAAAGACATAAGCATGTTAACCGTTTCTCAGCCTCTGAAATACCATGACCAGGAGAAACTCGAAGTCATGCTTTTGATACTTAGGAAAGAACTGTAATCTGTACTAATTCAGAATTGAACTGAAGTTAGAAATCCCAATTCCGAGAGCCGCTGAACTTTGACATGTCATCTGGAACAGAACTTTGTACCTGGTGCCTCTCCATAATAGGATTACTCTGAATTATCCAAACTGAAATTGAGTACACGCAGCAGCGTCACATGGACTGGGGAAACAGGTTATCAGGCTCAAGCAAATGTTGTTTATAGCAGCTAATTTCTTGAATGCACAAGGAGTGCTAGCTCCCATTTTAGGCATTCTGGACGTTAATTCTGAAACTGAATATTGTGTCTGGTTGGAATATTTTCTCTGAGGAAAAAAAAATCATCGTATTTAATGTTTTTAACATAGTATGAAAATAAAAATGAGTCGCAAATCAGGATGGCAAGGCAAGAGCAAACTGCTGATGGAAAATTAGTTTCTAAGAAAATTTCAGAGGAAATTGAGCACGATACAGTTCAGAGCTTTGATGAGATTGACACATACCTGCAGAATACTTTGATTTCCACAAACTGGCAGTCCTTGCAACACTTCTTTTCCAAGAGACATTTTTCCAACCAGTGTTGCTTATTGTGGCTCAATCATTATGAGTGACTTGAACGGACCAAATATGTTGTCCTCCCAGGAGAATCACTTGAAGAGTGACATGACACAAAACTTCAAGTAAGTAGATTATTAAAAACTCAGATGATAGTTTTAGGAGCCTAAAGGGAAAAGTAAAGATATTGAAATCCTTAGAATGCTTTGTATGTTATTTATGGTGTTAGGATAATGCCTAGAGGTGAAATACAATTCCGGTCCCAAATTCTGCATGTTCTAAATAGAGAATGCTTGAAAGTCTGTTAACAGGCTGCTATCAAGTATCTGCAAAGTATTTTGTCTGCTTCTGAATAGAGGTGAGAAATGAAACACAGGGAACTGTGGACATATAAGAAGTAATCTTTAAGAACAGGCTAGCTAGAATGCTCAGAAAGTTTAAATGGGCTTAAAATCTGGAACCAAATAGTGCAGGTCATGCTTGTATGAAAAAGAGAAAGGCAACACAATTGAGGACAATCATACACTAAGTGCATCAGCAGTGCCAATAGCACATGCCAGAGGTTTTTGGCAATAGGCATAAAGGAGACATTAATTGAACTGTCAGGAAATAATAATTAGTGAAATGTATAAAGACAATTAATGTATTATTTATAATGTTGTTCTTCTCTAAAGAGTGTCTGGAAAATGTAAATACATTGGTAGGTCCCAGTAGGCATCTGTGAGGGTTGCAATTGATCAGGTAGTGGGGTATGGTGAAGGCCACACTATTTCCAGCAGCATCTGGGAAATCCTGTAGTATGTGCTGTGCATTTCCTGAAAGCACTGGTTTTTAGGCATGTTTTTACTTAAATTAAGCATCCCAGTCTTCACTCCTAAATCCCAGCTGCTGTACTTTCGAGATCTGTTCCTCCCCATGTCTAACATTTCTGATCCTCATATTCACCAGGATGCCTGTATCTGTGAAGAATAAGAATTGTTCAAAAAGAGATGATTAGCTTTTACCTTCAAATACATCAGAATTAGGTCTTGACTTTTCATAGCTTCCCTTTTCCCACTTGTTTCTGATGTTTAAATGCTGTAGCAAGTGTCTTCTTTCCCAGTTATGAGTGACGTCGGTAGGGTAAGGTTTCTTTCTTGCATCCCTTTTTCTCATCCTAACTCTCAAGACATTGCTGTTCTTAATTCCAGCCTAATCCAAGAGACACCGTTTTTTTTAGTGGATCCTTTAGTAGACTATTCTAAGGGCCTTTATCCCCAGCAAGTCTTAGAAGGGTCTAGCAGGCAACATGCAATGGATTTGGGGCTTCACTGTCTTGGTAGTTATGAATTATTTCACCTATCACTGCCTGCTTATCCACTTTTAAAATGAGTGTAATCTAAGCTTACTTAAAGCAGTAGTTGGAGTGCTGACAGTCTTAAAGAGGGGATGCTGGCAGATATGGAAAGGACATGCTGGATGCTGAATCAAAGAATATGTATCATTTTAAGTTTTTCTCAGAATCTCTCTCTGATTGCTCTAGGAATCTTCTTGTTTTCATACTAAACAGTGAATAGTAGAGTTCTAATCTAGTGCATCTACATTTTTGCAAGCACCACTGCTAAACATCAGCTATTTCAGAGAAGTGTTGTGATCCTTCCTGTGCTAATTTCTTAGAAATGTCCAGGCAGAATGTGGGAAAGAGCTGTCTTATTTAGTAATCTGCCAATTATTTGTTTTATTTAGAATACTTGCACTTACCCACGTGGCTAGATCATTGTAGCAGGGTCAGTGGACTTATCTAGAATGAAGGACAGAGAATGAGATGCTTCTGTAACACACGTGACTTGTACATGAATAACTCAGGCATATGTATTAAAAGCATCTGAATAGGCAGTTGCACGAGTCCTGCATTACACTCCTGCTCACTGCATGTAGTCCATACAGAAGTTCTCCAGAGAAGGTCAGTCAGTCACTGCAGGTTTTAGCTCTATTGGTTTGCTTTAACGGTTCTGATGCTATTAAATATGACCGTGCTGTATGTTCTTATATCTGCAAGAAGCTGGTTTAGTGCCATGATTTTATCTAGAAATTCTTAACTATTGTGAGGTGCATTGTGTTATGAAACTGGGTAGGATTTAGCAGAAACACAGTGGGAGTTCAACCATGTGTGCCTGGATCAAACATGGCAAAAGAGGCAGATATTGTTCTATAGATCTTACCAAAAGAGTTTTGTGGGGCATAACTTATTCTTACTACACTACACTTGATCTTAGCCAAAAGGCTAAGAAGTAATACAAGCTATTCAAATTAGATGAGCTCCTAAAAGAAACTGAGACAAAAGAGATTGATGAACCTCTGTAAGGTGGATACTAACCAACTGCAGCCTGTCTTTCTCCTTCCTGAAAGCAGCACCATGACTGCTCTTCAGATCTTTGTGAGCAGTCAGCTCTTGGAATAAAGCTGGGCTTCACCAAGGAGGCAGCTGTGCCAGCAAGAGCCATGCTCTCACAGTACTGACTTGGTATTCACTTGAGCTTGGAGAGGAAGGGAGGTTGCACTGTGCTGCTTTGCAGCAGAAGGCCTGATGAAATAAGAGGATCGGAGAAGTCAAACAGGTTGGTATTTTTGTCATTAGATGAGAAGATCTCCCTTTGAAGTTGTCCCAGGACCTGCCTGAATAACAAGGCCTGTCATGAGTAGACCGATAAAGACCAAGTGCCTGACAGTGACAACAATAACATTTTATCATTGGTACCATTCTGGTGGCAGCTGGACTTAAAAAGTGAGCTGGGAACAGAGGCTATCTTAGTGCTCTGTGACCGAAAGCCTGCTTTAGAGGTAATGCTGCAATGAGGAATTAATGTTTTCACTGTGTTTTTTAAAAGGAGGGAACCTTTTCTGACACTTTGCCCTTTTCAGAGTCTGTATGTGTTTGTCAGCCTCACTTGAGCTTTTAAAGAAGAATTTTACACCAGCATCTCAGTGGAAACTAGAGGATGCTGGGTAGGCTTGAGTATCTGTCTGTCAGGTACAGGTTGCTCTCGTCACCAAATGGAGAGTGCAGTTTAGGATTGCTGGGCACCTCTTCTTTGGGAGAGCCTGGAACTGGGAGACCAGAGGGAGCGACATGTCAGCTCTGAGAATTGTCAGGACAACTCGTGGGGCCTTTTGACTACAAGAGCAGCTGGTATGAGAGGTGGAAATGAAAATGTACCTGCAAGGCTCTTGCTCAGAGGGGAATAGCAGGCTGTATGGGAGCTGCTGAATCACAGCCTGAACCTTTGATTAGTTATCTGAGGCAAGCAATATGTCAGCCCTGGGAGCACAGGTGAAAGCAGTTCACCTGTGCTGCAGGAAGGGGTGGAGCCAGGCTCCACCTCTCCAGACCCATTTAAGTGCTGACTGCCAGGGAGGAAGGATCTCTTCTGAGAGATCCACTCCTTTGGAGCTCTTTATAGCAAGCCCTCTGCATGGGTAAGCGTTCCACCTATTTTCTCTTTGTTCCCCTTGTGCCTAACTCTTTATTGGTTTATTTTTGATTATACATCTATTTGACTGTACTTTTCAATTATATCATTTTTTCCTTGATTGTACACAGGCATTACAGAAATCCTCCTGTTCGTAGTTGGAACAGCTGTCTGAATGTGTAGAGGGACACAGCTATCCAAAATCTAAATGTTATTATTATTATTTTTTTTTAATATCTAATTATACATGTGGCCAGTACACATTTAATTTTTTTCTGAAACTTTTCTTTCAACCACGTTCTCCCTGTATTTGTTGTGGAGACCTCTTCTTTCTGATTTAAACCTCTATGAAACCTAGTCTCTTTTTACCCTTCAGAAGGCCTTTAATTATGGATGCTGCTTTCCTGCAGTAAATGTTGAACTTAAACCTTCCAGCATGTGGTACAGCTGGCAGATCCACAGACATCTTTGAACTAAGTGTGTAGAGTTGAAAAATGTGTTCTTCTTGACCGTAGGGTCTTCTCAATCATGGTGAAAGTCCATGGTTTGCTGGACTCAGAGTGACTACTTCACAGATCCCAACCTATTGTAGCAGGTGGGTTAAGAGCTGCTAGGTTTCTGATGAACAGAACAAACGAACAATGAACATTTCTATTCTATCCATGTCTTTCATAAATTGATTTTTATAACCATTGCAGTCCATTGATGTTGTTGCAGATCAGGCTCTTGCACTAGCAGTGTGAAGGCAAATGATTTCACCGTCTCTAACTTCCAGCCAACCATTGCTGCTATTGAGATAACATGTGTTTTTGTTGCTCAAATGTTTTTCTTGCCATTCAGTCAGGGCTCAAAGGTGATGGAAAAAGCAGATTGTCCTTTAGTTTAATAGGTTGCCCTGCTGTTTTCTGATGCTGAGATCCTTGGCTTAATTTATTGCTGCAATGGATTGCTTCCAAATAAGGATAATCCTCCTCATGCTGTTTCTTCACTTGGTTACCTCCAAGTTCTTTTCACTGGCAGCATCAGCCTCTGCAATTCTGATTTATTCTTGCCAGGAGACTCTTATTCATTTGCTGTGTTTATTGTAGTTATGGTCCTAAACCCGGTATCTTCAGTAGCTTAAAACTTTCCAAGACAATTGCTTCAGGGCCTTGAACTTTTTCCTCATGTTTTCAACCTAAAAGTGAGTTCCAGAAGAAGAATTTGCTTGGCTGTGTTGGTAGACATGATTTTAAAGTCATGACTTTTTTCTTTTCCTGGCTAAGCACATTGAAATTAACAACTTTGTGCTAGGTCGATTCCTGATTACATAAGGGAGAGAAAGTGCCAGGAGTTTGCTATCACCAAATTCCTTCAAGAATGCTGCGTACAATGCAATGGCATCTCTCACATCTGCTCTTTAATAAATAAGATGTTTAATCTGGCTTAGTGAATCTTCTTGGCTCTTAAAGCTGAATCCTGGCTTTCACCAGGATGCCTGTATCTGTGAAGAATAAGAATGGTTCAAAAAGAGATGATGAGCTTTTACCTTCAAAACGTCAAGTCCTCTCAGGTCTGAAGTGGCTTTGGCACTGCACTCTTCTGTCCCACTGCTACAGTCCTCTGTACTCACATGACTGTGGAAAAGAAGATACTAGAGAGGAGAGGGGCGAAACTCATATCACGTAGTCCAGCAAAGCCTGATTTTGATCCTGATTTCCTGCACAGACAGAAAAAACAGCATGCAATTGTCTCTTCTCCCCTCCAATTTGTTGGGCGTTTACATCCTTTTTTCCTTCTCTCTTTTCTTTCCTTTTTAGGGAGTGTGAATGTGCGGAGGTGCGCAGAGGGAAATAAGTTATCCTTGCAACATGCAGATTCTGGTTGACTGGCAGAAATCAAATAGGACTTCTCCAGGCAACTTTTTTCCAGGTTCACAACATAATAGGCAATGATTCTCACCAGCAGTCTATAACTCTTTTTGTAGCACTGCGAAAGAGCGCTGTTACTTCATTTTAACTCTGTGCAAATTTAATTATCAGCAGAAATTCATTTATGGTAGTAATTTTCGACAAGAAGCTCTTCTTCCAAATAGAAGCTGAAAAGAGAGCATGAGAATGCATTTAAGACAGGCAGATAACTTGCTGTCTAACCTCGAGAAATGCTCGTATTCAAACACCTCATGCACATGGAGCGTCATGCTCCAGCAGACCCTTCACCTCCCTCTGCAAGGGGCCTGAGATAAGGTTGCTCTGTGAACCTCGGAAGAATGAATTTCTCAGCTCCTGCATGATTCGCATCTCAGCCAGAAAGTTGCATCAACAGACTATTTGCTGCTAGACTAATTACTGGATATCGACAAGGGGGGTAGATGTTTTTGCATGCTCAACCTCAGCTAACTGCATTAACACAACAGTCAGCTTTCCTGCTTTAAAGCCAGTGAAGGGCGTTCTGCCTCAGACCTGTGCCCTGCTTGTTGGAGTGCTGCAGGGGAGAGCTGAAGGCTTGATTGAAATTTGAAGTTGTGCTCTTCCTGCTCAGTCTTTTGATGAAATGGTTTTTAAATCTGAACGCTGCCCTGTCACGGAGGCGCAGCACAAGGTTGCAGCAGGCCCTGGATAAGAAAGCACTGAGGAATGGGAAGTTGGCTACTCACCTGTAGTGCAAAACAACCTCATTGATACGCAGGAGACTTCAGTCTCGGTGACTTTCAATGTCTTCCACAGCATCAAACTGATATTTCAAAGAGATTAAGAACTGAAGGGAACATATGATATCCATTTAAAGCCAAGACTTCAGATTTAATGAAGGCTGTATCAGAATGAGATATGATTCAGATATCAAATTACATTTGTTTAGCCCAACACAGCTTAATAAATCACAGCAACATTTAATAAATATTTATCTTCTTTTAATCACCCGTTAGTGCTTTTTCTGATCTCCCCATTCCCTTAATGGCTCACTCCTGTATTTATGAAATGTGATTTCCATTTCTCTAATAATCAATACATCTTTTTATTTTTTATAATTTGGGCAGCTTTACTGAACTTTTGTGAGATTTAATTAAGATTAAGGTTTAATCTTTAATTTCAATATATAAATTACCCCATGTTTGCTATTAAGTCATTATTTGGTAACCTGATTGTGTATGAAGTCTTGACTGGAAATGTGGCAAGCTCAACAGACATTACAGTATAAATGTTAATGAACTTCAGGGGAATCTTTGGATTGGAGGAGGATCTTGGCTGCAGTTACATCTCTCTAGCTGATGTGAGCGTGTAATTAATAATGCGAAATGGGAACTAAGGAAGGTAGGTTGTGTGTGGTTGTCAGAGCTTCTCTTTGCATGGGTGTCTGGTGCAGCAGTGGAAGTCAGGGTGAGGTCAATTGGAAAACAGCAGCTTGTGGAAATAACATTTGTACATGATGACTCAGCTGCCAGCACGGCATGCAACACGTGACGAGGCTGTGAGTAGGTGCGAGTCTCATGGGGTATTTCCTACACCATGCTGAGCTGCTTTGGGCTCAGAGATTGAGCCATGGCCAGCCATCTGAAGGGAGATCTGGGTGCTGCCAGCAGAGTGACTCTCAGCAAGAGCTTGACTGCTGCCTAAATCTCCTTGAAGGTGGTGCTGTGCAGCTGTTCCGCTCTACCTTTCCCATCATTACTGGCTCCCAAACTTAAAATAATAATCTGTGAAGCTCTGTAGGTGGTTGTCAAAGTCTAATTTAAATTTCAGGGCACATGCATTCTGCAGCCCTTTGCTAATCCCAGGCACACTATGGCTCTCATCTGCCTACTTGCCTGGTTGTCCTTCCTATGGAAAAAAAAGAAAAGAAGTGAACTAACAAAAAAATCACGGGGAAGCAAAATAGTATGTTTTACCTTGTCACAGCTTGGGCAGGCACCTGGATCCTGGGGAATGCTCTTAGCTTCCACCATGCAGACAGAACCCATCTTCCAGAAGGCTTTCACAGCTAGTTAAGTTAAGCTTATTTGAGTCTGTGTGTGAGTTCATATCGTTTAATGACATTAGCATTGTCTTTGTCTTCCATGTGGCACTGGAAAATTTCTGTTGAGTCCCCTTCAGGGTCTTCTATGTGCGGAAAACTTTGGTTTACCTACAGAGCAACAGAAATAATGGCTAAAAAAAAATATCCATAAGGATGCATGCAATATTTATAAACTTAATGCACTGTTCTTTGAATATTCCATGCTTCCATAACATCTGTCGCATATCAGTATAATAGTCTCTGAATTTTATATGACTCCAGAACATCACATCTGCCATGGTCTTGTTTGGCAATCTGCTGACTAAAAGGGTCATAGTGCTTCTTTTCCCTATCCCACATTTAATATAAACCCCATGCATAGATAAGGACCTTATGTGTTTCAGTGGGGGTATCACTTTAGCCCAAAATGTTGTAGACTCGATACAGAATTTTCCCCTTTCCCTTTGGACAAATTTTTCAATACTCATAAAATTATCTGGTCCTTAAATTCTGCTCAGTCAGTTGTTAATTGGGCTTAATGCTTTCAGCCTTTGCTCTCCATGTCTTGTTGATGGTCCCTTCTCTAACCGTATGAATGTTGCAAAATAAAATACATACTCTGATGCTTCTGTTTATAGGTTTGAACAATACCACCATTTTATATCTCGTCTGTGAAGCAGCCACTGCTGTAAATTAGTGAAGAGCTATCTCCTCTCTCTGGTTCTCTCAGTGTGACTACTGCAACATATCTCTTTACTTGAGCCTACTTCGACTGTGGCACCCTTTTGGGGACCCTTTTCCTTCCAAATCACTACTGGAAGTAAAGGAGATTATCTAAGAAACTTTACATCCTTTTTTTTTTTTTGTTAGGTGGCCACAGCCATTTGCCCATATTGGAACTGTACAGAGATGTACTTTGGATTGGAAACAGAGGTTGAGAATAGTAGACTGGGACACAGGGATGAATCTTCAGTGTTTGCTGCACAAGGTGCATCTGATGAATGGCATTCCAAACTACCTCTTCTGTTGGCTCTCCCACCAGAATGCTGTAGTGTACCTACTGTGGTAACATGAGGAAGGAACAGGGTTTGTTTCCTTTCTTCTCTGAGCCTTCTGCTTGCCACCCATCAAATGTTTTGAAAATATCTGTGAGGAAACTGCTTGCAGTTGCAAGGGGCTGGACTTGGTCAGCAGGTAATTTATAGACCAGAGCAGGTTTAGACTGAATAAGATGCTTCTTTCTAGTGTAGTCAGCATGACTGCAATCAGTTGGGGTGGAAAATAAACATATAGTTTATCAGATTCAACAGATGAGGTGCATTAATCCAAGATGCATAGCAATGCTTGTGTTGAATATCCTTGGTAAGAGTTCTTGGACTGCTTTTGCCTTCTACCTTTTGTCTGCCTTGAGACTGACCTCCTCAGTGGTGTCTTGCAGCAAGTAAGGAATTTGAAGGGTTTGAGGAAAGCTGTTTGATATGTGTTAACTGGGCAGCAGACTGAACACTTGTATCACATCTACAATACCCACATTCAGGTTCCTTGTTAATGGCACCTAACCTCGACTGTTCGAAGGAGATTCTCTGGCAAACTCAGAGGCCTGATCCAGCAATAGTGCGAGTACAGAGTATGAAAAAGAACACCTTTGCTCTTACACCAAAATGTCTTTTTGTTTTGGGTAGGTCTGTTTGCAACGTAGCAGCAACAGCTCTAGTTTTGAGTTTCTCTGATGCCTTTCTTTGGTTTACCTCTGTGGACCATAAAGACTGCGAGTCCCTTTAGTTTCAGGGTTGCTAGAGGAACTGTAAGTTATGGCATGGTAAATGCCCCTTTTGCCAACACATCCTCAAATTATTAGTACTCATCACTTTGAAAATAAGTCCTTGGAGGGAAGAAGGGAAGGAGATTGACAGGCTGACATCTGTCCTCTTGTATCAGCGTGTGCTGTGGTGTCTTGGGGAGCTTTGGTATAGATTGTGTAGGCCAGACAGTTCAGGGAAAATCTAAAATGCTGAAGAGGAGAAGATGGATACCTAAATGGGGGAAAGCATTAATTGCAATTAATGTACAGGAGGAGTAGTTCATCAGCAATAAAGCAGGTGAAGTCCTGACTGGCCAGCCAGCTGCCTACATCTATCACTGCTCAGCACCTGCAGGCAGACATTTTGTTGTGCTTATTCTGCAGCCACCCAGCACTGATAGGAGGATACCTGGGGAGGAGGGGAGACAGAGAACTATAGACACTTAAAAGGGATTTTGCATAGGCACAGGAAGAGATCACACCTTCTGCCAAGGCTGAAGAGTGAAGTGGGAACACCTGTGGATGGGCAGGGGGAAGAAACTTCTTCCCCAGTGGATGACTAGGTGAGGAGAGAAGACAAACAGCTATACTGCTGGAGCATTGTCCTTCCCTTCCCCAACTCTGTGCCTTGTGGAGGATGAATACCCTTGCCTTCTGCGTCTTGTAAGGGTGATTGCTGCTATGCCATGCTGATTGTGTGGTTGCCAGCTTTTTCTGTTTTTTAAGTAAGAAATGGTAAAGCCATACTGACTTTTTGTTTCATGGAGTTTGCCAGAGACCGCATTAAAAAGTTTCTGGCTTTTGCTCCAGAGCACTACTTTGTACCATCAGTCATCTTGACATTGGGTTTCCAAAATTGAGTCCAGATGCTAATTTCTTTAATGGAAGCTGCAGATTCTGTAAAGGCCGCCTTCCACCTTGCCCATGGATCCTCTTACCCTGGGAAGAGGTGCATACTGCTTTGACAGACAGTTCCTATTTGCAGTGGAGCATGCAAGAACATCTGGGGAAAGAAGGGAACTTCACAGTTGCCTGTGGCTGAGAAGAAAAAGTCATCTTAGCACAGCAGATTTGGATGCCTTTGGCTGACAGATATCACGTGAGTTGTGCCTCTTAGAGGCAGAACAGCTCAGTGTCTTCAAAGCATGCCAAATCTGCAGGAGTCACTTTCCTGGATGCACCGTTGTTACTCTGCTTCTTGTTATCAGTGTGTCAGCCTCAGCAGGAAAGCTGGATTTGAGATAAGGCCAGAGTTGGAAATATTTGGGTTGGGCATGCTGGTTGTGTGAGGGAGGTGCTCACAGACAAGGCTGTGCCTACCTGGGAGGAATTTGGAGTGAAGCAGCTCAAATCTTATGCTAAGGCTGTACCAAGGGAAAAGTTCTGCACACGCATGTGCAATGGATAAAAATAGGCTTCTGTTGTATTTTGTGCCCTCCTTGGTTCCCATAAGTAAGGGTCTCTCTTTCTTAAGCTGAAGGAAGAATTGCTCAGCATGGAGTGGGAGGCTCAGCCAGTGTGCTTGAATCACTGGAACAAAACATACCCCCTCAATATCAGAGAAAACCCACCCCAGCCATCAGGATCCTCAAATCTGTGAGTCTTAGCTAGATGATAACACATTCATGCTCTCCAGGTGCAATTACGTGTCATACACAAGGGCAGTCAGTCTCATCTCCGCCACAAACTCTGGGACAGGGAAGTCCTGTTTTCTCATTCAGTTGGTTTGATGTAGCAACTGGCAAAAGAGGACTCTGCTCTGTAACCACAGAGTGCTGCTGCTGTCCATCTGTTGAGATGCTGACAGTGACGTGTAAACCAAAAGAACCCCACTGACATCAGTGGAGTCCTTTCCACCCTAATGAGGTACAGGGATTGAAGTTGGCTGTGACTATGGACCCAGTTCATTTCCTCGTGCCTCAGTTTCCCTAGCTGTGAACACATTGATTACATGCTTTCATCACCTTACCTAGAGTGCTTGAGATTTCTGGGTTGTCTGCAGAGGTTGTTGTAATCTTCAGATGTTATAGGAGTGGGAAGGATTATCATCATTATTTCTGACAGGCAACTATAATTCATCTTGGCTTACCAGACCCCTATGGTAGACTTATTGTGAAATGAGTAAAGGTTGCTTCAGTGTGGGATTCATGTGAGTTTATTTGTCATTGAGCCTGGTAATAAATTGGCCCCAGACAGTGTTACCCGAGCTGTGCAAACAGAGAAAATTTTATGATTCTTAATTTAATTTGTATTCTCCATTTCTCACTATTTGTATTCTCTCAAAGTCTGAAAAAAGCTTCTTCGCCATTTGATCTGGACGTTTCCTGTGTGATGAATGCTGATTATTTCTTTCTCCTCCTCCTGAGATTTTTTTTATTTTTTTATTTTTTATAAAGTAGAAAACGATGACTTAATTAAGTCATGTGTCTCTTGAAAGTAAAGATTTTTTAGTTATTTTAAGCTCCCTCCACTGGAGGCTTCTGCAACAGCATTGGAGAATGGAACAACCTCAGATAAATACAACTCAACTTAGTTTTATACAGAGCCATTCTATAAGAAGCATGTGGAGGTAGAGTCAGAATATTCTGAGTTGGAAGGGACCCATGAGGATCGTGTCCAACTCCTAGGTGTTCTTCCTATGTCTATGGTGAGCATTTTGTGAGGGAATCTTAAGGCATGTGACGTAACACTAATTTCTTAACCCTTATGATGACAGACCTTTGGGAAGCAAGCAGAGTGCTTTCAGAGCAAAATATATGGCTGCCATTAAAAAACAACCTTAAGGAATGTAATGAGGGATGGGATGGGGTTGTGCTAAGAGCTGCGAGGAGAAGGTTCTTGGAACATGTGGAAAGGACAGTGAATGTAGTAGCTCCCAAAGAGAGCAACTGCACCAGAAACAACAAAGTACCATCCAGCCCTCGCCCAAGAGCAATAGGAGCACAGGGCAGACAGAATTATTCTCCCACCGCCAGCAAATCCACCTGTCTTGTAGTCACATAGATAAAGTTGTTCCACGTAGGTACTAGAGAGCATTCAAGCTTGCTATGCATTTCTGAGCTTGCTTAATCAGAAAATAAAATCAGGCTGTATGTGTGAAAGCATTTCATTTTCAAATGTTTCAACAGAGCAGCAGGCAGTCGGTGGGATAGCATTAGGATCCCTGAGCCACTTTTTGGTAGGCTTTAATTTTCCTGACTGTTTGGCTTTTGTTGAGAAGGACGGAAGATGATTCTCTGCTTCAGATCACTCTGCTGGGACTGTGGCTTTTTCTCCATCTGGTCCTTCTTCTGGCCTTAAGTTGCACCATAGGAAGTTCAGGTCGGATATTAGGAAAAATGGCTTCTCAGGAGTGGTGAGGCAGTGGCACAGCTGCCCAGGGAGGTGGTGGAGTCAGTGTCCTGGAGGTGTTCAAAAACCCATCGATGGGCTAGTGAGCATGGTGGGGATGGGCTGGGGATGACTTGATAATCCTAGTGTTCCTTTCCAACCTTAATGATTCTGTGATTCTGTAAAGGGAGATAATATTGCTCAAGCTGAGAAAACCAGGAGTGGAGTTGAGCAGAAGGCTGGCAGGATTGACTGAAACAGGCTTTTGGAGAGAAAACTGTACAAGTATTCTTCCCACTGCCTTTGCTGTGGAGTGTCATCACGCTCCCTTCCTTCCCATTCCTCCTGCTCAGAACCACTGTTTATGGATGCTGTGTATGCTCACCACAACCACGCCACTTTCAGAAGCGCTGCTTGGAGCGCTGCCTGCTGCAGTCAATGCCTGTTACCCTGCCCCTCCTCAGCAGCACACAGCGCTTAAGGAGCTCGTTCTTATGGGGAGGCCCCTTGCATACCACTTTGGAGAGGTAGGAGAAAGCTGCTTGGAGTGGTGGTTTTTCTTCATTTTTGCATACAGCTCTTTTAATAGCTGTGTAATAAACCAGTATTGATGAAAGAGGCCATTTACCATCAACTTATTTGGTTTTCCGCAATGAGCTAATGTTTAATTAATGTGCAATAACTTTTGCAACCGAATGTATCCCGTTAGATTTACTATAGGGGACAGTTTGAACATCAACTTAAGCGGCCAATGACTGCAAATGTATTTATTAAGGTTTAAACATGTGTAAATGAGTTTGTGTCTATTTGCAGAGCTGTTAAACTACAGTAAATATGTTCTTTGTCAATTGGTGGTTAATTAACATCCATTAGTTCTCCATTAAGAGCACAGTTTGGTGTCTGAATATCCTTGCTTAGTACTAACTTTGAATTAGGGCTGCATTTCTACCTCCTTCTACAGAACAGTGTTTCCAAAATCCACTTTCTCCGTAGGGCTGGAGCGCTGGGAGCAAGAAGACATGCCAGTTTTTGGAATGTGCTTTGCAAGGCAGGGGGTTCAAGAAGGGACAAGTGGAATCTTACTGCTAGGCCTTGCAGCTCCTATTTATAAGCGGAGAAGCTTCCCTCCTCTCGCAGCTCTGCCTCCCAAGTGTTTGTAGGCACTGCAAGTAACGGAGCTGGCTCACGTGTTTAATGCCTACTCACCTCTGAGCGTTTTGGGATTTGCTACTGCAAACACTGCTAACACCTGCATGGAGGGGGCATGCAGAACAGATCACAGGGGATCTGTTTACTCCAAAGGGAACACTTAAGGTGGGCATTTCTGAGCAAAGTCTATGTGGGGCAGGATCACAGAACTGTAGGGGTTGCAAAGGACCTCTGGATATCATTGAGTCCAACCCCCCTGCCATGGCAGGCTCCCTACAGCAGGCTGCATAGGAAGGCGTCCAGGCGGGTCTTGAACATCTTTAGAGGAGACTCCACAGCCTCCCTGGGCAGCCTGTTCCAGTGCCCCGTCACCCTTACTGTGAAGAATTCCCTTTGTATCCTGGTGCAGAACTTCCTATGCTCAAGCTTACGGCCGCTTCCCTTTGTCCTGCCCCACAGACAGCTGAAAAGAGGTTGGCCACGTCCCTTCGACAGAAGGGGTGTTAGGCACCCTGTCTCCCCGCTCGGTTGGCCGCTATGTCAGCAAACAACCACAAGGTGACACTGTCCCAGTACGTTATTTATGTTTTGACAGGGGAGTGTAGATTACATGTGGCATAAAAGGGTGTTCTGGGCATCCGGATCTGTTCCCTGCTTCTTAATGGGGAGTTAGGTATGATGCCGACATCATGCACTTGTTAGATCTAGAAATAAAAAGCATTTTCAAATTGTCAACTCTCCATGCAAGCACTGCCTTTTTACAGAATGCGTAGCCAAAAGAGAGTGACATTCACTACTGCTCACACAGCTGTCTGAGAGTTTCATCCAGCAACTGAGGAATGCCTGACCAGTGACACTACCATCCCAAACATCTTGTCTTTCTCCTCCTTTCCCCTGCAGCTGTCAGAATTTGAGGTGTTACAGCATATTGCTTACAGGTGAGGATGGGAAGAACCCTGTTGTTTTCTGCAGTTGTGTGAATATCCGGTATACTAGCTGTGCAGATATAGCAGTGAAGGGAAACGTGGGCTGCTGAGGCCAGTATTTAAGGAGCTGGGTTTTTTACCCAAGGTACTCTGGTGTCCTTATGCTAGGGTTTGGTTTCTTTGTTGTTTTACAAGAATGCTTCAGTTCTTTGCTGGAACTGGTCTTGGATGGTAATGCTGAGCGAAGGTAAGATGTGCTACAGGCATAACTTGTGTGTTGAGGTAATAAGCAGGGATGTAGATTAGACATATATGTAAATGGTTAATATGATAAGAATAAGATACTACAGCATGTGTCATGTTTTATAGTCAGACATAGTATCAGAAGCAGCTGAGACATTTACACATTTGTAAGGTACATGGAAGTACGGGTAAAAGATATGCTCAGAAAGGTGGCATTTGGACCTGTTTGCCCAGTTGTGATGTTAGGTTACCTGTGGACATCTTGTTTAACCAGGTCAGATTTAAAGAGCTGACCATGTTGTTTGTGTGGTCATGAATAACAGGCTGAACCTGATACTGTTCTTTTGCCTCATGTTCTGCGCCTGCAAGCATCTACTTTGGTTTTAATAACATTAGCTAAATTGGTAGCACTGTTAACTACTTCCCCTTGATTTCTCCCTCATGAGCCTGCATGCCTCCCTGCATTTTGCTACCTGGAGATTATTAAAGGAACAGGCAGAGAAAAGAACAAAACTTTCATCAGATCTAGTCAACAAAGCCTTCCTCAGCCTCCTAGTAATGGGGATCATTGAAAGAAATAGACCTAATTTATTTATCGGGGTGGGGGCAAGAGGAGCTTTGAACTGAATAGGAAATGCAGTAAATGAGCTTTCCTAGAGAAGCAGCAGATTCATAGGATCACAGAATCATAGAATGGCCTGGGTTGAAAAGGACCACAACGATCATCCAGTTTCAACCCCCCTGCTGTGTGCAGGGTCGCCAACCACCAGCCCAGGCTGCCCAGAGCCACATCCAGCCTGGCCTTGAATGCCTCCAGGGATGGGGCATCCACAGCCTCCTTGGGCAAGATTTTTCAGGCTCAGCCTAGTTCCCTGCATCATTCCACGAAGAGAAAGCTTTTTGTGGTTCATGATTTGGTAGTGGAGAAGAGCCCTATGCTGCCACCAGTATTAAAACTGCATGCTGCCCATTTGTAATAATCTGCATGCATGCCATTATGAGCTTCTGTCAAGTTAAATTAGCAGCATTGGTTTGAGGCACAACTGTAAGTAGCAATCATGACTTGCCCTTCTTTTCTCCCACCATTTCTAGACAGGCAGGTCCTTGAAAGAACGAATCTGTAAGCTGTGAGCAAGTGGACATGGTCATACCAGCTGCAGGCACAAAGCCAAGGCAGCAGCAGCAGAAACTTGCTCCTTCAGCTCCTTGGTCACAGGCTTGATCTGAAAGAACTCATCCCAGAAGAGCAGTAATCCAAAAAGTAGACGTATTGTAGGGTGCTTTAGTGACTTAGGAGGAGAGCCAGGCTGAATTCTAAAGCGTGAAATTATCCATTGGGGCTGTTGGGTTTTGTCGTCTTCCCTAAATTGCCCAGTTCTCTGTGCTGCAGTCAGTGCTGCCCAGTCACAGCCTCAGCAGGGGCAGGGGGGATGCTCCGGGGATGTTTTTCTGCAGAACTTAGGACAGGCAGTTGCAGCCGTAGGGAAGGATGGGGACTCGCTGTGCCTGACCAGTAGTTATGCGCTCAGTGGGAGACTTGAACTACAACTCCCATGAGGCGTTCCATTCCCAGAGGCAGATGCACTGTACTGCTGGGAGACTTAAAGCAAAATGCACTAAATTCAGAGTGCCACAACGTTTTGGCTCATCGGAAAACGCTGAAATTTCCCTCTGTATTTCGGATTTTTTTTTAATATGTATGTATGATTTAATATTAATATTTCAGTCCTTAACTTGAATTTGGGATGACAATCAGTGATGAAGCTGTTGGAATTTTCCATGAAGAAAACATTCTGATTTGTTGTGTTTTTTTTCTTCTGAGCACAGCTTTAAAAAGAGGTAGCTGCACTTGTTTCTGTGAAGTGCTTTGATATACGCGGATGAAAAGAGCTATAGAAGTGCTAATTATTGTCACACCGGTTTTAATTATTCCGTCAGGCTGAGGAACAGCTGTCAGTTTTCAGCCAGCAGTGGGTTTTTCAAGATGTCCTGTCCACAGTTCTCATAGAAACAATCAGATACTTATTTTTAATTGTTTTAAAAAAGAAATCTCTCTGTGCTCAGCAGATGCTACAGCTCTCTGATGGAAGTTCAAATCCACCTGTGTGTGGGATGTTGGTATCAGGGCAGTAATTAAGGGAGGAGATGGAAAGCTCCATTTGCTAGCTAATAGGGAGCAATCCCTGGGGGGGGGAGAGGAGGAGGAAGTGGTTGCCAGCCAGGGTGAGATGCTCTGAAATTTGCTGTGCACAACATTTTAAAACGGAAACCACAACGTCCAACATTTGGGAGAGGGGTGATTTTTACCTCTTCTCTATTTGTCGCTGCAGTTATTTATTTACGTTACGTTTTGTGCTGTCTCTGGGAAGACCCAAACGAAGCACTGCATCCTCAGTCAGCTCGGAGAAGCTCAGCGGAGCCGCACAGCTCAGCCAGTTTCTAGATAAACTTTGTTTACCTGGCAGTATTGCCAGCTCTCAGGGGAGCTGGAGTTGGAAGGCCTCTGCTCTTGCTTTGCTTTTCAGCCGTTCCGCCCGGCTGTGCTGCCTCAGATGAGGCAGGCGGTGTGTCATTGGAATCCTAAGGCTATGCTGGCTGTGTGTGTTTGTCCCTGCAAAATGATCCGACAGAAATCTGGGGAATTTACCTATGGTACTCCAGCAAAGACAGCCTGCCTGGTATAAAGAAGCCTACTGCGTGTCCTAAGGGAGAGATTAGGACCGGGGAGCTGATAGGCACAAGGCTCTTTAGGGTGTTGTGTTACCACAGCAGAAGTATCAGTGCTGTGAGTTAATGGAAGGAAGGGAACTGTATGGACCAGAAGTGACCTGAGGATGCACCCAGACACATCAGGAAATAGGCTACAAGTATTCATGTTACGGGGCCATCTCCAATGGAAATGGAAGATGCCACAGAGAAAGGACGTCGGTGGCCATGAGCGGGTAGCTAAGCTCTGGAAAAGCTGCCTTCAAGTGCAGGCTCTTCTGTCTGTGAGATTTATAGAAATAAGATGAAATTTTTCATGATCTTTCGAAATTGCATTATGTTTTCAGAGAAAACATTTGCAGAAGGCACAAGTGGCACTGACAGGTCACTCCTTCACTGTCATGGTTCTGAGCATCCCTTTGTCAACAAACTGGTGTCTAGGGCATGAAGCAACTCTTCAGTACTGTCATTTGGCAATTGGTCTCCATTAAAGGATAACAGTGATATTTCTTTGGAGAAGAGACTTTCTCTTCTGGTAAATGATGTGTCAGGCTGTTAAATCACAGAGGTGGTTTTATTCTTCCCCATTTGATCTGTTTGCTTTCTTTATTTCTATGTATTTCTGGTGTCTAGTTCCTCGAGGCCAGCATGGTGTGCTATATGTAAATCTAAGAAGCTTGAAAATCCAAGTCCTTCCACACATGTTCTCCTTTTTAGGGGAGAAGGTCTGCTATATAAAACCCCGTGACATGATAAGCAGTAACATGGCATTGATTTTGATCAATATGAAGCAGAAGGATTTGCCCCATTGCTGCAGCTCCTACTCAGTTGTTGCCTAAGGATTAGGAGGATTTTAAAGAGATAATGCACAGCTATTCTTCCTGTCCTGGAGAGAGCCTGGTGCCTCTTCATGTGACTCAGCTGTAAAGCAGAGGAGACAGACACACAGGGAAAATGTGTCACCAGGACTTTGAGAACCTCTTTTAGACTCTCTGACGCTGGCCTGGTAATAGCCATGTAACTGTTCTGCCTGAGCAAGGAAAAGGGTAGAGGGAAAAACACCACTTCTTCCAAGAGTTGGCAGAGAAGCAGCACAAGGGAGTGAAGATTGTACATGGGGCCTGAGTCCATACTCTGAAGGGACAGTGGATAATTACACGTTTTATCATATAGTAGAGGCAGGAAATGAGGGTGGGGTTTTTTTGTTTGGTTGGGTTTTTTTGGAATTAATGTTGAAAATATAATGTGGAGTTATCTAAAAGCAGCTTGCACATCTGGGGAAATCCTACCAGATGTTCTCATTTAAGAAAGAAAAGTCCAGAAAGAAAATCCTACCAGATGTTTTCATTTAGGAAAGAAAAGTCCAGCTGAATTCACACAAGTACTGGGGCAAGTAGTGCTTTCTTTTCTTCTCTGTGGTCAGCAGACTTTAGCCAAAGCCAGGCAGTGTCAGGATAAGCTTCAGTTTGTCAAAATTGCCTTGCAGCAGCTGAATTTCTGCCAGCCTCCAGCAGGCCTCCACTTCCCTGTGTCCAGGATCAGGCCCACACTGTAGGTTTTGTTCCAGAGCAAAGGTTCTGTGGCCCTGTAAGCTTCTTGCCAGAAGTGTTTATTGAGGAGTGAAGAGATAGGAAGTACGTTGCAGCAGTGTCAGCATTATGTTAACTTCAGCTGGGTTGGCCAGCAGAGCTCAACCTTTCTATCTTTCTCAAGGGAGCTTTGAGGTGAAGCTGTCTTTGGGGCATGTATTAACAGCCTAATGAAAACAAGGCAAGCTGACTCCAACATCTGGTAAGCACAATGGTAGGAAGTAGCTTAAGGTTTAACTCATTTTTTCTACAGCGTAGAAATGTACTGCTGTATTTGTGATAAGCTGGTAAAACATTAGCTAGTTAAATGTGTATTCTTTGCATTTCCTAATTCCTGCTATGGACAGCACATGAGTAATTTTCTCAAAAGATCATCTGTACCATGTTAATATCCTAAATGCAGTCCTTTTTCCTTTCTTTTGAAGAAGGTAAATCTTACTCTGAGATTCCTCTGTTTCCTTTCGAGGAAGGCTAGTGAGGGAATAAAAATAACATTTTATATTGTTTTTCTTTTTTTATTCCTCATTGCTTATATTCCAAATCTTGTCAAAAAATCAGAAAGCATTAATCATTTCTCTAGCTGATCTAAGACAAAGGGAGAGAATCTACTTTTGTAGGCTCTCTGAATAATGCTTCATGTTTTGTTTTGCTTTCTGAAACACTTTCTGGTCTTAAACGTTATTACCCTTTACCTTAACTTTCCAAAGTCTTCTATTCTGACTTACTATTAATGTGACTTAATTGCTGTGGTTGCCATATGAGTCGTCAAAACAGCTTTGCGTCTTTCTGGGGGATGCTAGAATTTGACATTCTCTTTTGTGCTGGCAAAATCATCAGGGGAGATGAGAGCTATAACCTGCTGGGGAAAGTTATCCTTAACTGCTGGATTCAGGGAATCAGACAAAGTTGAGCAGCTTGCACATTGTTTTGGGGTTTGCCATTAGAGCTTCATTAGCTCCATAATCATATTCCAATTACAAAATATGTCTCTCTGTATACTCAATCCCATCCATCTCCCATACAGCTATCCAAACACATGGCAGCTTTATGGAAAGATATTACAGGAGCCAGAAACACGCAACCTCGGTTTCACTTTGTGAAAGCTCTTGAGTCAACTGTCAGGAGCTAAGGGTCATCTTCCCAGTAGTGGTGACATCCTCAGTCTTTCTGTTACATGTAGCAAACTAAAAGCAAAATGCCTTGTTCCCCAGTCATCAAAACATGGACTCTTTCCTGGCCAATATGCTCAAACAGTGAATTTTTAAGATTGGCTCTTGGGGTTAAGGAGCTCTTTCAAGAGCTTCAGAATCATTCTGGATGTTATAAGGAAAAACTTGCCGTCTGAGTGAAACACCTTTTTTCTGTCCCTTCTATCATCTGATTTATTTGGTTTCCTTATTGTAAACACTATTCTCTATTTTAAAAAAAAAAAAGAGACTGTAATACGATGGAAAGCACAGTGACAGCAGAGCAGCAAAATCTCAGGCTGCGGGGAGTGAGGATTCGATGAAACACAACAGCCATGGGCACAGAAATAAGGGAACCTGCCTGAACAGGACTCTTCTCCAGTGGAGCAACCATTATCTCTTCTTGCATATCACTGTGATATGTCACCAGGCCTAGGATCTTCTGGAGCTTTTCTATCAACAGTGACAGACTAATCCTCTGGATGAGATAGGTGGCCCACTGTACCACTGTCTGTGCTTTGGCCACCCCTGCTTCAGGAAGGTGGATCAGGTCTTTCACCCACCCCTGAATTGGCAAGGTCATCTTAACTAAAACTATTTGGGTTAGTGTCTCTGCTGCCTGTAATGTGGAGTAGGTGGCCAGTAACTGTTTTCAGTCATACTATCTCTTCTGTTCCAAACCAGACCTGAGATGAGAACCCAACTGGGGTTTGAATGGTTGAGCTGCCAAAGGCCCAAGATGAACCTGGCCTGAGTTACATGGACATCAAGTTCAGCTGGAAGGGTAGGATTGCATACACCTAGTGCTTGTGCCTGTTAAAACTAGTTTAACAGCTAGTTAGGCTGGAAGGCCTCCTGTTCCATTCTCCCCCTGTCCCATATTTGGCCTTTCCTTGTGAGTGGGTATAAAAGCCTCAGCAGATGCACTAAGTGGGGTATAAAGGAACACCAGTATTCCAGTATACCCAAAAATTCTTGCAGCTGCTTTGGCAAAGTAGGAACTGGAAATGCCTGAACCTTGTCTGTTTATTACACTGGGTGGTACTTTGGTCTTTCCCAAGAAAACTACTGCCAGGAGTTTCACAGATAGGCCTGGTCCTTGCACCTTCTGTGGGTTTATAGCCCACCATTTCTGTTGCAGATAGGTAGCGAATTAATCTGCTGTCTTTCCTAATGCTTCCAGCGAGTCAGACATCAGCATGAGATCATCAGTATAGTGGTAGAGTTTGATGTTATTGGGTTTATTCCGGTCTGCTAGGTCATGCACCACTAGGTTATGACAGAACCCTTGTAGCAGGACCTGGAAGGTCCACTGCCTGCTTCCCCACTTAAATGCAAACTGATCTTATGATTCTTCATGGATGGGAATGCTGAAGAATGCATTTGCCAAGTCTAGGACACAGTGGTAGGTTTCTATCTCCCTACTCAATTTTTCTGTAAGGGAGGAAATATTGGGTACAGCTGCATGAACAGGCAGCATGGCCTTATTCACTTCTCTGTAATCCACTGCCATTCTCCACATTCCATCTGACTTTCATACTGGCCGTATGGGGGAATTATACAGGCTATGTACAGGTCTTATGATTCCTTATTTTTCGAGTTTCTGCACCATTCTTGAGATTTCCTCTTGCACCCCTGGGCTTCCATAGTGTTTAGTGTTAGTAATCTGACGCGGCTCTGGCAGACAAATAGGTTCATGTTTCATGTGGCCTCCTAATATCTCCTGCACTGCCCAGATAATACATCTATTTCTCAGTCTGAATTCTCCCACAGTTGTCTGGAGAGTCAGACCCCATAGTATATCTATGCCCAGTATATACTCTGGGACTGGAGCAATAGACCCCTTATACTACTGGGATGGGAGCCACCCAACCCCCACCTTCAACCTTGTCTGGGTTACAGGGATAGTTTGTCCTCCAAACCCACCAGTCATCACCCTAATCTCCATGGAATTTAGTTGGCTCACCATAAATAATTGATGTTTCTGATGTGTCTACTAATGCCATCACTTGTATGTTCTTCGAGGACTGAAAAATAGTTAATTCAACATAGGGCCTCCAGTCCATCTGGGGGTCAGAATCCCCCGTCACACAACTGCTCAATTGCCAATTCTTTTTCCTCAGGTGGCTCAGGCATAGTGGCCTAGGTCACTTGGGAAGGCTTTTTCCTTTTGTTAGGAACTAGAAATTGTCCAAAAAGTTTCATGTTCTTGTTGGCACTTGTTCAGTAATTCCTGTCCCTGTTTTTTTGATTTTTTTTTGAAATTTTTTTATTTTCCTCCAGCTGCTTTCATAGCTGGAAGAAAACAGGACTGGGGTAGTGATCAATTTTTGCAAACTGAACCCCAGAATAGATTAAATCATTAAACATCTGGTTTTGGGATACCTGTATGGGTCCCAGTCAAGATGTCCACAGGGTGGGTCTCCTAGTTTTAGTTACAGTAAGGACCTCTGCCCCTTCTAATGTCCCGATATTGTGCCTGGTCTGTAGGCACTTTGTTTCTCCTAGATCAGTCACCAACTGGGAGGTCTATTGAAAGTGTCCAAAGCCACTAAAGGGTTTAAATATGGACACTAGTATGCCATACTGGTGGGGAGGCACCTTGTAACATGAAGTCCCTCATTCCTGCTGAGAACTTAACCGGACCCAGATTCGCAAAAGCACCATCATAAATCGCCTCCTTCATCCCCAGTTCTCTGATATAATTTTGAAGTTCCTTCCATTGAAGTCCATATACCAGTATTTATTGGGACATTGCATTGGGACCACGTGATTCTACATGCAGCCATTATCCATTGAATTGGAAAATCATTTTTGTCAAGTCATTTTTGTCATTTTGTTATGCATTATAGACACATATAATCTTCGTCTGAGGGCTAGATGTGTGGTAATGGATGCAAGTTTAGAAATCTCTGGCCCATTAATAACCACTCTTTTGGCCCCTGTGTCCCATAATCTTAAGAGCCAAGCTGACTCTTTGTTTCTGTTTGTTGTAATATATCTTTGAGTTCAACAGCCACGTGCAAGTGCACTGTCACATGTAATGTAGTGTGGGCAGGGGGCCACTCGTCCCGTGGCAAACCTACCAAACTATCTTGGACATTCTTAGTTTTTTGAGTAATTATTGGTCTTATTTCTAGAGGATCTGAGGTTCCCAGATCCTCTAATTGGACTTTAGTCTTGTTGAGCTTCTTTTTATTTTTAGATTCAACCATGATCCAAAGATCCTGTTGATCTGAGTCCTTTTCCCCTTCTAATGATATAGTTCTTAATTTTAGAGGGGAAGTGGGTTTTGAAGATGATGCAGTTTGCCTTATCAGAAGTGTAATTTTATTTTCCAGTCATTTGATATGAGCTTTTAAAAGCTTCTTTTCCTCCTTTAGTTCATCCTTCAGAGGAACAATATGCATTAATAGTTAACAGTAGCAACCATGCTACAGTGGATTTTGCTCCTACTCTTTCTTCTTTGTTAGGAGAGTTTGTTCCAACTTATTCAAAATTTCTGCCATCTTGGAAGGGGATTTAATAATGGTACCATTGTCCATTACGAGTCCCCATTCTTAAATGATTTGAGCAGCATTCAGCCAGGGGGATCCCAGGAATCCCAGAGTTTCCCCCAGAAGTTCCTCCTTTGGAGTATTAGAGGTCCTGATGACCAGCCAATGCATTATCCTTTTAAGATAATCCATCCTAAGTATATATGCTGCTGTCACTCCTGCCTGGTTAGTGTAACATGATGGAAAGCACAATAGTGACAGCAGAGTGGCAAGATCTCAGGCTGCAACAAGTGAGGATTCACTCAAATGCAACAGCAGTTAGCATAGGAACAAGAGAAAGAAGCTGCTTATCTTCTGAAGGCCCTATATATACAGAGATCTCCAGGGAAATATCCTTACCTCCACCTCCAACCCTTAGTAGAGGTCTGGGAAGGGGTGGATCCTGGCTCTGCCTCTTCAGTCACTCAGGTGCACCGAATGCACCCGAGCTCCCCTGAGTTGGCCCTGCCTTCCTATCAAGTGCTCAGTCACTGGTTCAAGCCCTGACTTAGTGTTTCCACTACAAAGACCATAGAGTTTAAAACTTGGTGGTGTTTTTTTTTTTCTTCTTCAGTTATCTCAGTGGGTTGGAATATCATATATGCTGGTCTTACCTCATAGAGCATGATGATGTCATAGGCCCCTTTCCACAACAGAGTGTATCCTGCCCCTCCCTCCTCCAAGTTTCTTTCCTTATGTACTTACAGTGCCTGGGGCATCACCCACAACTCTGTTGTGCTGGGTAAGTTAGAATGGGGAGTGTTTTCTCTGTAGTGAAATTCAAATCTTGTGAGCAACTCTCTATGCCATCAAGAGCAAGCAACCTTTTCAGTCCAAAGATTTAAGCCCTGACACATTACCTATCACCCTATGTGTAAAATAGAACTTTAGCTGTTTGGAGCTTTCTTATTGCCAAACATTGAAGGATGTAACCACATTATGTATCAAGTATTGATTTCTTACGGTTTCCTTTGGATACTTTTGAGTGCTCATGGTCTTTCTCTGCTTTGATCAACAGTGCTTCATTTGTACAGCGGCATAGAGGGGGCTGTGTGGTGTAAATGCTTTATCAGAGTCCATCTTGGAAGGACATAAAGGCAGCAGGGGCTATTTCGAGGCTTTCCTGTTACCTCTGTAAACATCTGCATGACTGCTGTTTTGCTGATAAAATCATACTTTTCATTTGCAGCAATGTATATACGGATATAAAATAGTGATTTAACAAAGCTTAATTGTAAATAAGACAGCAACTCAGTAAGACTTAAGATAGTAAGGACAAGGTTAAACATACTTATCCAGGAAGACCCTTCTGTTGAGTCACGAGGTTCAGAGTGAGTCACTTCACTTCTGAACTCCTTGAACCAAATCAAGAAGGAGTATATGTATGGTTGATAACACTCCTAGTCCCAGATTTCGTCATTATTTTATGTCTAGAGGATTATATGTTCACAGTTAATCTAAGATACCATCTTAGTGAAACTTAAGAAGTTCTGCAAGCTATTAGTCACTTACTGAGAACCTGTCACATCAGGGACTCTCTTGATGTCAAGGCATAGGGAATCTCTTTGGTAGACATAACCTCAAGAGGCATTCCTATTCAAGGGGAGATTTTGTTGTATATCCCACTGTTGTATAGGAGAACTCAGTGTGCTCCTGGGCTGCTCACTGTTTATGAGGTAAAATGATTGACTCATAGTCATATTCACATACTGAATGCAGATCTTAGTTTCTTCCAAATTTGGCTTGAGTGACACATTGACCTGCACCATGGTCAGGTGAGTGCATTGCTCAAGTTAGCCCTTAATTACTGTGTTGTTATTTGTCTTCCCCAAATCCCCATTGAGTGGAATGCAACCATTGTTACTGTCACATCCATCATGACTGTCACTGACGTTTATTAACTGCTCAAGATGGATACAGGAATCACAACTGCCTTTGGTGATTATCACTTCAAAAGGATTACAGGAAATATAGATCAGGTTGCAGAGGGATGGGGGGAGCATACCGTCACATGATGCCAATATTAATTTATAGACATTATGTTTACCAAAATGCTTAAATTTCACTTCATTGCCAGCTATGGTTCCCTTAATTTTTGTGATAACCATGCAAATGTGTTTTACATGATGGCTTACAGTGTGGAGGCATGTATCTGGTAGCATAAGCAGTATGACTCAACTGGCAATTGCGTTTGCAGATATCCCTTACTCACAGGTATCTCAGTCCCTCAGCCATGGAAATGAGGCTGAACATTTCAGTTTGTATCAACAATGCATCCTCAGTCCCATCATAGTTATAATGTGAACAAGGCATCAGCTTTTCATGAAGCGCTCATCAAACATCAATAAGGGACAGGTTTGTTTTGGAAGTCTTGAGTAATGATAATCTGCATGACCTACATTGCTTTTAGCTAGGAGCTTTATTAGTTTGGCCTCTTGGTGTTTCCTTATTGATTGAGTTATAGCAATAAGACATGACAATTCATAATTATAGCATATTTGGCTACCAAAGATATTTCATTGTGAAATAATTTCATGTACTGTGTATGTCAGGGACATGAGGAGTTTGTTTGAAATCAATGGGAGAAACTTTTCAAAAACCTATACTCTATTGTGCCTTTTAAAAGAAAGGAGAAATAGAATTCATCCAGTCAGCCAAATCTGTCTCCACCTCCTCTTTCTTCTTAGATCAGAATTTCCTTTCTCCTTGGTGGATGCTTAACAGATCTTCTTGTAAGGTCCTCGTTTGCTTCTTGGCACTGGAGGACTGGCCCAGATGGTGACAGGACAGACAGAGCGTGTAAGCACTGTTTATGGCATTAGATCTCTCAGGTGGTTCCTTGGTATGTCCCAAGCTCGCACTCAGTACAGAAATAATGCAAGGTTTGGGAGCATGGGAGCCATAGAACTAGCTTCACCCTCGTCCTACTAGCAGCTGCCTTTTGCTTTTGGAACATAGTCCTTTTCCTGTCATCCTCTGAGAATTTTTATTTACTAAATACCACCAGAGACCTAAAATACAAGTCTTTCCGTGGCATATTACATCGTTAGATTCAAGTTTCTTACTGACGGCCATACAATTGCTTTGGGTGTTGGGAAGCATTTGGAGGAGAATGGATGTATTTTTATAGCACTGTGCTTGTGATGCAAAGGGACTGGCCCTAATGTCCCCACTAGGCTCTCACGTCATGCAATTCCCTGCAGACACATATGGGCAGAGAGGTGCTGTAAGGCCATCGGCTTCCCGCTGGCATTGGTCCTGGCATTCTTCTTTTCAGAAAGCATTTCTTGAATAAGGGACCTTATTCTGAATACTGCTTTCAGTTCGTATTGTGTTCTAATAATATCACACAAGAGACATGAAATGGCTTTGATCATAGGGAGTAAATGCCACCAAATATTCTTCTTCCTGAAGGAGAAGCCTTTTCCTTGCATCATTAAAAATTCATGACAATAGCAGCTTCATCTTTTCAGGACTTAGCTACATTAGCAGATGAAGAGAGTGGGCAGGGATAACAGGGGATGCTGATGGACAGAATAGGGATGTCCTGCCAGAGATGGAAGCAGTAGAAATACGCACTTCATCTGCTTATGCCAGGTCTGTCAGAGGCTAGTCAGATTCACTGTTTGTTCCCCATTATAATGAGCGATGAATTTACTGGAAAATTGTAGTAATTCAGTCAAATGAATTTGAATTTGAAGGTATGCCTTAATTTCCATATTTGCTTTGTTCTTTCTGTGTTGTGATCATTCTCTAGCCAAGAGGAATTTACAGGGAACAGGGTGAGAGGTGGACTCGTGAGGTGAATTTACAGCCCCGGTGAAATTAGTGGCAAAGCTCCATGTGATTCTATCAGGGCCAGGACTCCTCCAAAGGGCCTTTGCCTGTCAAGATTGCTTTTGATATCTTAGAAATTTCAAACGAGGAAAATGGGCAGGCTTTAGGCTTCTTCTGCTTCCAACCATCATCAGATCAGTATGTCTCGAGGACTAGGACTTGTGAGGATAACTCCCTGCTTTTGGCAGCATTTTCTTACCATGCCAAGCCCGTGACAGGCTTTCCTGCCAGCTGCTTTGTAGTAAGCACTCACCACACAGAAAATTCATCTGCTAAAAGGATTTTTGCATTCCTCCCCGTGACTTTATGTGAAAGTGTTTGAGCTACCAGCAGTCAAGGTGAAAACTATCCATTTCACAAATTTAGGCCCTCCTTGTGTTCTTGCTTCTGTCTGACGATCGCAGGGCAGTTCCTTGCAGACAGAAAGAATAATGTGAAAAGGTCTTACGGGCAACGTCTTTGACTTAAAAGTAATCAGTGATAGGTATCCCCCAGGGGCACCCGAGGCAACTTCACCTACAAATGCTATCAGTCTGGCATCTGGGGTTTGTTTGCTAGTCCACTTGTGTGTCAGTGGTTAAGTAATGAACAATGGAAATGGCCTGCTTAGAGCTTTCTCATCATCAGAGAGGTTTTGGGGGGCTTCTTATTTCATTACCCTGCTCCAGTCAGATCCAAGTGCAGGGCTGTTGGCACATCAACAGCCTCTGTCCAGGCAGCTGCCAGGGTGCTCTGTCCAACCTGCTCTTTGTCCTCCCCTGATCTCTGCCCGCAGGAAGAAGCTGGCGGGTTCATTGCATTATTTAAAAACTACCTGTGTGTTGTATAAATTAGGAAGGGTAATGAAGTGTTGCTGAAGGCCAGGGCTTATGCACAAATCCTCAGGGGTTGCATGGGAAACAATGCTTCCATTCCTCTTTGGGCTCTTTTCTTTTTGTTCACTCAGCAAGCTGTTAGATTTAACAGGTTTCTTCAGAGGAATAGATTGTTAGAAGGGGTGTTTGCTGGCAGTATGGGGACAGGTTGAGTTCCTACAGCTGCCTCTGCTCCATAAGGAGAGCGCTCACCTGTTCTCATAATGGAAGCCTTCAAAAATGCTCCCAGGTCTGTTTTAAGGAGCTGTTTCAGGATGCGTGGGTCACTCCTCCAGCCCAGCATTAGCAGCACTGTAAGAAGGGCTTCAGAGAAGAATTTCTGTTCCCTCTGTGGGTACTGGCTTGTCTGGTAGGTACTGCTTCACCTGAGCAGTTTTCAACTATGCCCACTTTGGGGTTACTTCTGTTTATTCAAATTGATGAGTTTGAATGAGATTAAATCAGGGTGGTTGAGACAGCCTGCCTATGCCTCAAGCAGTGACGCCTGTGGGCAATGCAGCTGTGCTGGTGCTACATCCCATCTCAGGACTATGCCGGAAGCAGAGCGGAGCTGTCTGACAGGACCAGCTGTTGGAAATGCCACCAGCAAAATCCCTCATCCCCTGGGGAACCACCTTATTCTTGCAGCTTTCAGTGTGTGGGTCCTCCTTCCCCCTTCCACTGCTGTGTCTCCTTTCCCCATCCTTGGGCTTGGACTCTTAAGTTCTCATTCCTGGCCCTATCTGCATGCAGTCAAACCTGGTGTCTGCCAGCTCTTGTGAGGCTACTGAGAGCAGCCTATTTCCCTCCCTGGCACCGGGTGTTGGGGATGCACAGCAGTGTATTTGGCTGGGATCAAAACTGGTACAAAGTGAGACTCAAACAGGTACAACACTATTCTTAGGGGAGAGGCTTTCTAACTACAGATGACCGTTTAGTCTAAGCAGGTAAACACATGATTGGACTCAGTGGCTGGATCGCAAAGAAAATAAGTTGGTACTTAAAATAACACGAGAAATTCTTGAACTGGGGGGAATAATTACTTAATAAAACCACTGATCTAAGATAGATGTCTGCAACTGGAGGTGCGTAAACCAAAGCTGGGAGCGTCTCTTTAACAAGGTCCTCTGGCATCTTGGCACAACCAATGGTCATGGCTTCTTGCCAAGAAAAGTGGGTGAGTTTCCATGGCTTGGGGCAGGCAGCTGGACAGGGCTTTAAAACCTATAAATAGGGCTGTCCCTGACAGATACAGGATGTGGATGCAACTTAGAAGAAGGAGAGACACTTAAAAATATCAGGATGAGGAGACGGGAGAAAAGAGCAGGAAAGAAGTGATGCAGAGGTATCCCTGATTTGCAGCTTGTAAGAATGGTGTTCAGTCTATGGGACAGTTCTCCGGGCTCATCATCTTGAAAATATGGACAAGTTTAGGAATATGTTTTCCTTTCTTTTTAGATCTGAATGCAATGAAATGATGTCAAGTGTTTTCAGAAGCATGAATTTCAGACAGATTGTAATTTCAGAGGGACCCTTCTCCAAATTTCTGCATTCAAATTTATCTCCTTGCTTGTTGTCTGTGAGGTTTTCTGACAGTACCTGCTGTCCTGATGGCATCACAAATCTTGAGAATCTTTCTTGTCTCGCTGAAGGCCTCAGTTTAAGTTCCATAAAAACTATGTGGGAGCTTCTGTCATGGACAAGAAAAAGCGTGGCACAACAGCCTGCTGCGCTCTATTCATCACAATAAAATTAATTCTCTGGTGATGATGAATGTATAGCATGTATCATTTCAGAAAAACTTGGGAGCTCTGTTCCGAATCATCACTGTCAGAATGATTATTCTCATCCATTAGTATTGTGTAGAGAGCTCCATGCTGGAGCAGGTCATTGAATTTAGAGCAAGGCTCAGCAGAATGGGTTTTACCACTTCTTAGTTGTACAGGATTCCTGTCTGCTGTGATCACAACACTCTTGGCAGTGGCCACACAGTCATTTGGGGGCCTGTTAATGAGTGTGTTAAGAAACACATCACAAACTTGCCCCGCGTGTTCTGTAGATTGTGGCTTGCAGAGACTTTTTTATTGCACTGTCAGATCTTACGCTCTGTGCTTCTTCATCCTTTGAATACTATCAGAAACTAGAGGTTTACAGAGATCTCCATTACCAGGCTGGAAATTATGATGTGCCCCACAAGATATGACATTTTTAAATGGTTAAATTAGGCCTCTGCTCTGAAGTGTCCTCAAGAGAAGATTATCTCTGGGAGGGCAGAGGGAGACAAGGGAGATTAGCCTTTTAGCTTTTGTGAATTCCTCGTTAAGTGAGATTTACTCAAAGTCACACGGCAAATAGGGGCTGGAGGCCTCCCAAGTCCTAGAACCTCCCAAGCTCAGGGTCATCTCTGCTTATATGTTGGGTGGGACTTTCTAGCATCCTTTTATGAAGCCAATCCTAGTTACTTCTGTTGGGACTAAAGATCTTCACTAGCACTGGGAAGGACGTTCTGGAAAGACATTGAGCCTACACAGGTAGAGTTGCTGCCTTTCCAGGCATTTTTACAGGAAGTGAAGCATTTTAGGCTCCACTTGACTCATCAAGTGTTACTTGACAGTTGTAAAGCAACGATTTTCCTCCCAAAGCAAAGACAACACCTCGCATCCCTTTGAGAAATGCTGGAGCTGGACTCAGCTCTCCCTGCTTCCTAAGCCATGAACAGGAGAGTGTTGGGAGGGCTGCTGCCCAGTAGGTCTGCAGACTCTGTGTGCAGGTAGGGTTTAACTGAACAACTTCTAACAAAAATGGAAGCTCTCCTAGTTTCTCATTCCTCGGAAGTAGGAAGGACCTGTTATCAATGACTTTGTGGTTCTCTAAGTACTTGCTGTGGTAGCAACCAGTAATTAAGGCCACAAACCAGTTGTGATGCTAATTTTTTAATGCCACTCAATCACATCCTGCTGAGATAAGGCTGCTGTTCTCCTATCTAAGCTTTGGATTTGGTCTTTAAGGGTAAATCTGAGCATGAGTACAAATCCATTTAGCCAGTTGAACGAGATTTTCTCTTTCAGTGATGATAACAGTTTTCAACCCAGGCAGTGCAGAAGCAAAGGAACTTCTAAACTCAAGGCCTCACATTTAGCTGGTGGAAATCAGGATAGCTTTTCAGTTATGGGGGTGATATGTCGACTGAGGGCAACTCAGAACCTGGATCTTGGCCTCTAAATTGTCCACGTGGAAGTGATCAGTTGTGAAGCCAGATCAATGACACAGTAAAGAGGTTACAAATTGGTGAAAATCACTTCTGCTCTGATACAGGAGGAGGTTATGTTACAGCTTAGTGACCGCACTTAGAGGTGTTGTGCATGTGCATGTTATCATCCACAGTTATGACCTATCTGTGACTGCTCTTGATGTGCTAAATCCTTGTCTGATGAGGTCCTTAGTTCAGAGGAATTCTGGTTACAATACGTGTCCTGGTGTGTGTCTCAGGCCTAAGCTTGCTGATTTTCAGATTCAAAAGCCAGACTGATTTATAGATTTGCAAAGCAGTCATAACAAGCCAGTTTTTCTTAAAATAAAGCACATGCTAAAAGTGTTATTACTAGTATTTGAGCTATCATACACTTACATTTCCTCATTGCAGAATGTTTCCATATAACCTGTCTTCTCTAAGTGCCCTGGGGATATGAGTAAGTGACATTAATGCTCCAGTCCCCATAGGATGAAGATGGGTAGACAGCATCTTGCCCTCAGATTTTTTTCCTTTCAGTTTCCTCATGGAAACGTCCTCTATTTCCAACACACTTTTTGGCCTGGTATGGAGGCCACTGTGGCAGGTACAGCTGGAAGAACGGTCCGAGTGCAGCCTAGAGGCACTCTCTTTAAGGGTGAGAAAAAAGGTTTTTAACATTCCAAGTTCATTTTGTCCTCAGTTTGCCTGTAGATGCACCTGCTGCATTCACAGGCTTTTCCCCTTCTCTTTAGTCTTGCTTCTCCTCCTGCTCCTCCTCCTTCTCTTCTACTCTTTTGGCTCCCCGTAGGCCAGAAAGAAAAGGAGAGTTGAACGTAGCTGCTTAATTAAATGGATTCAGCCCTTTGCCATCGTGGTAGAAACGTATGCAAGGAGGATCTGCAGGCACAGGAAGCAGAGATCACCACTGCCCTGACACGGTTCCTTAATCTTCCTCCACATGAAACCCCTTTGCCTCTTCCCCATTCATCTCCGTAACTTCTCTGCCAATGCAACACAACTGTATTTTCCCTGCATGGCTGAGGAGCTTTGAGTAGGCTCTGCTGCTGAGTACAGCAGTGTATCTTGACTAAACATGTCATAGCTCACAAAACATCGTATGTTTTCACTCACTGCTTTAGATACCCTAAATAAAGTCCCTGGGTGCTTGGATTTGACTCGCAGAGCAGTTATGCTGTCCCCTTACAGCAATCATGTGTGTCACGAAAGACTCTGAAGGCTTCTGTGAGCAGTTCTTTGCCTTTAGACACTTCAAATGCAGAAAAGTCCATCCCTGTTTGTGTCCAAAGTCCATGATTTTAGTTTCTGCTGGCTTTCCATCAGAAGCAGATGGAGGAAGGTGATGTGGCACCTATAGAACTCATGCTGCCCATTCCATTCCTGTACTACAGCATATTAAAGCAATTTTGGCTCGTCAGGCCAGAACTGATAGTAAATGGCATTAAATACTGGCCATGTGCATTCGTCGTGCACTTGGTCTGATTGTTTACCCGAATTTTCCCTCTGGATTTTAGAAGGTAGGAAAGTCAGAAGGCAGTCCTGCTGCTTTCATTATCAGCTTCCAGCAGGGGGAGATGAGCCTAGAGAGTTATTTCTTCCGGGAGCACCAAAAAACCCACGTTATTTATTTTGCTCATGAGGCTTTCTCCTAGGATCTGTGTGATTCTTGCTTGTTTGGAATTTTACACCTAGGCAACTAATTCCTTTTACTTCTGTATGTCTCTAAAAGCAAATAAGACAAATTTCAGTGTTTTCCCTAGGTTTACAAGACCCTCAGGGGAATTTAATCCTTATCTCCCTGTTTATTATGATGATTATTATTAAATAGTTATGCTAGAGTGGTTCTAATGAGGATTGCATACATGTCTGAGAAGATGAAGGCTTAGCTGATATTTCCATCTCAGTGGAGAGGGACCTCCGACTCTGCTGTGATGCAGCTATGTTATTGGGAGGCATAGCCCAGTGCAGTCCCACCTCAAGTCAGGGTGTTATGGGGATCTGGGGACAGGATTACTGCCTTCTCCCTCTCTGTACCCTCCTCTGTCACTGTCTATATAAAACATATTGGTGTCACTTTCCACGAAGTATATTTAACTAAGCATTAAATTTAGATTTAAGTGGATAGTTATTGCCTCCTAAGTAAATACTCTGAGATAAGGAAATATTTAGTGAGCTCTAGCAGTTGGGTGGCAGATGCTTCTTGCATTACATAATAGTTAATCTTTGACAAATATGTTTTCCTTACTCCACTGGCATTTAATTTACATACAATAGTTCTTATTAAATGTAAATGGAACATATGTGGGAGGCCCTTGTAAAATAGATCCATGCAAAGTTTTGATTTGCAAAGAGGAGTGCTATCTAGCTGGGACTGGGGCTTGTACTCAAACTGTCACAAGAGCCCAGAGGCACCTTCCTGATGCTCATCGTCCACGCCTGGGATGCCGCCAGGGCGATGGCATCTCTATCCCTTGTGCACAGGGCAGTTGGCTCTGAGTCGCTCAGCAGCATGGGCTTCTTCAGTTCTGTCTCTGCAGCAGCTCAGAAACACTCAGTGTGTGGATGAACTGCCAAGCTCTTTCTGGTTGCTTCCCTTCTCTGTTGCCATCCATACCAAGTCTCTTGTAGGGGACTATCTGCATCTGCTCAGTCCCTTGGCTTGAATACAAAGCAGCCATCTCTTTTGCTACTGCTTGCATGACACTGGAGAAGTGGTGTCATGACCTTAGCCCTTAATTTGTGGGCTTTTAACACATGCAGAGATTGTTTAAGCACCCACAGACAGCATGGCCTTTCCATACCAAGACTGCGGGGGTTGGTTCCTAGGGCTTCAGGGAGGGCTAGATGCATTCCTGGAAGAAGAAAATGAATAGAGGGCCATGAACTACAAAGACATTGCCACTGGCTTGGGACATGCTGTAGACACTGATCATTGGGAACTGGGGAAACGCTCAGGGGCGATCACTGCATGCTCGCCTTGAGCTCGCGATTGGCTCAGCAACAGGATGCAGGGCTGGCTGGACCTCTGCTCTGATCCTGAGTCTCCATTTGTATGGCAGGAGTTCACTGCTTACATCTCCCTAGTTTGGGTCTGATGTGTCCCCAGGAGTCCTCAAACTACCTCTCCCCTCTGTTTTGGCCACACAAGGGTTATGCTGGCCAAGCATTCCCAGGAGCCGTTCTCCATCCCTCCCTCCCTCACACAGAGGGAAGCGGGATGGGGAAGCAGTAAGCCGGTGGCAGCAGTAAGACACATGGCTTATTCCTCTCCATTAATTTCATCTTTTTTTTCTCTCACTCCGGTGCAGGGCCGCTGTGAGCTCCGGGAGCTTTCCTGGCGGGCAGCGCTGCTGCAGGGCTCGGGGCTCAGCTGCGGCTGCTGGCACGCGGGGAGGACAGGCTGAGCATTCACACTGCGGGCAGCTCAATACCAGCATTGTCCGCCCTCCGTCCCTCAAAGGCTGGGAAAAGAGGGGGGGAGGGAAGGACCGAGCAAGCGAGCGGGGAGAGCTGGGAGGGAGGCGGAGGGAGCGATGTGCCACTGTTTATTTGGGGAGAGAAAGTCTGAGAAGGGAAAAAGCGCTGCTTGGGGCTGCAGGGGCAGTTGCCAGCATTGCTCCTCCTCGTATCGGCGAGCTCAGAGCCAAGTTGTTCGCACTTTTGGCCGTGCTGCTTTGAACACACAGCCCCCGTCTCTCAGTATTTACTCCTGTGACCGTTCACCGTATTGTCCTCCATCCTCCGTATCCCGCTCCTGGGGCCTCCCTCCATTTGCCTCCCGCAGCCACCCCCGCCTGCCCTCAGCCTCGCCACCTCCCTTCCCGGCTCCCCCATCCCTCCTTCCTCTCTCCCATCCTGCCTCCATCCTCCTTTTCCCTCCTGTCCCCATCCTTCCTCCTTCCTCTTCCCAGTCTCCCAGCTCGCCATCGCCTTTCCCCTTCCCGAGCTCCCTCCGCTCACGCACACACACTCGCACATCCCCGGCCAGTCCCATCGCCGAAGCCGGGTGCCGGGGATCAGTGGGGCTGAGGGCATGAGGCCGGGGATGCAGCCGCTCCTCGCCGCTCCCTTCCCACTCTCGCTCCAGCCGTGCGGCCGAGCCGCCGTCCTCATCTCACGAGTGCGGCTCCCTCCCTCCTCCTCCTCTCCCTCCTCCTCCTCCTCTCCCTCCTCCCTCGCTCGCTCCGCCTGGGAAAGTGGGTTAGGAAGGGAGCTGGGAGCTGCACAGCCACGCACCGAAGCAGGACCGGCCAGGCGCGCAGCCGGCAGCACGGGAGCTGCGCTCTTCTTCTTCTTTTTTTTTTTTTCCACCTCTTCTCCATCGCTCCAGACGGGTTGATTTAATTGTTGCTGGGTTTTGCCGCCTGACTTTTGCGTCGTTTTGATCTGCCTTTCTGACACGCGCACACCCCTCTTTTTTCCCTCTCTTTTCCTCCGCTGAAGGTTGTGCTCAGACTTTTTTTGGAAAGAGGGGGGGAAGAAGCCGGCGAGAGACCGAAAAGAGCACAAGAAAGTGGCAGCTGAGGGCTGTGAAATCACCTCCCCTTTCCGGGGCTGTCTGTCAGAGCGAGAGTTGTACATTATTATTACTGTTTTTCTTTCTCCATCCATCCATCCACCCATCCACATACACGCGCAGAGAGAGACGAGTGCAGGCAGCGAAACTCACCGAGACCAGCCATGGTAGCGAGGGCTCAGCCTGATCGGAAACAATTACCACTGGTCCTACTGAGATTGCTCTGCCTTCTCCCCACAGGGCTGCCAGTCCGCAGCGTGGATTTAACCCGCGGCACCGATAACATCACCGTGAGGCAGGGGGACACAGCCATCCTCAGGTAGGGCGTTCTGCCAACTTTTCCTTTTCCGTATGCGTGTCTGTGCTGCCGTGCTTGCAATGCATAGATGTAATACTGTGTGCGTGCCTCTGTGAGTGTTATTTTGCCTCTCCGACTGCGGTAACGGCAGCTGCTGCAAGCAGGCTCCGCGCGTGTGTTTGTGCCTTCGTATCAAAACATTTGCAAAGCCTTTGAAAGCCTCTCGTAGTGCTCTGGATCAAAAGAATTTCAGCGGGGAAAGATGTGCTTGTGTGAATCTGCTCTCGCCAGTGCGCGTTCGCCACCAGCCCAGCGGTATCAATGGAGAGAGCGAAAGGGATCCAGCTGTGCTTGCCAGATGTTCCATTGATTATCCTGTGCCTCTTGTCGTACCTCCGTAAAAACTTTATCCTTGGTGCTGTGGGAACTCTCGGGCAAGTTCTTGCGGGAAACTCTGGCTTTTCATTTTATTTATTTATTTTCTGTGCCCGGAAGGGAGGGCAAATGGATACAGAAGTGGGAAGGATGGAGAATAAACAGCGGGAGAGCTTTGGTGTCCCCGCAGCTCACATCTCATTGACTGCGCTGGGTCCTTCGCAGGGCTCGGTGGGTGGGTGTTTGCTGTGCCTGAGCAGCTGGGAGGAGGAGGGTGTCTTTGCACACCAAGCCGTGTTTTGCTGGCAGTGTTGAGCACTGTATTTCCTTATCCGCCGTGTGGGTTTTCCAGCAGTAGTTCTGTGGCTTCGCAGGCTTTTGGTTCAGAGTGTCTCAAATAGCTGCAAGCCGCTCATCTTTTTCCTATGGGTTTGTTTTTCAAATTCTGCCTTGCTCAACTTACCTGCAGTAGGTTCCCTACCGAAAGAAAATGCTGTGTGTGTGCATGTGCTGTATATTATGGCTATAAAACTACTGGACGTAACGTGAAATAAAGTCTGTAATCTGTGCGAGGAGCTGATAGTGCACAAACCCTGAAGCACCAAGGGAACAATTCCCTAGCAAAGCGAGCAGCAGCCGCAAAGTTTTCTTTCTCTTTCTCTGAAATAAATCCTGCTAGATGCCACCAAACAGCCTGCAACATGATCCCCTGTGCCCTGCATCCCTCCCAGTTAATGACAGAGGGTATGCGAGCAAGATGGGATCGGGGACGGAGGATGCTATGAAGAGGGATGTATGTGTGTGTCTGTGTATCGCTTCCCTCAGCCCCCGTGTGCTGGCTTGTTTTGATCCTGGAATATCTGTTCACAGCTTCCATTCCCCAGCTCTCCAGACTTGTTAACTCGCGTGTAAGATTTATCCACACAGGGTAATAGGATTTACAGAGTAATTCATCTGCCTTGCATACGCGATGGAAGGGGTTTAGAGGCGACATGGTAAACACCTAACAAGGGGTGTTGCCTCTGACTCCGGGCTCCTCTCCCTTCCACTCAGTAGCAATTTGTATATCCCATTAACCCTTTTCTGGTGGAACTCTTGGCCGACTCACCCATTTTTTAAAGGCAAATCCCTTCCATCAATCCTTTGCCTTGGTCAGGCAGATGCTTACTGGCATATGTTTGGGACAGCAGCTGCAGACAAGTCATTAAGCTCACTTGCCCAGCCAGGGGTCATTGGATTTCCATTTCCCACTTAGCCTTGGAGCTCTGAAGTTTATCTAAACACTGTATACTGAAGCTACATTTGCAGCAGAACAAGCTGAAGGGATGGTGGGGACCTGCCTGCATGTGTTGCCTGCAAAAAGTTCTGTCAGCAAGCCAAGAAGGGTGACAGGGAGTGTGCCTGGGAGAGTGGTTTGGGGGTACGTACGTGTGCACAGAGAACATGGCTTGCCAGTGTTAAGTCAGGCACTAAAATACAACATCTGAATAACGAGACCCAGCTGTGTCAGCCAGATGTGTGCCACGTGGCAAAGTTGGTGGGAGCCGTGCACCTCCCAGCCGTGCACCAGGCAGTATGGTGCCCCTAGCAGGATGTGCTTCTGTCACAGGCCTGCGTGGACAGTGTCCTCCCCCGGCTGCCTCACTAAGCTCTTTAAGCAGCTCTGGCAGGGTGTGCGCATCTCCTGTTTCTGAGGAAGGGAGATTGTCTCCCTCCCTTTCCCAGGGACTAGCCCCATGTTTCTGGGACATTTTCATCCTTGCTTCAGAGGAGGGGCTGCAGCTAGGAGATGGGATGTCAGGCTGCAAAGGGAGAAGGTTCCCTCTGCCTTGAGGTCCTGCACAATGACTTTCATTCCCTCAGTTTTAAAGCCAGACTCTGTTTGCTAGCTCCCCCCTCACCGTCTTCCCTGCTGCTCTGAAACATAACTCATCATGACAGCCTTGTGTTTGGAAAACTCCCAGCATCTCGCTCTCAGTGCCTAAGACCCACTGGTGACAACACAAGGGGAAGAGCTAGATAGGGAAAAACTATTAGATGGACTGTTCTGACCGTGCCCTGAACAGATCTTTACTTCCACAGAGAGATAGGTAAGAGATTTCTGTACAGAAATGGTATCACCTCTTATATCTTTGTTACACATCTACTTCAGAGCGAGCATGCAGCAGCAGTTTACCAGTGCACAGTAGCTCCAGCCTCTAGCTTGAAAGGAAAATGTAGGAGGGAATGAAAATGGTATGCAGTTGGAGAGAATTGAAGGCAATGTACATAACGATAATATTAGTAAAAACATTCTGTTCCTCCAAATTGTGGTGCGGAACATTCAGCGTGGCATGGAAGACAGGGTATTCTCAGTGCATCTGCTCCTTGGGGGCCTTGCCCATTTATATATGCTGTTGCACTGGTAGGCGGAAGAATGGGTGGATGGACTAATCTATGAAGGGGAAAAATATTTTCCTATTGTAAGCCCTAATGCTCCTGAAGGAAGCCACTCCTCTGGAGCTTCATCTCCAGCTTGTTAGAATGGAATTATTCTGGGAAGTTTGAGTATGACTTTTTAAAGCTATGGCATTTAAATACTCCCCTGCTACGGACATTAGAAAAATGTTCTGAACGCTATACTGGCTCATCTCCTAAATGACCTGGCAGCAGGTTTGATTCATCTGTTGGCCTTGCTGAAGGTTGATGACTTTTAGCGGTATTTTGGCATGGGGAAGTTAGTCAGGGAATTGCAGAGAGGGAGAATAAAAATAGCTTGTGATGGACTATCCACAGGGAAAAGGGTAATGATCGGCTCCTTAGAGTAGGGCTGAAAAGGGAGGAGGGGGCTGAAAGCTGTAAGAGGTGAGAAGGGCTGAGCAGAGCTGCTGGGGTTTGTCTTCGACCAGGAAGATGGAATGGGATGTTTAAGAGATGATGCTGTGCACCAGAGGCTCTGTCAGATTTAAGAGTTCATTTTTAACTCTGTCTTCAGCAAGTGAAGGGGAACACTGAACCTTAATTTGAGTATTGAGAGGGAATCGTGTAATTCCTGCCAATGCAAGATCAGTTCCTGCCTGCAAAATCACGGTCACGAGGTTTTCAGGTTGTACATGCAACTTCCCTACTTGATGTTAAAAAAAATCTCCAAGCAACGAACACACAAAATATCCCCCACAATCAATTAAAACATGAAAAGAAAAACACAGCCCTTTTTTCTGTTTGCTCACTTTCACCTCATTTTTCCTGCAAGCACTGAGTGAGCAGAGGCAGGGGCCCAGTGCTAGGGAGAGGATAAGGAGCACGAGGACCTCGCTTCAGCTGTGACACGTGTGGTAGTGCAGGGAAGCTGCTGCAAGCTGAGGAAGCAGAGGACCGTGTCACTGTGTTACATTTGGCCTTCAGGTAGAGTTGCAAGCAATCTAGTGATGGAGCCTGTGCTGTGTGATCACCACCAGAATACCTTTCCAGGACTGTTCTGGGGCCATCAGCAGGACTTGCAGCTTGCCCAGTGCTTTTGGTAGTCCTGGTAGCGGGACTAATTTGGCCTTTTATGTCTTCTGAAACGGAGCTCGTTGCTAGCTAGAAACAAAATGGGTCCCATTCCCATTCCCATCCACTCACTGATACCAGGAGAAATCCACCAGAGCTGAAGGGCACTGCCAGAAATACCTCCTTTGTCTTTGGGACAGTTTCCTGGGGACTGCCAGTGAAAATACACAAGTGACTCACACAGGGTCTGAGCTGCCAGGTGCTTCTCAGGTGATGCTGAGCCCCATGAGGAGCTGGGACCTGGCAGAATCTAGAATCTGGCTCATGGTGTTTGAGTTTTTCCAAGTGTCAGCTTTTTGTCAATCTGCTTCTGAGGTGCTAATGAAAACCAACATTTAGTTAGGTGTCCAGTTTCCATTTTGACCAGGTATTTTTGAAGAGTAGGACGTTTCAGGCTCACAGCATATATGGGAACTTTCATCCTAATGGGCAGTTTCTTAAAGTTCCGTGTGGCAGGATGGCCTGGCATTCAGTGGGCAGCAGTGGCGATGGCACTGTTTGTGTGATCCTGTGGTATGAGCAATTTCTGCTGACTCTGTTAGTGGCTGCCCTGCGTTTTGCTGATGTTCCACGTGTAGAGCTGTATGGAGGATGAAGGCACTTCAGGCCAAGTAGCAGCACAGCATCACGACAAAGCTTATGCCCTATACATCCATTTTAAAATAAAAGGAAAAGCTCTTCAGATTATACTTATAATTAGCATATGATTTATAACAGGGAGCACCGAGTTGAGCCCTTTACTAGAAATGAGAATAGGCATGTTCAAAGGTATAATGCTACATAATAATACAGTCTCGGCGGTAAAATTGTAACCCTGCTTATTAGTGGTATTGTTGTGGCACTTAAGGCCACGGCTAAGTCGAGGCACCCTTTGTGTTAAGTGCTGTGTGAGCGAAAGTGAGTCCCTGGCCATTAAATGGGATGGGCAGGGGCTAGGGGAGAGGGGGTGGCCCAGGGTGACCGGCCTGGCCCCAGGGCGACAGTCCAGCAACATCACCGTTAGGCTCAGCCACACACTACAGCCCAGTAGATGTGACAAGCAAGGCTTCCCATCCTGTTCTTCTCTGGCATACACTACCTTTGTGATCAAACATGGTGTGTGCACGTCGAGAGGGCGTGTTGGGGTCTGCGTGAAAGGGTCCGTACTTTGCCGATACTTTCCTTAAAAAAAAAAGAAAAAAGAAAAGGAATTAAACTATAAAAATAAGTATATAAATGCAGTAACAGATGATGTTGCAAAACTTCCAGGTCTGGCAGCAGATGGTGCCATTATATGAAGGCACACACGCGTACATAGATGTCTGTGTGTATACATATGATAAAGGGAATTGCGATACGTACGGGAGATCGGCATCTCTCCTTCTCACACATGCACGTGCATACGCACAGCGTTACGCACAGAGCACCCAGTGGGGAGTGGGGAGCTTGTCAAAAGGCTTTTACCCCATACAGGGACAAACCCATTACAAGCAAAAGGTTGGCTGGAAATTAGGAAAAGATTCTTCTTTTGGTGGAATGAAGTATGTTGATTTACACCGTACGTACGAGTTGCATTCGGAAAGATGGAGGAGGAGAGGCAAGTATCAGACTGTATGGCTTTAACCTCCTCTCCTGAGCCTGCACGCGCACTTCAGTTTGCGGCTGAGCACCATATGCTTTCCTACATAGTTGACATTAAAATTTATATAGTGGGATGTGTTACCTTGGAGTGTCTCGGAGCCGGTACCTCTTCCACACCGCTCCCCTCCTCTGCAGGTCACAAGGAGAGATTGAGCCTTAAAATAGCTTGCAGTTACCGGAATTTGCAGTCTCGTAACTATAAGTTTTCAAAATATATATTAGACGTACCTGCCCTTTCCTTCCAGACCCATAGGCTTCCCATTCTGACAGAGCTGCAGGGCCACCGCTTGCTGTGATGCAGCTGCAGGGCTCCAGCAGGCGCACTGCAAGGCTGGATGTAGCCATTTTCACCTCCTTGTGTTGTCCATCAAAATTCACTCTGGTTTGTGTGAACTCCGGCTCTCCTGGAGTAAGAGCAATGGAGGGCACAAAGGTGAAGTCGGGAATTTACTGAGTTTTCTTTTTACTCTTCTCTGGCTCAAGAAGAAACGAATGTGATTTTCAGCTGAATCTGACACCAAAGCATTTGCTTCAGGCTTCAGGCACATCTAACATGTCTGGTTTTATGGTAAGTAATGGGAACTAATAACGTTGAGTTTCACCTCTGCCTAGAAAGCAGCTATTTCAAAATAATCCCAGCAGCCAGTCTCTTCGGTGCACGCCTCATTCTGCAGATCTTGTTATGAGGAGCAACTCGGCTGTGTGGGAGAGGCCTCCTCTGACCCCCAGGTGCCCCCGTTGTGCAGGGAGGGGAGTACCAACCCTGCTGCAGCCCAGCTGAATGCACCGGGGATGGGCTTCTCTATCCAGAGGCAGCGTGATGGAGCTCTCTGCTGTGCCTCGCTCTCTCTGTCCCAGGTTGGCTGTTTGCTCTCAGTGAGAGACCGAGCCTCAGAGCTGTCTGTCCGCTTGGGTTTTGGTGCTTTGCTGTGCAACCAAAACCCACGAAACCCACCAGCAGGCAGCACTCATGATTCTGAATAGTAAATACAAATCTCTCCTCTCCCTCTGTGTCTCTTTCTCTGTTATTAAGCTGACAGGCACTTAGCCAATTACCCAGTCGTAGTCTCAGCTGTATTTATGGAGGAGGAAGAGACAGCGTGCACAGCTCCTGTCTTCAGGGCTTCAGCTGAGCCTCCCTTGCGTGCTGTAGAGTTTTCCCTTATGTGAGCTATTTAAGACGCTTGGGGAAAGAAACCAGTGACAAAGATGACTTATGGGAGGGGAACGTGGAAAGCAGGAAAGGGGGCTGCTCCCCTAAACCAGAGGCGTGGGCAGAACTTCCATTGTTTGCCATTGGTTTTGTGTTGAAATTTGGCAGAACCGCGCGCGCCTTTGTTGAAAGAGGTCGCATTGGGTGTGGAATGTGATGGCTACGGGGACACGCTGTGTCTTTTTGGCTGTGACAGGGCTGAGAGTCAGAAACTGCAGCGACAGACTGTGAATCTGTGCCTTGAAGTACGGGGCTATGTGTATGTGGGGGATGTAGTGTGAATCCGTAACTCGGAGCCAAGAGCCACCCCTAATCCCTGATGCATTGCGCCTAGAACATACAGCCTGCGCCAGCTCAAGTGTTTACTCCAAACAGCAAAATTTAGGCGAATAGAGCTGAATATTTTCATGAATGTTAAAAATGAATTCACTTTGGCTGCAGCTGTGCTTCCTTTGTGTGTGCTCATGCGTCCTTTTTTGTTTTCCTCTCTCCCCCGTGTATAATCCGAGTGGATGAGTTTTCTTTGCCCCAGCGTTCACGTACAGAACATTTTAAACAGGTTTCTAGATGAGGAAACAAGGTTCTAGCTGCAACTTCGGCAGCTGGCAGCCCATGGCTGTGCAGATCTGCAGGCACGTGCCCTTCTCTCCCCAGGCACTAACTCTGTGCATATGCTGTGATGCACTTGATATGTATTTATATAGGATGTTGCTTGGGGAGCATTGGACGTGGTCCTTGCAACACCTCATCAGAGCCTGAGCGTAAAAGCAGTGGAACAAGCAAGGTGTGGAGCTGATCGCAGCTTGAGCCACAATAATTTATGTGCATGCGACAACAGAAAATTACCTTTAAACTCTGCACCCAACCAATCAATCTTGCAGCAGCCTGTTTTTGCTAGGAAAGGTGCTTCAGGCCAAGCCTATCGAGCTCAGAAAAAGAAAGGTTAAAATGTTCTACCATCATAATCTCTTTTCGTTTGGAGGAGAGGAGCCACAGTGACAAAGCCAGGCTGACTCCTTCACGATGAGCTCCCTCCCACCCCCAGCTCAGATTCCCAAAAGGAGTCAGCAGGAATTTCTGTGGTCTGATCCCAACTTCATCTTCTCAGGGAACTGAAAACATGTGATGGAGGGACTAAGCACCAACAGGCATGCTGGAATTAGAAAGCGCTTGGGAGAGGAAAAGCATCACCACGGCAAGGCAGCAACCCTACTGGATGGCTGCAGGTAGCACAGGGACTTCAGGAAACCCCTTTGGATCCAGGCTGTCCTCTGAGCCTGCAGCAGGGGGACGTGGGAAGTGATTAATCCCTGCAAATTACTGTCCCCTCCTTGCCAAATACAATATAACATGATCCGTAGTGTCCCTCTCTGCGGCTGTGGAGCACGGAGCCTGCGCCAGCTGCAGCAGTTGTTTATTGGAGCCCTGTGGTATTCAGGCCCCCTCCTTTTGTGAGCTGTGGCATGTGTGGTTTGCTGGAGCCTTGGTCCCTTGAGAGCAGGCGCATTTATTAACAGTTCCCTTGGGCTAAAGGACAGTGAAGATGGGCAGGGAATGCTGCACCCTGCTTTCCTTATCTCCTTCCCCTTCTTGTTTGCAGCTTGCTATTTCTCAGATGGACTCTATCCTCTGTGGGTTTGCTGGAGGACGTAGCCCATTTTGAAAGCTTGGCAAATACAGCCCCTTGTAATGGCTTTCCCCCTCAACTTTCCCACTGCAGGCTGTTTTCTGGAATGGATCAGCTCAAAGTGAACAGAAGCATGCCTGTTTATTTAAAGCCAAAAAGTATAAACATTAAAAAGTGTGCATAGTCTGATCCTTTTTCACTTGTATGCTATATAAAGCAGCCATGGCTTTGGATAGCAAATAATTCAGGGCAGTATGCTTTAAAGTGTGCTAAGTGTGCAGTAACAGGTGCTCCTATCCTAATGAGGGACAGAAAAGGAGTTGCCTCCTTCACCAGCTGAATTCACTCTTTAGGGCCTCCTGCTATTACACCTACTGCTTGCTGACACTTGGGGTGTGCCAAGAGGAGATGCAGCACCTCATCTGCTTCCTTCCACTGCTATCCTTGGGTGTCTTCTGCCTCCAGGACAGGGGAAAGCGGCAAGCATGTATACAAATGTTTGTCAGGTAGGACAGGAAGGATGGGTAAGTTCACTGGGGGACAGAGGTAGCATATTTTCATCTGTTTCCCCTAGTGAAGCCTGTACACAGCTCCCTCTATTTGGCTCCCCAGCCCAGCCTGTGACCTTGATGAAGCTGTCTGTCACATCTCTTCCATACCTTCTTCACCTCCCCTCCCTCTCCTTTGTTTTTTTTTCTCTCTCAATCCATCTCTTTCTCACCCTTTGCCCCTCCTCAAGACACGCTTTTATTCCTGACTTGAGCCACTTCTTTCTCCTGTCTTCCTCTCTCTTTGCTCAGTTGTCATCTCCTTCAGACTTCCCTTCTGCCCGGACCTGGGTGTGAAAATGGGGAACTGGGGGAGAAGCAGAGGAGGATGGGGGAGCAGCATGGAGGCTGCGATGCTCTGGTCTCTTCTGTTTTAGATGATGGACTGAGCTCTGAGCAATTTTGTGGAGCCCAGCCACTGGTCTTCAGGCCAAGCCTGCAGAATATTTCCAAGGCATTTATTTTCTGCTCCAGCACAGAATGCCTGATGCCTGTTTGTCCTCAGAGTGAGAGTAGAGGCTGTGTCACCAATAAAGCTCCTTATTTTCCTAACAAGAATGTAGTCACATCCCAGTGAACTGCTGCTCCTGCTTTCAGTTGCAGCCCAAGTTGGAAATGAGTGGAAGAATGGGATGGCTGACAGACAAGAACTGAGGCTGCAGGGCTTGTGTGAAAGCAGCTTTGCTGCAGTCTGCAGAAGACCACACCGCTCTGCTTCTTTCACATGCTCTGTGGTTCTGCTGGTAGAAGATAAAAGGGTGCAGGTGGTTCTGCTGGTAGAAGATAAAAGGGTGCAGGTGGTTTGTTTTTTTCCATCCTGTCATGTCCTTCTTGGGTGAGAAATCTGACACTCCTGCATGATGCTGATTTGGGGAGACCCAGATTGGTGCTGGGGTACAGATCTGACCTTATACAAGTGGCAAGGAAGACGGATGCACTTGAGTAACAGCAGTAATGCAATGCTGTGGAAAGTCCTCAGTGTTTAAAGTGCCAAACCTCTCTGGCCATGAAGAGAAGCAGTTTGTCTTTAGCTATTGCGTTTTGATAATCTCAGACAGATTTGTCCATTGTAGGAGAGGCTTTGCAGAAACTCTGGAGGCACCTCCACACATTTGGCAGAGAACTATGAGACACTAAGAACTAAAGCCAGCTGCTGATGCTGTATATGCATGGCCCTCAGTGCTGGTAACCCTTTTTTATCTTCACGTGGTACCTCTGTTTTGTGGGACTGGGTCTCCAAAGCCTTTGTGGCAACAAATTCAACCTGGCTGCCTTTACACTTAAGGGAAACCTGAGCCTGGCATCCATAATCAAGAGCAGAAGGTGCTGCCGGCAATCTGTCTTCCGAGCACTGCATTAAACCCATTTTATCTCTTTCAGCTAAATATCAAATTCTCTGTCCACCCACACATCCTCCCCCCTGCATCAACTGTGCTTAGCGTTGGGCCATCTGTAGGACTTCCACCAGGACAAGGGTGTCCACAGGGGTTCTTGCGTAACGTACTCTGTGCGTGTTTGCTGGCCTTTAGAGTGGCATTTCTTCCCTTCCTATTACTCTGGCTGCACTCCAGTGCTGGCGATGAATCAGAGGCATGCAGGTCTATCCATTTGAAAAGTGTGTCCCAAGGTGGAGCAACACACAGCTTCCTTCTCACTTGTTTTAGGAAGAGGTGCTTAGATGCAGGCCAAGTGGGTCAAGGACCTTGAGCATAATCGGGGCAGTTAGCCTTTTAACTGACCTCTTTTTTCCTTGCTTAATTCAAAGCAGGAGCTGTTAGGCCTAAGGAAGAGAAGTCTAAGCATGAGGTATGATTAATGACATGTAAGCACGTAAGATGCAAAAAGAAAGGAATCATGTTTTCTGCAGGAGAATGCAGTGAGGAATGGTTTTAGACTGCAGCAAGAGAGATAGGCAGAATGTCAGTAAGAACTCTGCAACAGAAAAGATAGCAAAACATTGGATCAAATTGCTTTGGGAAGCTGTAGCTCCATCACTGGAGGGGCTGTAAGGACAGACTAGACACGTACAAGGAGTGACAGATGCCACAAATGACGAAGTAGAACTGATCCATCCTTCACACAGAGGAACAGACTGGATGGTTCCTTTGGGTCCCTTCCCCTCTGCTTCTCTCGCATAGCCTTTGGGCTCAGAGGATGGCAGGAGCTAGGCAGAAAGACATCTGAAGGCAGAGAGGAGTGCCTTTGGAAAAAGCCTTGTAAACCTGGCCAGGAGGTCCTTGCCTATTTCTCCTGCCGCAGTTGCCCTTCTCCTTTCCATCCCAGGAGCACAACATGCTCCGAGCCATCAGTAGTTGGTGCCTCTCCAGTCCATGCATGTTACACTAAAACTGTCTGGCAGAAGGGGCAAGAATCAATATCAAGACTGTTCTCAAAACCAATTCTCTGTTGGAGGGACATGTATCTGATCCTCATCTGCTGCCCTGGGAGGGCTGTGGGACCTAGAGGATATTCTACCACAGATGTGGCAGGAAAAATGAGTTGAAAGTTGGTTCTTAGTGGAGAAGTTTGAAGTTGTGACTGAATGTTCACCTCATAAAGCTTTGTCAGCGTGTTCTGATAATGAAATGGCACCTTTCCCTGCTGTGAAGTCATCTCTGTGCTCTGGGATCTGAATATGTGAGACTCAGGGTCTGCCTGAGGGGTGGTTTTGATAGTGTTATAAGTGCTGCTGGGGCCTTTCGCTATGGGGGAGGTAGCATGTGATGTAAGGCACAAAGTCTTGCATCCACTGCCGTGCCTCAAGGCAGAGATTTGGGTGGCTTCCAGGGACATCTCAAGCAACCAGAAGGCTCAGTGCAATGGGGATGCAAGGGAGCACAGGAAAGGATGTTTGGGGAGAGAGAGGAGCAAGTTAAGAGAGGAAAAACTATCCAAGAGTGGGGGTAAAGAATGCGAAACAAATCTTGAGGGCCTGCTGTAAAGCGTGGATGGATGTCCTTTGTCTTAATCTTTCTCCAGCTGTAGTGACCAGGTTGTTACAAACCTGGTCAGGCAGGCTGCCAGAGGCCGTCTCCATTGCTCAGCCATCGTCCGCTCTTGTCCCGTCTCCGACTTGTGTTTTCTTGTCAGCATTTCTTTCCTACAGATCGATCCTTTCTTGGCTCATCTCAGTGATTTTTAAGCATAGAGAGAAACTTCCTCTTGGCGAGTGAGAGATAATCAAGCTGAATATTACCCATCTCTGAAGTGCAGGCAGTCTGTGAGCAGAACCAAAGTCAATATCTTGGCAGATGCTGTTTTGCATTGATTTATCTTCTCCTGGAGTAGGCTGGATGGCCTCAAAGAAAGCAGCACGATCTCCTGGCCAAGCCCCAAAACATTCGCAGGCAACATTAGCCTGTTTGATTCAGGATCAAGGAGCTGCTCTCCTCACTGTCTGGGAGTAGAAGACTGTGGTGCCAAACTCACAAATCCCTCCTTTACTCTTGTGTTCACACCGGTGCTACTTCTTGTGCCGAGACAGATCTTGGGCTCTGAGCAGCAGCTCAGGGTGCTGAGCTAAGCCAGCCTCATCTGCTGGCTTAATGGAGCAAGAAAACAGTCGTCTGTGCTGCTGCTGGGACAGGGAAGAGCAGCAGGGGACCTGCCCAGGGGGAGCTTGCAGCACAGGGGGTTTTCCCTTGTGGGAAACCTGGATGTGTTGAAGAAAAGGGAGAGGAAACTTCTCTGTAAGCAGCGAGGGCCTCCAGCAGAGCAGGCAGGGGGCTTTCAAAACCGCAGCTAAAGAGAAACCATGTGTATGATCTCAAGTAGCAGACAGCTGTGTACAAAACCCGGCCCCTCTGGCACCATCCCTCCTCCTCAGCTCCCTCCCAGCCCCTCAGTTCCCAGCCCGGCTGAGCCCATCACAGCTCCTCTCCCCCCACCTTGCTGCTTTCATGCTAGAGCAGCACTGACACATCTCCAGCTCTGCAGTCTCCCTGAGGGCCTGGCCAGATGCTGATTGTCTTCATGCCCAGTTGGGGACAGCAGGAATTGTTATAAAATAGCATTGATTCCTTGTGCAGCGTAGAGAAAACTTTCCCGTACAAGTCCATGCCTTTGCTCCCGGGACTCGCTGGGGTGTCTCTCAAATGTCACAGTACGTTTGCAACGGAGAGTACCTCTGGAGGCTTCCTGTGGGCTCAGGTCTTGATCCAGACGGAAAGTGGAACGAGTTGGCTGAATCTTTCCTCGCAACCTAATTCTTTCTGCTTCTCCTTGTCATTTTTACATGAACAGAAGAGGCTTGGGACTGAAATAGGAGAAGCTGCAGAAGTGAGAGCTTCAGATGCAGGAGAATGGAGGAAAGGAGAGGGGCCTGGAGCAATGGCTGAGCTGAGGAGCACAGGGCAGAGCTGGTCTAAGGAGCTGGGGGCTGCAGGTCTGCCCTAGTGTCACGTGACAGTGTCGCGTTAAGGGAGGACAAGCATTTCTACAAGACAGCAATATGTTTTTCCAGCTCCTTCTCCCCTTACATTGCTTTGCTGTGGCAGGAATCCATGGTGCATGGAGGAGCCCAGAGGAACCTGTGCAGAAGCACAGCTCCTGGCCCCCGGCTCCCTGCCCATAGGCACAGCTGAGCACGCAGCACCTGTGGGCAGATGGAGCCCTTTCTATCCCTCCAGCTGATACCAGCTCCATTTGTCCCCTGCTTCAGCTCTGTTTCAGCCCTAGGCACTGCGTGCTGTTGCTGGGGCTGGTGTTGGCACCAGCACGTGTTCCTTCACTTGAGGGCCTTCGGCCACAGGACTGATGCTGTGCTTGTACCATGCATTATGCCATCCGCTTCTGTTTGTGATTTCTGCCCTGTCCTTGCTTGTTCTCTGGTTTCCTTTGTGTTTATTATTCTAATTTATTGAGTTACCTGAAGTGTTGCTGCAGACACCAAGGCTGCTTTGCAGAAATTAACGATTGTGCATTCTGTGTGGTGGTGCCTCATGTAGACTTGGCTTTTATGTGATGGAGCTTAAAATATGCTCAGGGAAAATGAAAATGTTCACCTCTATTATAAGCACGCATAGATAAGTTGTTGTCAGATCTATGCCAGAGCACGTGGAATTACTTTGAGACTTCTTTGCTCAGTAGTCCCTGCCATTTCTGAACCTCAAGATACTTTAATTAATTTCCCCTTTGTAACAAGTCACAGTTGGTCACTCCATTCTGCAGTGAGAGAAACTGAGGCTCAAAAATGAAATGTGCTTGAGCAAATTAGAGGTTGGCCAAAGGCAGCTTGGTTTATAGGTGCTCTTCAGGGTTGTGCTAGGTAACATGCTGCATGAAAGTCTCCCACTATGTTCTGGGCTACATTAAAAGAGGAGTGGCCAGCAGGGAGAGGGAGGTGATTGTCTCCCTCTACTCAGCTCTTGTGAGGCCCCATCTGGATAACTGTGTCCAGGCCTGGGGCCCCCAGAACAAGAAAGAAGTGGAGCTCTCGGAACAGGTCCAGAAGGGGGCCACTAAGATGATCAGAGGGCTGGAGCACCACTCCTATGAGGAAAGGTTGAGAGAACAGGGCTTGTTTAGCTTGGAGAACAGAAGGCTCTGGGAAGACCTCGTTGTGGCCTTCCAGGACTTGAAGGGAGTATATAAACAGGTGGGAGAATGGCTGTTTATGTGGGCAGATAGTGAAAGGACAAGGGGGAATGGTTTTAAACTAAGACAGGGGAGGTCTAGGTTAGAGATTAGGAGGAAGTTTTTCACTCAGAGAGTGGCAACACACTGGAGCAGGTTGCCTAAGGATGTTGTGGATGCCCCATCCCTGGAGGCATTCAAGGCCAGGCTGGATGTGGCTCTGGGCAGCCTGGTCTGGTGGTTGGAGATCTTGCCTGTGGCAGGAGGGTTGAATCTAGATAATCATTATGGTACTTTTCAACCAAAGCCATTCTATGATAATATAACAGAAAAGTGGGGGGTGTTCTCTTCTCAGTTGTGGTCAGAAACGCCGAGCTGGCAGTTCCAGTTCACTGGCAATGCAGGTACATGCAGGGAACATGCAGCCTCTTTTGTGTTCCTGAGAAAGTCACTGTTCACTGATCACACTCAGCTCCCAGTGCATGAAATGGAGATTCTGGTCCAAAGGATGAGCAGGTTGGTGCAGAATGGGCCTGCATTCATGCACCTCTGTTAAGGTTATAAAAGATAAAGATAGCAGTGTGGACTGTTGTGTTGTTTTAGATGTTCTTATTTGCTTTTCTGCTAAGGAATAAAGAAGAATATCTAAAGAAATGGCTGCACGGTGCTTAGCAGCTTGCTGGGTTCTGCTGGGAAGATCTGGATGAGGCCATAGGAGATGACAGACCTGAGTGTCCTGGAGGTGTGCAGCAGGTCCTTTCAGGGGCTGTAAGTCAGTTGCGTGTGCCCTCCCAGCTCACTGGGAACAAGCGCATTCCTTGATGCGTCCGTGCCAGATTTCTTGGAGATTGCCAGGTTGGAGGCTTGGAGATTGCCAGGTTTCTTGGAGATCACTCAAAGGGGGAATATATGATGCAGGGTGGAAATTCTAGCTGCTGGGACATAAGCCACTTGCGTAGTGTGGTCTCTCCCCTCTCTTGCCTGAATGCTTAAAAATGCTGCAGAGAGAGTACTTTTCAAACAGACTCTTAATTAACATATGTGAATTTCTTCCCAAAGAAGAATTTAGGAAATATCAGGTGATAGCAGAAGTCTTTTACAACACTATCTTGCATTTCTTAATCGGCATTGTGTAAGAAAATAGAAAACCATCCTAAGTGGGCAAATATGCAAAATGACTTGCTGATATGAGAAATTTCTTCTGCGCCTTAGGCGGATTGTCTCCTGCATGTGGTTAGAAACAAGAGGATTTGTATCACAGATGTTGGGGGAAGAGGTTGCAAGGAGGAGTTTTCCCATCACATATCGAGCTAACACTGGTATTCTCGCAATTCACATAACTGCCTTGCACTGCTTTTGTGAACAGTGTTCGGCCTTGGTAATACATCGGTGGCTCCAAAAGTAGTGCTTCTTATTTATTCCCATGGAAACTATAACAGATACAAAGAGCACAATAATGCTATTCAACAAAGCAAATTCTCAGCTACAGAAATCTATTTTTCTACACAGTCTCCATTAGTTACAAATTTTCAGTTAGTGATGAACGAGAGCTGTACTTGTAAAAATCTGCATGACAGACATGACCCACTGTTTCACAGCTGCTTTGACAGCTTTGTTGCTATCAAAATGTTGCCCACGCAGTCCATCTTTCATTGGCCCAAGCAGATGGAAATCAGAAGATGCAAAATCTGGACTATACAGTGGGTGTAGTAGGGCAGTCCAGCCAAGACTGGCAACGTGTTCCACGGTCTTCCAAGAGGTGTGGGGCCTGGTGTTATTGTCTTGCAAGAGAAAGACTGTTGTCTTCTCTGACCTGACCCTGGAATGTTGAGCCTTCAGCTCACCCAGTGTCACAATGTAGTGGTTAGAGTTGATGGTTTGTCCGTGTTCCAAGAAATGCAGCATAGTCACTCCTTTGTTATCGCAAAAAAAACAGTGCACATTGCTTTACCCACCAAGGCTTGTGTCTTGAACGTTTTCTTCAATGGAGAATTCACACACTGCCATTCCACGGATTGTGCCTTTACAGGGCATTTGCCTTCTCTGTGTTCTCCATTATTTTGTTTATTGCTGGTCTATCTACTCTGATTTGTTTCCTCTCTATAGCAGAAGGCCTCAGTCTTTTCAATCTCCCTTCTCACAGAAATTTTGCCAGGCCTCTAACTCACTGCTGTCACCTGTCCCTGAACCTCATTTATTTCTATTGCATCTTGTGCAGATATGGTGACCTGATGTGGAATATCGTATTGCGGTGCAGCACTGTGCTTGGCCTTGGTTTTTCTCTCAATCTCCTTGCAAACTGTCATCATGTTTATTTTTTTTGCCGGTTCCAAGCAGATGATTTCCAGAACTTTTCCATATACATATGGAGAAATCTTCTTTTCTGAATGATTGCAATTCATTTAGAAGCCAACAAGATACCTCAGATTATTTTTTCCAGAGTGTGCATCACCCTGTGTCCTGTTCCTAGTCAGAGCTCTTGCATAAGGCAACATGTGTCTGAGCAGAATATCTTTTCTTTCAGTTTTTTGTAAGCCAAGTTGCTGCACTCCTGCTTGATGGAGCCACAGTCTACTCTTGTGTTTTTTTTTCCTTAAAATTCACTGGGTTTTTTGGGTTTTTTTTTAGCAGTCTTCTTGCTATCCCTGCACGAAGGGTCCTGCTGCAGGGCACAGTACTCTTCTCATCACTCAGGCAGTTGCCTCTGAGGCAAAACCTGGCAATTATCAAATGGCACGTGGCAGACAAGAAGTGAAGAAGAAGGATGTATCCAATTGAGACTGCAAGTGGAGTTTGGGATGGCAGATTGTAATTAAACTAATCAGAATTCAGACATGACTACCATCTTCGCACCCGGCACTTTTGAGAAGTGTCAAGCGATCTTTGATTATAAACGTTCTCTTCCTTTATACTCTTATCATACTAAGGATGTTGTCCAAGAATGCAGTGTCTCGTGTATTAAGTCCTGTGAGGCTAAAAGGTAGTAAATAGCTTCTTTTGCCAGAGAACCAAAGCCACCTGTACAAACCCTCTGTGGGTGAGCACAGTAACATCCCCAGAACTCTGCTTTTCTGCACAGTATCCACCTGAAACCTTTTTTCTGTATCTTTCAGATGCCATTACTTTTTTTGTTCAGAAAGAAGTAGGAAGCAGCCGTATTCGAGTGGAATAAGCAGGCATGGGGACTGCTGAACGAGGCGTAGCCATAGAAATCAAGAGATAGAAAAGAAGAGGTATCAATACAAGCTTCCTTACCGCAAATGCTTTTAGGCTAGCCTGATACTTGATCACTTATTGTATGTAATTACTTCAATCGAACTTTCTTTGAGCTGTGTTATTTCATACAGAACAAGAAATCCATTTGCCTTGTAAGAAACTTCTGAAACCATGTGGCTGACCTCAGTTCCCAAAAGAGTCCAGTGGAGAATTCAAACATACAAAGGAAAAACGCTTGTGCAAAATACAAGAAAATTGCTTGGCATGGTTTTGACCTGAAATATGCCCTAATAAGATGCTGGTTGCAAAAGCTGAGGTCACATGATGCACAAAAGTAGCCCAGCTGTGAATAGTTGATTCACTGTTTTTTCTCTATTTAAACTGGGAGAAAAAATAAGGACATTCTTAGTACGTGTTACTGAAGAGCAGTAGATTTAGGTATGGCTCTGTAGGAAGAGCCCCTAGTGCTTTTGGTCTCCAACCTATTGTGGTTTAGTACAGGAGATGCATGTTGGCATATGCTTTCCCAAATCTTTAAAATCTGATAGGTTGGCAATAATAGCAGACTTCAAGAACTCTCTCTGACCTTTTGGGAAGAAATGAGTCTCCTGTATGTCCAGGGCACTACCTTCTTCCTTCTTTCTGGAAGAGTGCAGTTGCAGAGTCCTTTCGGATAATCAAGGCTCCAGCTCTTGATGAAATAAAACAGGCTTTTATAACAACAGCACCTCCTTCCCACATCTCCTTTCCTCCCTGAGAGCAGTTTACCTCCCACCACGTCTCTGTAAGTTCTATGTTTGTTCCTCCAAAAGGTTTTACAACTCTTTAATGAGACACGTATCTCCAATTTACTACTATTTAAAAGGGTAAGCAGTTACTGTCATAAGAATGAGAATGCCTGGTAATTAATTATTAACTCCAAGGACCTAGCTATCTCTCTAACCAGCCTTGTCTCAAATAGCATCTCTCTCAGTTAAAACCTCTGTTCACAGTAATTAAGTAGAAAGGAGGAGGAGCATCGTGGAGTCTGCCCAGCCAAGTCTAGCTAATACCAAGTGCAGCTCTGCCAGGCTGCCCTTTCATCCGACTGACTGGCACAGGCATCATGGGAAAACAAATTTGTGTGACCCCTCATGCACTCCAGCTTTGTCTAACAGCGACTTCTGCAAATAACTCAATGGGATCCCCTCTGCTCCCTACTGCCAAAGTACGAAGCTGGTTGGGATTGTCCCCATCTCTGCAAGGGTAGCCTGTCCTGGGAAAACTGCAGCCATGAGCCAGAAGTACTCCTGCTGTGCTTCCCAAGAGTGTAGCATTCAGAGCTGGAAGCAGGTTTGCATGACTGGCCCTCAGCACCTATGCAGCATCCTGTAGCACTTGGCTCAGGTTCTGCTCTTTAAGCAGCCTTTAGCCTAGAGTTTTGCAAGCAGAAATGATAGTGTGTAGGGAACAGATGTTTGTTAAGCATATACAGCGCCTTATGCAGAGATACAGAGCAAGGTGATTGAGGAGAGAGCCTGTGGTTTGCAACAGGAATGTGCTGAAAGCATTAGTGGTGGGTTTACAACCTCAGGTTGATCCAGCAGGACTCTCATGTCCTCAGTGAGAAGTTTTAAATACAGACATATCCAGATGCAGCAGGCCCAAGGATAACACTGGAGATGGCATGACACATGGGAGAGCAAGACTGGGAAACCCGTGGTGTGTTTTCTCCACTGCTGACTCTGTGTGTGAGTTTTGGCATCCTATTTCCACTTTCTAGCCTTCCCTTTCCTTATCTACTCTTTGACAGGGATAAAGATGCTTAACACCTTCCAAAACTGTCTTCAGTGCTGTGAAGGAAAGGTGCTAAATAGCACTGGAGAAAAGCAGGGTTGCTTCATTGTCTCATGGCCAAATTTCACTTTGTTTAGCTACTTAATTGCCTCTGTATTTTCAGCTAGAAGAGGTATTCTTCAGAGCTTCCTTAAAGTGTCTTGTGGTGCATCTGTGCACTGCTAACAAGCGAGGCTTTTCAAGTCTAAAGGGAGATGCCCTTCTGTGATGACTGAAGTGATCGCTCATTGTTCCTTTCCCATCTCCCAAAGGTGCTGCCAGGCTTTAATGAACTATTCATCAAGTGCTTTGAGATCTTTTGATGGAAGCAGTCCAGGCTAGTACATGATTCTCACTGCCAGGGAGAGGACAACATCCAGCCATTTGCTGATTGCCTTCATCTGCAGTCAACAGCCCCTTTCTTTGGATGGGGGAATCCAGCAGCAAAAACCCTGCTGCAGACTTAACATGTGAACAAATGGGAAGCTGTAACTGTGTCAGGTTCTTTTATTGCAATGTTTTTAATTGGCTTGATCCGTGGAAAGGACAGGCAGGTTGGGTCTGAGATTTCTGTGGGTTTGAGGTTTTTTTTGGTGCGTGGTTGTTTGTTTGTTTGAGTCAGGGCTTGCCTTCCTGTTGTGGCTCTACTGCACAGAATAGGCTGTTTTCACCAACTGCTCCGAGTCTGATGCTGAGTTGATCAGAACTGAGCTTTTTGTGTGCATGGCTGTCTTCTGTGCAGTCCTTGTAATATTACTCTGTCATAAACTTCTGTGCATAGTGGGACTCGAGTGCATCTGCTGCGCCAGTAAATCCTGTGGCCTCAGCATGGGATCCCTTGTCTCTGTGTGAGGATGGATGGTGAAGCAAGTAGGAGATGGACACATCACTGAGGGGGAAGTCTGAGCATCATGCAGATGTCTGCCCTGCCTGGACATACGTCTACCTGTTTCATAGTGCTACATTATTTCTGTGTCATATTTTGAAAAGGCTGAACCTCAAGCAAGACAATACGTTTCACTCCTGCTGTCACATACTCCTCCCCTCCCCCTGCTCCAAGCAGCCTGTTTCTGTGTGCTGAAGGAGCCTCTCCTTGCTCTCCCCACATAGCCCTGTTTCTTCTTCCTCCTTTATGCCTCTCTTTCTAATTATCCTTTTCATCTCCTATTTCCTTTGTTTGTTTAACCTCTCCCATCTGATTCAGAGAAACTCATTCCATTTCTCTCTCCTCCCGGCATTGCCATTTCTGTACCTGTGTGCACAAGTTGCCCCAACCTCCTGGGCTTCAGTTACCCTTCTCCCATATCTGTCTTCTCCTTTGTAAAGTGCTTTGAGGTTCCTTTGTTCCTGCCACGGCCGTACCTGTGTGTCAGAGCTACGAATCCTTATCCCTTTTGGCTGGGCCCTGAGTCCAAAGAACAAAAGGGAGAATCTTCCTTCAAGGAGCTTATGCTCTGAGCAGCAGGGATAAGAGGTGAGAGCAGGCAGCGAGTGCACAGAAAGCACGAGATACTGCAGGTCAGCGTGATACTGACAGCCAGGCCCTACAGAAGTGCCTAAATGATATTATTCCCGCTTCTTTTTCCCCTTCTGCTCTCTTTTCTATCCTTTTAATCACCTCTGGGTTGTCTTTTTCTTCTGTCCTAGAGATTATAGGGCTTTGTCATTTTGTCTCCAAGCAAAGGGAGAGAGCGCAGAGTGTTTTCATTAGGCCAGGGGCTGGAGGGATGGAGCAAACCGTGGTATATGCTAGCTTTAATCTTTATGGTAATACTTCGGTAAATATCTGCTGTTCTTTCTCTCCTGTCAGCGTGGCAGCCTGTGAATGATATGGAGTTGAGATGAGGGGAAGAAGAGGGAACTGCCGAGAGGATTAGAAGGTTAAGATAGGATTACGAGGTCAGAATGGAGAAAAAAAGAGAGAGAGAGAGAGAAAAGAAATACCAAAAGAAAGGAAAAGAAAATGAAGTGTAGTAGTTGTGATAGTGGAAAGTAAGGCAAGTATACAGGGTACTGGAGAAGATGAGACTTTTATGAATGGGTCGATGAATTCAGAGGTCCTGGAGTCAATAGTCTCTCTAAAATGATTTATTGAACAGAAAATCATTTGTTCCATGTTGCTCCACAAAGGCTTTTCTTCTTCTTCGCTCGGGAGAAGGGGTCTGGCAGGGATATACAGACACCACAGTACCCGGCAGCCCTGCTCGGCCAGGAGAGCACAGCAGGAGAGATTGTCAGGAGAAGTGCGTGAGCCACCGCAGCTACACGGGAGGAGCTGGAACTGGGAAAGTCCTTGCTCAACTCTGACAGCCTCCCTCCCTCCCTCGTGGTCCTGCTGTTCAGTGCCCTACTTTTAGGCAGCCTCCTGCTGAGAGTGATGGGGGAAAAAAAAGTGAAAAAGGTGCAAGCGCCTGCCTCCTTGAACTGCTCTGTGTGGAGCTCAGGGAACAGATTTGGGACTTTGAAGGTCAGGGCAGTTTCACTCCTGTTTTTGGTTGGTGTAATCAAAAGGAGAGAATGGGTGAACCATGTCTGGACTCAGAAGGAAGTGACCCAGACCACTGCACACATTTAATAGGTTTGGATGAATTAAACCAAACAGGTCAAATGTCTGATCTGCCTCTTCTCCTCTAAAAAATAATGAAATGAGAAGCTAATAGGAATGCAGCATTGGGTTTGGTAATGAAGCCCTTGGAGTCAGGGCAAAATGAAGGCCTCTCTCACTCTGCCTGAACTCAGCAATACATCCAAAGCATTCACACCTCCAGCAATGCTAGTGGAAATGTGAGTGTTCCTTCTCTTTTTGCATGTCACACAACAAAAATATGTGGAAGCTGCAAAATGACTTCTGACCCCTGACTGGGGCAGTGGGATGCAGCAGGTGGGGAGCTGAGTGCAGTCTGTACATACACGTGGTTTCCCAAGCAGTCTGTGGGGCCTGATGCATAGTCTGTCCTGTAGGCTCTGCTGCTGCATTAGCAGGAGTTCTGAAGGAGGCATGGATGCCCTTCTAGAGACAGGGACCAGAAGTGAACACACCACTTCCTCTGCTGTAGGCTCAGTGATTTTCACAACTGAAGGCAGCCTGTAGCCTTTACATTATTTTATATGATGCTGTTGTTTGACGCTGCCTGGACACGTGGCATTTCCTGGCACTCGAGAAGCAGAGATGTGCAGTTCTCCTTCAGTTCCCTCTGTGGGCAAAAGTGAGTTCTGGGTGGTCTGTGTGGGTCTGTGAGGAGAGTGTCTCCTCTCTTTTTGTTTTCTTCTCCTGAAACAGGTTCTACTCCTTTCAGCGCATGCGGTCACTGCTTGTCTCTCTCCCCAAAAGGGATGAAAGCTCATTACAGCTTTTTGCCACCTTCCATCCTTTTTTCTCCATTCACTCTTTGGAAAGCTTGAGGCAGCGAGTCCTGTGCTCTCCTAAATCTCTGATACAACTCAGTCTTTCTGTGGAGCAGGGTAAGATACCTGCTGTCAGCAAAAGTTGGGATGCTCATAGAATCCGGACCCCTTTTCTCTTCATGTTCACAGCCCTTCTGACCATCCCTTTCCCTCTTCCTCTGAGCCCTTCCAGTCATTCATTTGTGCCCTTGCTTTCTGAAGCCACCCTGTAATGTGTCATTTTTTGGAGATAATGCTGAGTGCAGCCCCCACTGAAGCAGGGGCTTTTGCTCTCTTGGTCTGTGTTCTCTCAACTGGTTAAGATCTTCAGAGGTGCTCATGGGCTTTATGTAATTTCCATCTGCATTCAGACAGCCAGACTCCGTTTCGTTTTATTTGCATTTAACAATAAGCTGCTTTTCCTTAGCTCTAAGTTGCAAATTATCAAAAGTCATCAAACTCTATCCACTGAAATTAAATATATAGTCCCTAATCAAATCCAGGTCAGTTAATCTGACTGGCTGCAGAATGGTCCCAGGGCAGGACTAGGACAACTGCTGTATATACAGGGGTAGGAAATTCTTTGATGTATTTCACTAGGGGCCACACAAGACATTTCTGATATAATGTGATTGTTCAGACGAATGCCTAAGCTGCCTTGGCTCTGTATATTCATCTTTAATTACTAAAATAGGACAGATAATTCATAACCCTTGAGGTCTTTATTTTCTGACAGTGAAATTCAATGTATGCTTGGCCAAGGGGGAGAAAGGTAGATTCCAAGAGCAAAAGAACAAAGTGAGAGGAGAGGATGAAGAAAGAAAAAAAAAAAAAAAAAAAAAAAGATATTAAAATAAAAAGCATTCTGGAAATACGAGGGAGAATGAGAAGTAAATGAGAAGGCAGCATAGAACAGCCTAATGGTTAGTACATTGGTTGTACATCCTTTACTGTGAGGAACACGGCAGCATTAAACATTATCATGTCGTTGCTTGTTATCAAATACAACCAGATGCACTGATCTTGATGGTTCTTCCACTTCTGTGTTCTCGGAAGGGGTGTAATGACCATTTTAAGATAGGCACTTTATATAGGGAGAATGAGTGACAGTCCTTTCTCCAACAATCTTGAATTGTGTATGTGGTTGCATCTTACCAGCAGAGCCAGTTGTCAAGTAATAGTATCTTTGAGGATGTGTTTTCACTGAGTTTGGAGGACGAGGTTCAAAGGAGATGTGGGACGGTAGGGAGAAAATAAAAGCAGACAGAAGAAGAAAATACGGATAAGGAGGAGAGACTCAAATCACAAACTGACTGCAATAAAGTCAGAGGGAATTAAGACAGACAGACCAGGTAACAGCAGAAGGATAGACATCTAGATCCCTGCAAGTTGAAAGTCAGTAATGTTGATGTCCTAATGCTAGGTCAGTGCCAGTCAGTATAAATGCTGCTGTACATTCGCAGCCAAAGGGACTTAGCAAAGCTAATGAGCAAGGAAAGAATGAGGGACTGGGGAAGGAGAATTTCTCTCTTAAAACTGGCTGGGAGAGGATGTCTCTGTGCAAAAGGATTTGCAAGGCAAAACAGAAGACACTAGTGCAATAAATAAGCTGAGCTAGGGAGACAGTGAAGGGAGGAACGGGAAATCAGGTTGTAGTAAGGAAAAGGGAGAGCTTGGCATATTTGCCCTGTCTAAATCTGCTCGGTCCTAGTAATTAGAAAGAACATACTGAGAGTGCTCATCAGAGTTGCAAGTTTAATGACTCAAAATTACAGCAGCCTGACATCCATTAAGCCAAAGCATTTGTTTTGGAAGTGTCATTTTTCATGAGGGAACACTGTCAAAGCACTGCCCAGTCTTATGCTGGCAGAGCTTTTAATGGCAACCCAAGACTGATGTGTCAGGAGCATACAGGGTAGGAACTAGGGGTTTTGGCAGAGCCAAGTTTGAGAAACTGAGGGGTGAAAGAGTAGAGATGCTGCAGAGCAGGAGGGGAACACTGGTAGGCATAAAAACACTGGTATGCACGAAAGCATACCTTATATCGTCCCCTACTTGGGCATTGCTGTTTCTAAGTGTTACATGCATCTACATTTTTCATTTAAGGGAAGTGTAGTTACTGCTTTGTTTTTGTAGTTACTGTTTTGTTGTGCTTGAATGGTGGCATGAAGTCTGTCACACTTAGGGGGCTGCAGAGAAATGTCTGTCCTTAGCCATGGGGAGCAAAGAAGGACCTGCTTTGTTTCTTGCCAGGGGTGGTGGTCATTTTGGGGCACAGAGAGGTTTGGCAGTAATCTACCAGCAGTGCTGTTCTGCCAGTCCCCAGCAAACAGCCATGTGCTTGCTCCCTGCCTTAGTTCTTCCCTGCAGCAGTGTGCAGGCAGCAGGATCTGTCCATTTCGCAGGAAGGCTAATTCATGTGCATGTATGTTAGCGAAGATGACTAACAACAATATTGCAGAAAAGCAAAATCTTAAGAACAAGTCCATGTGCTTTGAGTGACAGTCCTTCTAACTGGAGGTACACTTGCAGACTGTGGCAGGGAGTAAATTGTTTCAGTAAAAAACTAAGCCATGGTGAAAAACTCGCTGAGCTTCAGGTCATGCAAAGACACAGGAAAATCCATCTACATTTTTCATCTCAATTCATCTCAAGCACTGAAGCATCATCAAGTCAGAAAACCACAAAATACCTTATGTGAGAGCCCGTGACCTGTCAGCATGAACCTGCAGAGCACATTGGGCATTTCAGCAGTGCTGGCTCTTGACAGCAAACTTGGAAGGACATCAGGTAAATTCATTAGAAACCAGTAGTTCCATTAGTGTTATAAGGAAACCTGTTTTCTGTGCCTCACATATCACAGCACTGTTGGGTACTGATGATGCACAAACAGTTTAAGTGCTTCTAGTAGGCGGATTTTATACCTTTCCTGCTGAGTACTTCCTTTGGTACTTGGTAATGTTCCTCGGGTGCACAGCAATGTCAATGTTTTAATACTAGCAACAGCAGTAGCTTACATTTATCTTTTATCACTTAATCATTGATTTCTGAAATACGTTTCTGAATGTCAAAACTGTGGATTCCAGATCTGCCGTTTCAGCCAAACCTAGGAAGTAGGTTTGGTTTTGAGTTGCTGGAGTTCAAGCCCAGCCTTTTGACCAAGGACCTCCACCACTGGTTCTATGACCTAAGCCAGTAAGCAGGGGTAGCAGCTGCAGTCACTGTAACCAATACTGATTATGCCAGTAAGTTAGTGAGAGAGAAGGAACCAAAAGGCTTGTGCGAGTTCACCCCATGTAGAGAAAGCATCCACTGCAAAACTTAGTGCCAGTTCTGAACTTTTTCTGTACGTTTCTGAGTATTTCAACACAGGATTTATTCCATCTGCTGCTGCCAAGTGTGTGCAAATTTTGTTCTACACACTAAGGGCTCATGTCGCATCCCTGATGTCTGTATGTGTGGAGTTGTTAGAGCACAAGACTCATGATAATGCCTTAGGGCAGGAAGCGACAACATGAGCGAAGAGTTTTGGAAGGCTGGCACAGGAGCTGAGGGTTGGCCAAATTCTGACTGCATCCCTAAGAAGTGTTAAGTGACTGAGAGACAGCTTCTGCATTTCACCGAGTCACAGAATTACAGGGGTTGGAAGGGATTTCAAGAGATCATGGAGTCCAACCCCTGTGCTAAAGCTGGTTCCCTACAATAGGTTGCACAGGTAGGCATCCAGATGGGTCTTGAATATCTCCAGAGAAGGAGACTCCACAGCCTCTTTGGGCAACCTGTCCCAGTGCTCTGTCACCTTTACTGTAAAGTTCTTCTGCATGTTTGTATGGAATTTCTGTGTTCAAGTTTTAGGCCATTACTCCACTATGCACCACCACAAAGAGCCTGGCCTCGTTCATTTGCCTCCCATCTCCCTGTAGATATTTATAAACATCAGATCTCCCCTCAGTTGGCTTTCCCCCAGGCTGAACAGACCCAGGTTACTCAGCCTTTCCTCATACAGGAGATAGTCCAGGCCCTTCCTCATCTTTGTGGCCCTCTGCTGGACTCCTTTCAGCTGCCAAGGAGCTCCAGACCTTTGGTTCCTATGATTCTGGGACCATGGCACCCGACTTCATTCCAAACAGAGGCAATCAGCCTGCTCTTGCCTTACTTCTTTAATCACCTTCCTACTGAAGGTTGGCTGCTTTTTGGATAGGTTTGTATCCCATATATTTTCTCTCTGCACCATCTGTTCGCAGACTGGATTACAGTTGCTGCCAGTTAAAAAGCAGATTGCCTTGGCCCAAGGTCAGGATCGCAGCCCCAGTGGCCTGCCTGCCTCCCGTGGATTTACACACTGCACAGAGGGCTCACTGCCTGGCTGCTGCTTGCCCAAAGTTCCCGCCTACTGCCACGGAGGGATATTCAGGTCCTTCCTCTTGTACCTTGCTCCCATCCTTCTGGCCTCTGTCCTCCTATATGCCCTGCACTTGGCTCACTTTAAAGGCCGGGGAAAGAGAGGAGAAGGTAAAAGTACTGGCTGTCAGCCTTGATTTACCTCCAGTGACACGCCGTGCTCAGACTTGTCAGCATGCCAGCCTCAGCATATATCAGCGCTGCTTGCCAAATTGTTTTGGTGACTTCTGAGAGACATTTGGGCCCTGCTCTGCCCTGCTGGTAATTCATAGGCTGGCTTACTTCAAGGAATGGTGAGGAGGTGCTGAGCAATAGGTATCTGTCCCACCATCCTGTGTTTTATTTGACTGGCAGAAAAGAGAAGAGGGATTTGCAAGTAGTGTGGTATTCCTCAGCCATGGTTGTGCCCTTCACAAAAAAGAAAAAGAAAAAGGGCCCAGTGCATTTGTTTATCAGGGCACAGTGGTGTCCAGAGGTTCCTGGTGAATAGCAAGGAGATTCTCTGATCAATATTTATCTGAGGAGAGCAATGGAGCCACTGGCAGGCCTAACCCCAGATGCACCTGAACCATAGTACTTGTACTTATGGCTGTACAGAAACTGGATGCACAGATCTCTACATTTCTTTTCCCTTTCTTTTTCCCTTCCTTCTGATCATATGGACTCTTTGCAGTCTCTTCTTGATTTTCTCTTCTTCCATCTCAGACCCTCTGTAATTTGTTCTCCGTGTTTTGGGGGCAGTGCTGGGCCTCAATTGGCCTCTTTGTGGCAAATTGCAGGGCGCTGCTCTCTTGTTTGACATAGCACATTCCCTTATTCTACTTTCTTCTTCCAACTTTAAGTCACACGTAGTGTCAGTGCCACATCCTTCTGAGCTCTGTGAATCTCAAAGGGCTTTGTCCTTTCTAGACGCTCACATTGCCGTATCCAGGTTCAACCACCCAAAGCGACTCCTAGACCTCCTTCACCCTGACCCGTCACACTCTATCTCTACACCTCTTAGTCAACAAGGGCTCCCTGCTCAGGCTGTTGTTGAAATGCTGCTTGCTTTTTCCTTTCAATTCTATTCACTCCAGTATTTTTGTCACTCCTAATGATGAAAAAATCCTTTCAGTCACATACTCTTATAATATGGAGGCTAGTTATTTTCTCCCTCGTATTATCCCCAGTCTGTTTCTTCCTCTGCCACATACAGAAAATCCATCTCTTTTTTTCTCTCAATGTTTCTAACACTTCTTCGTGTCTTAATCCTCCTTAGTCTTGATTATTCTAACATTTGCTTCCATGCTTCCTCGGAAGTCTTCCCCCTTTCTCCAGTCACCATAAAGTGGGCATGCCGAAATCTCCCCTTTTCCTCTGCTAGTGAGAACTCATTGTCTTTCTGCTTGTGTGACTCATCCTGATGTCCTTTGGACTCAAAGTTCCTTGTATTTGCCTTCATGATCCTACAGAATCCTGCTGGCGTTTCTAACTGGACTCTCATATTCCCTGCCTTTTTATAACGATGGTCATTTACCAACAGTATTTCTCAGATACAGCAACACCACACCCTTCTGAGACCATTTCTTCTTTGTATTTTTACCTAACACTCTGAAGTGTTTCTCTTTTGCACTTTCTCAGTGTCAAAGGAGTAACCTTTCCTGCCTCCTTCACTCTGTGCCTTATCTTGGCCACTTCCCGTGGCACTGAGGGATTGCGTGCTTTGCCCTCAGCATTGCTGGATGGTGCTCAGTGACTTGCACACCCATTCAGTTGCCCTTGAATCCAACCATACTTGCCAAAACTTTAGTTTCTATTACCTTCAGTAGTTTGCCCTGCTTATTTCAGCCCCCGCAAGAAGCTGGGGATGCCGGGCTGGGAGGTATGTGCCCCAGATTTGGGTCTCAGTGCTGGACGTGGCTGGATTAGGGATACCGTGGCAGTTGTGTAATAGCACTAAGAGGATTGCTGTTACCTTCCCAAGAGTGACTCAACCGAAACTTATTTTGGATGTAGGTGGGCAGGTGATGTGTCCCAAGAAGAAGGGGAGAAAACAGATTCCTCAACCATAAGTCATCTTTTTTTTTTTTTTAGTTTGGTTGTTCTTGTTGCTAGCAACACAGCACAGCGTCCAATTTCTGGAGCAGAAACAATCCTGTTGGCCTGTCCTGCTGCAGGGCTGATACGGGGCTGGGTGGGGAGCAGGAGGCACAGAGCTTGGCCCTCGGTGCAGGACAGGCTTTGGCAGGGAGCAGGCTGTTCCGTCCATTAGCAATATAATTCAGGAGGCGACCAGGATGACCTGCCTGGATTAATGAGGTGATTCCTCCGCACCTCATATGGACTCGAATTGTTCAGCCTCGGCCCAAGAGGCCTCTTGGCTCTGTGCTGAGGGGCTGGGGAGCACGGGGAGACCTGCTGCTGGTTGGAGTGGGGCTGGAGAAAGCCAATACTCTAATGAACCAGCAATGGCACCTAATCAATGTGTGAAAAATGGGTAATTCTTCCTAATGCCCTGTTAATGTTCTCGTAATGATCTGTCAGGGAACTCTGGCTAATTATCGTCATGGTAATTTGGCACAGGTTAGCCTGGGATAATGTGGCCTGAGTGAGCAGGAGCACATATTGCCACCCATGGCCTGGTGTTCTGCTGCTCTCTCCATTTCCTCCCGGTCTTCCCCTGCTGTCTCCCTTTCCTGATCACTGTTGTAATTAGGCAATTAGTTGATTGATTAGTTAATGTTTGTACAACACTTCAAACATGCATAATCCCAATTCAGCGATCTCTGTTACCGCTCCTTTGCTTCTGTCTTTTTTCTTGCTTTTATGATGCAGTTGTCCTTCTTCCTTCTTCCCCTCCTATTCCTCCCTCTCTTGGAGGTTCAGGACAGATTTGTTTCTGGTGTTTTTCACATTAGCCTGAGGACCACATAGAATCCCTATTTCTTCAGTCTTACCACGATGCCGGGGCGCGTGCTTTCTCTGACCATAACTTCAGTCTTGCTGTCCCATCATAGTCCACCACTGCCTGGTGCACAGAAATCTGAAATCTGTGCCGTGTGATGCTGGAAAACCAATCCTGTTGTACTGGCTAGTATGCTGTTGACCTCGAGTCGAATTTTAATTCATGCAATTTTTTAGGGAGCTTGGAGAAAGGAAAAAGTACACTGTGCCTTTGAAAGTCTTCTTGTTTCCCTGCGGTGCTAAATCAGGAATACCAACGACTTACATTTAAGCTCTTGCTACAGTTAGCTTGAAGCTAGCTAGAAAGGAAGTGAGTGGGAGGGCAAGTGGAGAGCGACCTATTTGCACATTAATGTATGATACGCCTCATTGTATTATATAAAGGCCTGGTTTGCATGTGTTTACATAGCTTTTCAAAAGGGGAAACCCAGTCATTGGAAACCCTCAGGATGAGCATATGGCTATAGAATGGCTGTACATTTACAGAGGAGCTTTCTTCTCCTAGCTGACATTTATGTAGCACTTATTTGTGTCATCCAGAAGGATCCCAAACCACTTAGCTCACTGCTGAAAGGCAGCCAACTCTGAAGTGAAACAAGCTCACCATTCTTGCAGAGACATTCCCCTGCAGTAGAAGTTTAGGATGGGATCTGGAGATCCTTTCTGTGGCAGAATATGCATGCAGGACCTTGGCTTAGGAAGCTAAGGGTGCAGCAATATGCCAGTGCCACTATGGTCTGTTGGGACTTCTGGGATTTCTCAGTGACAGGCCGTGGCCAGTCTGAATAATTCTGCCTCTTACAACAGTGCGCTCTTTAATAATAAAATCACCTTTGTACGGAGCCAAACCTCTGCTCCCTCACTATCAGAAGACCTAAAAGGTCTTCTACTTCTTGTGAGGGAGTGGAGCAAGGATTTGTGTCAGATTGGGTTTCTTGTCCCGGCAACACAGCCTCCCTCCTGACTAGTAGCATCGCCGGTTCTCCATTTGGTTCTACTACAACAGCTTTGCCATCCCCTAAAGACTGTGAAGATGTCACTACTGCTTAATATTTACAACTGTAATTTTTCCCTCGCTTGTCTCTGGCTTGGCTTGGCTCTTGAGAATGCCTTGCTCTAATCTTCAGCCTTCTTGTCTATTTGCTACATCCCTTCTGCAAAGTGGAGACGCTTTTGTAGTTTCGAAGCAAATGCAGAATGTCAGTCTGCTGAGAGCTGGATAAATCCTGCCCAAATGTAAAGTGTTGATAGTCAACATACTTGTTTCTAAAAATCCTTCCTCCAGTAAGTGACCTAGAGCTTACCCACATTTATTTTGGTATCATTCAACTCAATTCTGAATCTGACCCAGGCTCACATTTTTGTCTGCTTTTTGTTGTTGTTGCTTTTTTTTTTTCCTTTTCTTTTTTCCAGGAAAGAGTAGTTCTAAAAATGAAGATATTTCTTCTCTTTTACCACTCTGAACCACACTGTGTTTTGTTCTAACCCTTTTAGAAGCTGTTAATTTACTGAGCTGTGTTCGCTCAATGTTTCCAGAGAGAAGAAAACAAGTACCAGTGTTCCTGCCGTGTGAGTGGCTTGAATAGCAATATAGGAAGAGAGAGCATAACAGACAGAAGAATACTCTGGTACAAGATTAGGCAGTTGAGATTTAGTACTGAAATGTATAAGCTAGGGAGCATATCTGTATGTCCCATCTGTTTACTGATCAGTCTCCATGCCTATTCCCCCTTTCTTGCTCCCGCCCTTACCCATTCAGACACAGTGGCCAACACTGGGAAGGAGTGTATCTTCCCTTGCAGAAGTGTGTTTCCAATTTCAGGCCCTTCAGGCACTCATTCTGATGAGAGATTAGAAAATGACTTTCCCTCTGCTGCTCATTCCCTCTCTTAATCTACCTGCTCCTATCCGTGTGCATGGAAGTTTGATGTGCTGTTTCCCTTACTTCTGAGTCTCCCAACAAGGAGATATAGAGTAGGCTAAACTCTGGCTCTGAGAAAAGACAGAGGACAAATTATGATAAATGCTTATAAAATTCTGAATGTCACGGAGGAGGTTTCACTGAGTATTTATAATGCAAGAACTAGTAGCAGGTTCAGCACTGACTGAAGAGGAGTTCCTTTTTCAAACACAGGATGTTCTGTGTAGAGCTCATAGGAGTTAGCGTCCAGAGCCACGTTCAAAAAGGCTTCATTAATCTGCTAGAGTAGCAGCCTGTGGATTGCCACCCTTACTCATTCATTTACTTCTGCCTGTACTGGCAGGACCTGTACTGTCCTGCCATTGTCACCCTCGGTTTCCCCTTTGTGGGATTCACCGTGGTTATGGGGTTAGTCATAGAATGGCCTGGGTTGAAAACAACCTCAAAGATCATCCAGTTTCAACCCCCCTGTGTGTGCAGGGTTGCCAGCCATCAGACCAGGCTGCCCAGAGCCACATCCAGCCTGGCCTTGAATGCCTCCAGGGATGGAGCATCCACAACATCCTTGGGCAACCTGCTCCAGTGTGTCGCCACTCTCTGAGTGAAAAACTTCCTCCTAATCTCTAACCTAAACCTCCCCTGTCTTAGTTTAAAACCATTCCCTCTTGTCCTTTCACTATCTGCCCACATAAACAGCCATTCTCCCACCTGTTTATATACTCCCTTCAAGTCCTGGAAGGCCACAATGAGGTCTTCGCAGAGCCTTGTGTTCTCCAAGCTAAACAAGCCCAGTTCTCTCAACCTTTCTTCATAGGAGAGGTGCTCCAGCCCTCTGATCATCTTAGTGGCCCCCCTGTGGACTTGATCCTTAAGCCTTGGTACTGTTGATGTTCCTTAGCCTTGTCCTCTTTTTTTTTTTTTTTTAAACTTGTTAATTTTTAGCCTGTAAAAAGAAAAATATGGCATCAATTAATCTCAAATTCTTCTACTAATTATACAGCTGATTCATGCCCTCTAATGCAGTGCTTTGTCACCTCTTAATAGACATTAGCGAATGTGCATAGGGGACCCTTTGCAGTATGCACCTTCTCAGAACCTCAAGTTACACTGGTTCAGTTTCTTAGAAGTGCTACGTTCCTTGTTCCTTCTTTAAACAGCTTCTGTTCTGTATGATCCTTTCCAGCCCAAGGGCTCTCCAGGACTCTAATCATTTGCATTGCCCGTATCTGCTCCTCTCACTCATTTTTTAGAAAAGTACTGGAGCTGACCAGCCACAGTATTCCAGCTGAAGGCACGGCTTGACATACGCAGTGGCATTAATACTTTTCTCAGGGGGTGAGATTCACCCACCCCTGAGAGAAATGACTCACACGAAGTCTAGGCACCACTTAAATCCAACGTAAGCTGTATTTTGTTGGCTTAGATGAGATTTTGCTGGAGCTTTGGCCTCTCACTGAGCCTCTGCACCGGAATGATTTTTCACCAAGTATTATATTTGCGTCTTAACGTTCCATTTACTTTGGGTCTACTATTGAGGTACGCCGGAGAAAAGTCTTCATTGATCTGCCTACAGTAACACAGGTTTGTTTTTTTTTCTCATTGGATCATACTTAATTTTACAACCCAGGGAGATATCTGAGGAGTATAGATTATTTTTCCGAGTACACGTTGCCTGTGTCAAGACCGAAGCTCTTTCTGTGGTCTGTCCAGCTGCTATGTATCAGCTTGACTCTTTGAGGATCCACAGAGTCCAGGATTGATCATTTTATATTAGCAGTAGATGTTGGTCTCTCGCAATTTCCTTCTCCCTCTCAGTGCATTAGCTGATGTATTGCGTATATACGCAAGTCGTACAAAATTCTCAGCAGCACCCTGCTGTTTTCACCGTATTAAAAGAAGATCCATCATTCTTTCTTCTCTGCTTTTTGTCTTGTAGGAACATGTTCTCCACGAGAGAACTTTACATCTCCAACGCAGTATTCCGTAGTTTTTGTAACAGATTTTTCATGAAATGCTCTGCCAAAGACTTTCTGAAAGGCAATTTATAAGAATATCCATGTGTGCCTATCTTTTAAAGGGAAACAAAAGTCAGAAGTGAAAAACACTCAAAAAACAAATGAAAGGAATAGCTGTTGTATACAGAACTGTTAAGGATGGGGCTCTGTTGGAGTGTAAACACCACTAAGGATCCCTGTGGTCGAGACTGCAAAACCAGAGAAGAACAGTCTGGGCAGCTCTTTTACTGTGACCTTAGCTGAACCTCACATACTTCATCAATTCAGCAGGCCCACTGAATTCTCCCAAAAGAGGGCCAAAGTAATGAGCATTTATGTGCATCTCTTCAGCAGTAAAGGGCAAAGAGAATTAATATCAGTTATTATTTTCCAGTGATGCCAGGCCTCAAGGCTTGTTGTCACAGTGATGTTCTAGCACGTGGCAGATTTCAAGCAGCGTGTTATTTGCAGTCACACTTAGCAAAACTAAGAGGATAGGGGAAAGTTGGCCTTCTTTTGTTTCTTCAAGAAACATTTTCTTCTTCACCTTCTTTTTCGTCACCTGCTTAAACAGGCCTCCCTTCAGGTGAAGGTGCAATCCTAGGGCAGCTGACACTGGAATGCCTGTGAAGGGTACCCACTGAAAAGCTGTCAGGGCGGTTTTGTTTTCATTCTATTTATTATTGTCCTTGATGGCTTCAGAAGAACAAAATGTATTTCCAAAGTCATGCATGAGCATGAGCTCTTGGAGGGACATAGCCAGATACTGTACAACAGTTAACAGATGGAGACAGGAGCACATCCTGAGGACATGGAATGAGGTTGCCCTCCAGTTTGCATTTCTCCTGTGCCCTCTTCCACCTTCATCATATTTGTGCACTACAGACGTGTTAAAGGCGTAGTAGTATATCTTGCTGGAACAGGATGAAAAGTCATCTTGCTTTTCACTTTCCCCTCGTTTGCATTCCTTCCTTTCCTTTTCCTCCTCCTCCTCTTCTTCCTCCTCCACCTCCTCCTTTTTCTCCTCTTCCTTCTCCATCTTGTCTTCCTCAAACACACATTTAGATGCCTGCACGCACACAGCCACACGTGTGGATGCACACATTCTTCCCCTTGCAGTAGCTGTCCCTTCAAATCACGTGTTGATCTCTGTGGGGACATCTCTTGGCACAACAGAGGAAAATAGATCTTGTCTGTAAGAATATCTTAGGAAAAAAAGCCACACAAAGACGAACCTCTGAGTAACAGAGTGAGTGAAGCTGAGAGAAAGCTGTCTTGTTACATCTAATTGAATCCCTCAGCACCCTTAAGTGACACCTTTCTTGCTTACACATACAGGAAATATACTGCACAAATCCTATTAAGCTGCAGCTAAACTAATTTAGCTGGTGGAGTGGGTGGACAAAATCCTTCTTCCTTTAAGAAATTGTGTACCGCTGATTGCCTGATAAATGTGAACGGAACCCCCCTGTTTAAAGAAGATGCGAGGACTGACACAGTGCCCAGGCTCACAGCTGGAGTAGAACGGGGCAAGTATTTCACATCAGTCAATTACTTTACAATGGAGAAAAGCATGCACAGACCCCTCCCTTTTGCAGTGAAGGGGCAAACTCGTGGCAGCAGAGTGCAGTTACACTGCTGGGAGCTGCTGGGTACCAGCAGCTCTTAGACATCAGTGTTCATGACAAGAAGTGGCCAGGCCCCTGTGCTTAGGTTTTAGCCATTAAAGTGGTTGTTGCATTTCGCACCTGTCGTACAGCACATTGATCTTGTTACATCTAGCCCTTGCTTAAATACATCAGGATTCTGTATGCAGAGGCAGACAGGCAAAACCTGGAATTTGTCATAAGCTCCAGAAGAGGAAGGTAGTGGTTAGGGACTGGTGAACAGTGCCTTTATGGCCACCCAGAGCTGTAAGAATGAGTTAATGGGCTGTTGTCACAAAGGCTGGCAACATCTCATTGTAGCATCTCATGAAGAGCAGGTGAATAAATTCAATTCTCACCATATCTCTGGCTAGCAGGCTGCTGAGTACTGTTCATTCACATGAAGAAAATCAGTGATACTCCTGTACTTTGTGGTAACCTGCCATAGGGGCCCAGCTCTCACATGAGTTGATGGGGAAATGATCCTTGTGCTGGAAGCTAGGTAATGCTTCTTTCCATTATTATGAATTTATTATGCCATTGTTTGATTCTTTTGGAACCTTGTAAGATCTTAGCCTCAGTTAAGATTTCTGAACTGTGGCCATGCAGACATCTTCATTTGTGTCTCCAAGGCAAAAAACTTGGGATGGGATTACCCAGCTCCCTTCCAATGGCTGTGCTACATTGAGGAGCCAGAACAGTAGCTCTCAGGATGATTCTCATTTTGAATGAAACTTAGGTCAGATGAGATTGTACAGCAAGGAGATAGATACGTTGTGTAGTGGAGAATCTCCTTAGGGCCTTTGCCTGATGTATACTTCCAGAAGAAGTTGATGTGTGGCCAGTGGTCTCATGTGCTGCTTGCAGTGCATCTCTTTTCTGATAGTTGTTAGTCAGTGAGCTATCTTAAGCAGATATGTGGCCTTCATTGCCCTACTATACGAGTACCTCTCAATCTTTTTAATGCATTGTCAGAGCACCTCAGGCGTGCAAGGAAGTAAAATTACTCTATTTCACAGATGGGAAACAGGGAAATTGATGGTGAAACTCTTAGAAAGATACAGATACCAAAGTCTTGCCCAACTGCCACTCTTGGCTCTTAAATCCAAATGCGCTTCTTCTCTGATGCTCATTTCTATATAATAGATGCACATTTGTATTGTTTACCACCATTTCTATCCAGGTACTTCCACTGTGTTTCTGTACAAGGAGAACCCTAGTCCTGTTAAGACTGAACAGCTTAGCAGTTTGGCTTCAGAGCAGAGGCTTTGGGGCAGAGGGGGAGTGCCTTGCTCCATAGGCTATGCATGGTCATTCCTTTCTCAGGCCCAGTGCATTTTTATGGTAGGATTTAGGAGGAAGGAACTAGTATCTTCTCAGAACCTGTGGGGATTATGGGAATTCCTCTGGGAAATGGATGGGTATGATCTGAACCTCCTCAGACAGAAACCAGAATTAGATCTACATCCCTAATGAATTTTCAAGCTGCTGAGATAAAACATGAAGGGGAGCCGGTAGCAATCATTTCTTTCTTCACCCTCTTTTCAGGAAAGATTTTTCCAGGAGAGGGCAGATTTTTACCTAAATGGTTCAGCTATAGAGACAGGTAGGATTTAGCAGGCTAACAGGTGCTGCACCCCACTCCCACCCCCTTTCCTCCATCACCATCTGCGCAGCATCCCTTCCTAGCCATATGATTATATGACTTATATGCAGGAGCCACTGCAGAGCTCTACTGGAGGACAGGGTGTCCAAAGATTGACTTTTAAGCATGCAAGGCAGCAGGTTGCAAGAAAGGATTGACAGGCAAGGAGTCTTTGGCAAAAGTGGTGACGCAACTGGTAATTTAATAGCTGCTAACTGAAGCAGATCAGTGTGGTGCAACAGGAACACTGCGTGGTATAGCTCCTACACTCACCAGTTATCATTCAATCCACTCTGTCCCTTTGGCTTCTTCAGCATCAGAGATCTCAAAAAGGTGCAGAGAAGAAGGGCCGAAAATATGATGTGAGAGGCTGCAAGTCCAGAGCTAACAGGACTGGCTAAAAATAAAAGAAGGTCTTTATAGTCTATGAAGAAGATAAAAAAGAAGCTGTTAAGAGAGGATTTAATTAAGTGTAAAATCCTAAATGGGACAGATAATGCCATGGCATGTTACTGTTCACAAACTGGCTCAGGGAGAGGACAGGCACCTGCAAAGGAAATGAGTTCAGCTCAGCTGATTTGACAGGACTTATTCACACAAAACCTACAGATGCTTGTGCCAGAGAGAAGTGAGAGGAAGGAGCTTCAGTATAGCTCAGGTAGAAAGGCATCCCAAGGGGAACAGGGGACCCTAAGTGTCTTAGTTAGAAAAGGAGATGGATGTTCTAGCATCAAGCAGGAGATGGTCTGGTGACCAGCTAGGAGCTTCCTGGCCTAGACCGTGGAAGTAAAGGTGTGGCACAAGTAGGAAGATCTCTTTTTCTCAAGCTGGGTAAAGCTGCTGAGGTAGCATTAAGACCTTGACAAGACTAGTTAAAGAGCAGCATGACCCGTACTGTGTATTTTACTTCTCTGAGTGGTATTCTCAGAGCATAAAATCTGATCTTCCCAATGCACTTCAAGAACAATGGCAAATATCTTCAGAGTCACAGAGAAAGGTTTGTCCTGTCCATTCCTCTATAATGAAGTTGCAGGAGAATCACATTTGCTGCGTGCAATAGGGTGTTGTTCTTGATACATCTTACAATGCCAGAAACCTGCCCTGGGATTGTCTCTGCCTATGTTTCCAAATGCTTTGCCCGGGACAGGGGAAGAAGCAGTTTAGAAATTCAAGCTCTCTGTGGTCAATAACTCTTTCTGGTGCATGTTTACCATCGTATGTTGTCCACTGCCAGTATTATACTGGATCTCGTTTGAAGTTTTAATTAAAAGTGTAAGCATGAGAAACATGTCTAAGGAAGGATTTTCCATCCTTTAAGTTTCATTTCCTCTAAGAAAACCTAGAAATATCACCAAAAATAAACGAAAGGCTCAGAAGCCTCTTCTTCAATTCTTTCTCCTCCTTCTGCCCACCTTCCCCACTTGTATTTTTTTCTGTAGTTCAAGCTGGCAGTATTGCTGATAAATTCCTTATGACATGGTCGCTGCTCTGAAGGTTACACTGAATAGGGGAAATATCATTAAAGCTGGGATAGCGCTTCAAATGGAAGATTTTCTGTACCGGTGGTGAGAAGAAGGAGGGGAGAGGGCTGCAGGGGGGAACCGAGGAAGGAGAGAACATAGTCATTAAATGAGATCTGAGAAATTAGTGCAGCGCCTCCTCTTTGCTGTGATGAGAACAGATTCTGTTTTATGGACGGAGAATGCAGTTGGTTTTGCAATACCACTGAAAAATGATTTCCAGAAATACGATACACTGTGCAAAGATTTGCCAAATTTCCCATTTAGAAAAGGATAATATTATGAGTAAAATATTTAGCTAATGAAAAACGTAGACAGACAAACAAAACCGTCCTCAAATGCCGTTTAGCTGTTGCACATCTCCTGGGAATTAGCTGCTGCTTTCAGTCTGGTTTTACCTGCTATTGCTCTAAGCTAAACTTTCCATTTATATGAGAAAAACTGGAGTCAGGAGGATTACAAGCACCTCCGCTTCTGATTTTTAATAAAAAGCGAACATTTGCTTCTCAACAGTAGCAGCAAGAAAGGGAATTAAACCTGAGGAGAGCGGGCTGACCTCTGGGAGTATGAGCATGTGCGCACACGGATTCTCCCTGTCTCTCCTCTTGTTGCCCAGTTCTTCTGCTGGAATACACTGTGCTGTGTGCATGCCAAGGTGTGTACGTGTGCCTGTTGTGCTGTATGCTCTTGCACACTTGATTCCTCACGGGTGACCCCATGTGAAGGTGCACACGTGGCCGCTTCATTCATTCTCCTCCAGCTGTTGTAGATGCACAGGCCTTCATCCCCTTTTTCTTACAGCAAACCCCTTACAGCATCTCTAAAACCATTCTGTAGAATTGTACTCAGCTATTCAACGGCAGGAATCTGATCCATGAAAGTGGATTTTAAAATAGCAAATGCAAGAATATATTTGAAGTCTGTCTTTTTGTTCCCTGCTTTGATAGCGCACATTTACAAGTTTTTATTTGAATCCCTAACAGCTAAAACTTGGTATTTGTATTCGAAAGAAAAGCTGCAAGGCCTTTGGTTGGCCATCCGGCTTTAGAAGCTGGGACTTTGGGGAAAAAAAACATACCTACGTAGTCACAGAGCACTGATAGAATCGCAAAGGTAGGCAATATCAAATGAAAGTGAGATTACAGGAGAGTTGGCCAGGAAATCCCCACACCGGTCCTTTTTCTGTTGTGTTTTCTAACCCTGCTCCGGTTAGCGCTTCCTGACCCAGCAGCAGGAAGGGAAAAAAAGCCCTTCTCTCTCTTCACTGAATATTTATGCTCCTGTGACAGCTATCACAGTGTGCCAATGCTGTCCTGGTAGCAAGGCGGTAGAGGAGGGTTTTCCAAGAAAGAATAATGCAGGCGGGGCCGAAGAAGCAGATGTACATTATTTGTATTGGCAGAAGGTGAAAAACAACCCAACCCCCTCCCCACCGAAAAGCACACTTATAATTAAAACCCAACAGATTTATTGCCTTGACTCATTCTGGAATTTATCAAAGTATCGCTGTGTGGCACAGAAGTGTATGGCATGATTTACAGTGGAAAGGCACGGCAGTGATTCCCTCCAGGAGAACAGAGGGAGCTTTGTTGCCGCTGTGATAGGACCAGACGTGGTGGGAGAACCTGGAGAAACGAGTGCTTTGTCAAAGCCAACCTCTTGCCTCCTCCGTGTGCGTATGCACAAATCTAGTCACTCCAATCACATCAGATGCTCTAATCGTCCTGACATTACGTATGGAGAAGCGGGCGCTCATAGAGCACAAGCTACTTTCTTCGTCATCGTCGTCTAGTTGTTTTTTTTTTGCTGTTGTTTTTGTTTTTTAACCTTCTGATGACGAAATTGACAGCGGGGATAATGAACGCAAGAAGGTGTTATAGATGGTGGCAAACTAGGAAACAGGTTTCTGAACTTCCTAACTTGTGTTCATTTAAACAAATGGATTTATGTTTGCGTTCAGTAGTACATAATTTTTGCATTTCAGAACACCAGGGGAGACCCTCTGTAGGCAATATAAGAGCAGTAAATTGTAGACCTGGCAAGTGGGCTGCATGAGCCTTGTCATGAATGCAGAGCTTGCCTCAAATTGTAAAGATGTGAGTTCAAATCCCTCTGGGGGTTCTGTTTTTATTAGTAATACTTCATAACTTTAATTCTAGATGTCATATGGATCACTACATGTTCAGTACTTAATTATCTCCATCATCCAAAAATACCCTGCCTCTAATAAAAATATTTAAACAGCTCTTCCAGGAGCATAGCATGATGAAGGGCCCTCCCCATTCCTCAGAATGTCCCAGTTCTGCTGATTATGTTTGTTAGGTGGAGCAGTCAAAGGCATCAAAGCATCTCAAGCGCTTTTGTCTAAGAGGGGTGAGGTGTGTGACTGAAGCTTGGGTAGCTCTGTCCCAGCTAATTTTAACTTCAGATAAACCAGTAGTAGTGGGATGTCAGCAAACCAGACTAAGTATCCAGTATCACAGGATCATAGAGGTTGGAAGGGAACTCTGAAGGTCGTCAAATCCAACCTCTGCTAAAGCAGGTTCCTTACAGTAGTTTGCACAGGAAAGCATCCAGGCAGGTTTTGAGTATCTCCGGAGATGAAGATTCTACTACTTCTCTGCGCACTTGTTCCAGTGCTCTTTCACCCTCTAATGAATGGTTAATTGTTGCTGTGCCATCGTGCCTTGGGGCTGCTGTAGGAAATGGCTCCAGCTAGTTTACACGTCAGATAAATCACAGTCCTGTTCGCTATTGCAGTTTGTACGCATTGCTTATATGAATCCTTGAGTTTCGCAAGGAAAGTGAGAAAAAGCAGACCCCAAACATAGTAAAGTGCTCTGTAATTATGGCCCTGTGGTATGTTTTATCAGATGAGAGGAGTTATTTATTTCTTGTGGTGAATGACTGTGAGCCCTGTTATTGCTAATGCTCATGAAGAGTTTGTGCTTCACTTTCCACACGGAGGCTTCCTCTCTCTGTTACAAGCAGCATGCATGGTAAAATAAATTATTTCTTACAGTGTAGAGTACAATAACTGCTGCTTCCATTCACTCTTGGGCACTAAGAAGCCCAGAGATTCTGTCACCTTGCTGTCAGTCTGTTATTGTTTCCCCTGACAATGGGCAGAGAAAAGGGCATTTCCAGAGCAATTTTTTTGAATGATTTCAGTCTTACCACTGTATTACTAACACTGTTTTGTTCTTGTTACCAAATGGTGTGGCTTTCAGTTTGTGCAACAGCATTTATTTTCAAGGATTGCGTTCTGCTTATTACGTTATTATATTCTGATTCTCAGATTGTACCAACATTCTCATCCAGTCATAACATGGAAGCATCATTGATAGTTTTGCTTCAAACTGGGGATCAGTTTCATTCAGAATGTTTGAAAGCCCTCTAATGAATCTGAGCAGAGTTTCAACCCAGTGACAGACGGATGTATTCATTCAGCTTATGCCTGGTTTTGCATTTTGTATTTCAAATGTTACACATGGCAGTAACAAAGTTCTGCTAATCCTTGCTGCTAGACAGAGCTGGTCAAAATGAGGATAAAACTGCTGGCGAAGTGTCTATGTTAAAATAATTCTCTTTGTATGTTTGTTTATTTATTTATTTCCCTCCAGTTTTGGAAACTCTCGGTGTTTTGCAGAGCAATTTTGCAAGAAATGATCTGGCAACTTTTGGATTTTTTCAACACTTACGGAAGAGTGTTTTCTTGTCTGCCTGACATGAATTGGCAGGAAGGGCTGTGTGTACAGCTTCCACTGAAAAATGCCAATTAAGTAATGTACTACTTGTTGAATAATTAAAGCATCAGCCAGTGTACTCATTAAGTGTTCTCAGCAGCTGATCCAAGTGGTTGCACTGGGTGGTTGGGCACTTTCTGTGCTTGTTGACAAGGTTGTTTTTTTTTTTTCCAAGATAGAAACTGTCATTCTAAAAAATCTGCAGTTGTGGCTGGGATAAACACATTCACAGTGTGGTCTTCAGCCTGTGCATTTCAGCAGGGCATTCAGACAGGCTGGGGGTGTTTAAAAAGCATCCGTGCTACTGACAGTAGCAAGGTTTGATGATGGTAATGAAATCTATATGGTACATGCATGATGTGAAAGGCTTTCTTTGGGTATGGGTTGCCGGGCCCTGAGCTCTAAATGCCAGTAATTTCCCTCCCATCGTGTTGTCCTTGCTTTGTTCATCAGTTTGCCTCATTGTACTTTCCTCTCCCTCCTCCCCAGCCTGCCCCACCACTGCCTACAGCCCCAAGTTTCTGCTGTGTCTTCATTTCCTCCTTGTAGATCAATTCAGCCTGTCCTGGCCAATTTGCACTGCTGACTGGCCTCAGCAGCCTACGTCCTTGTCACTGCCGTGCTGAATTAGAAATTAAACCATGTCGGATGAGAGCCACGGAGAGGCCTTCTACAGGTTATCGACGGAGTCTGTTGACAGTTTCCCAAGCCACTATCTTGCATCCCAGCCAACAGCAGCAAAAGAAACTGGGTCATTCCAGACAGAAGCCTAGCTGTTCTTGTCCAGCAGTGACATCAGGAGTGGTTTTTACTCGTCTGTAGGATAGCAGCGTGTGGCAAGCACTCATACAGAGGTGTATACAAGCATCTTGTGAGTCTGTTTGATCACAGGCCTGCTCCAATCTCACATTAGGCTTTTATAGTTTTAATTAGCTGAGAAATAGTCTTCAGCTTTGCTTCACTGCCAGCCACTCCTAATGTCTCTCCCTAAGTGCTTTCTGCAAACACAGGTCACTGCATAACTGCATGGTCAGTGCTGGTTGAGGTGCAGGTACTCATTTCTGTAGTGGGAGTTCAGAACAGGGTAAATTAACATAGGAAAAGTGTCTGACAGGTGAGGTGGCAAATAGCAGCTAAGCTGGGTGAGGCTGGGACTCAGTTTTGCAAACCAAAGCTAAGCCTGTTGGCACAGCAATGTCCTTAGCCCTCATGCTTTCAACAGATGCGTTCAGCACAAACTCTCCCTTGCTGCTGTGACACCAAATTCAGCTGCACAGAGCAGGAGGCACACAGGCCCTGAGCCCCAGCTAGGCTGGAACAGCTGAGTGCTGCCTGCAGGGAGCCAGCCCATAAGGAACATTTCTTCATTGAAGTAGGGAGCTTGCAGCAGTGGAGTTCAACATCTTCAGGTGCCTTTGCTTCTAAAAATTAAAGAAGAAAAGTAACAGGGAGAAAGTCCTGTTTGAGAAAATAAAGATATTTTATGTGCTGTACAGTTTGACCTTAAGATGTTGTTACCAGTGCATCTGAGGAAAGAACAGATGCTTCTGGATGGACCGAGGATTTTCTTTCCCTTATCAGAAGGTTAAAATAAATGCGTTTTCCCTGCTGCTCCTTTTCCTGCGGTCCTCTGGCTGATAAGAGGGAGATCAGTGTTATCAGACAAGGAGGCAGGGTAATCCTCAAGGAGGGGGCATAGCCCAGGAAGGTGGTAGGGCAGTGGAAGGAAGGCTCTGCATGCCCTGGGGAGGAGAGGGACTGCGTCCCACCCTTGCTCCATGGCAGGAGGCAGCGCAGCCCATTTACTCAAAGTGAGAGCTGGGACCAGCTCTGATTCAGTCATGGTCTCAATTGCCTTTCCCTGAATTTTCGAGGGAAGTTGCACTGATGCGATGCAAGCCCTGCTCTGCAATTCAAAGGCAGATGGGGAAATCTTTGCATCTGAGAGGCAAGCTGGACTCTTTGCTAAGGTGCTGCTGCTGCTGGAGCTTCTCTAACTCTAGTTCTGCTGACCAAACAGGAGGTTCTAGCTCCTGCTTCGGGGGCTGTGCTGGCTCTGTCAGGAGAAAAAAGCAGTGAATGCTTATTTTAGTCAAGAAAGTGAGTAGTGCTCTTCCTGGTCAGCCCAGGGGAGAGATTGAGTGTGCAGAAAACCCAGTGTTCTTGCACAGTCATTTCTCCAACCCGAGCTGCATTTTGAAGATGCAGAGCTCTGCCTGGCGTGGGAGGAACTAAGCTTTGTGCTGCTGCCTCAGCATTTGTGCCACCCGCTTGTGCCGAGCAGAGTTTTTTTCCTTCTCTCTCTCTTTCTTTCTTTCTTTTTTTTTTTTTTTTTTGGAGTGCTCCATGAAATTGTAGTGACTCTTTAATTATCTTGGGAGCTCCATGAGCTATTTTGATGTGTTGCCTCTCTGGCTTTGGCACACACTCTGGGCTGATGACACATGGTCACCATTCTCCATCTCCGCATCACTCTGTCACCGCTGAATTTCAGATGTCGCCCTTGGTTTTGACACGTAGGGATCTGGCCAGACTTTAAAAATCCTCTCCTGCCTTCAGACACCGGTGCAGGTAATAAAAGGGATTTATCAGCCTGCACTTCTCTGTGCCTGTGGGAATGAGCAAGGCGTAAATTCATACCGAGTTCTCAGGAGACCAGTTTGCCTCTTTCTCTCAAAATACTGTATAGCACAACTTAATTGTCTTGGGATTTTTTTATTTTTATTTATTTATTTATTTTTGCAAATTGTATCTCAAGCTCTTACAAAGCAAAACAACTCACAACAATGGGTAAATGAGGAGTTGAGAGCTGGCAGTCAGAGGGGCCAAGAGCAGAACAGCAGAGTGAGCGGGGCCCAGAGAAAGAGGATGGGGAGATGTGAGCTGTGAGGGAGAGCAGCAGGGGTGGCTGAGCTGGCAGGAGAGCTGCTGTGCACAGTGGGAGCAGAGGAGGAGCCGGCTGCTGAGCCAAGCTGTGCGCAGAGGGAAGAAGAAGAGGTGGGTGCAGGAGAAGGGAGATGGCAGGGAGGTCAGCTGGGTCCGCCGCAGGGAAGATTGCACAACAGGGGCGGGTGGTTTTCAGAAGTACACATTGTTGGAGCAGCATTGTATGAGTTCTGATACGGAAAGATGTAAGTAGGCATGTACCAATACACACGAAGAAACCACATATCAGAGGAAAAAAAGGTATTTCTTCTCCACAGCTGCGCAGTGCAAAAGCTTGGAGACAGCTTTGGGATCAATGCTCTTCAGTGGTGACTGGTCCAGAAGTGCTCCCTGTTGGGGCTGCTCCCACTAGCGCTTGCCAGCAGTGTTCCTCTGTCCCCCGAGTCCTTGGTTGTGCAGGCCAGCCACTAGCCACTTGTTTTCTTCTACCTCTCTTTGCTAAATTGGTTTGATCAAAACATACCCAGGACCTGGGAGTCTAAATAATGGTCTTGCACTTCCCGTGTGGAGCTCGGTAATATTTACTGAGCCCGACGGCTTCATTCTCCTTGGCTCTGACTGCATTAATGGCTGGCTGCAGGGAGGGAGGGCAGAGATGAAGGATAGCTGAGAGGGGTCCAGGCGACACGGCTAACGGATGGCCTTATTAGAGACACTTTCCTGGGGCCTAAGTGGAGCTTTTTTGTCTGAGTCGGCAAGAAGTGGGTCATTTTGCTGGGCTGTCAGGTCCCAGCTCTCACTGGAGAGAGGATGCGGTGAATGCAGCAGCATGCTGGCTTTTGGATGCTGCACCTGGCTGGGGGTGAGGCGGAGAGACCTGCCTGGATGCTGCTCTTAGGGACCCCTTCTTGGGGAAAATCAGACCCAAAACACTGCCAAATCCTGCCCGATTAGCAAGCAAAATGCGGAAGGAAGCTGGTAGGGAAGTAATGCAGCTGATCCCACTGCAGAACACTCCTCTCCCAGCTTTTATTGCCACCTCTCTCTGCAGTTCTCTGGAGAGGCGGTGGTGGCTGACGAGGGACTGGCTCAAGCTGCTATCCATCTAATCTGGCAGCAGTTTTAGAGACCTAGTGACAGCTAGGTCTCATTGGTCCTGTGTCAAGTCTGACCTGCAGGGATCTGGGACTGCTACAGCCATGCAGGGAGAGTCCCAGCTCCGTCTTAAGCTCTCACTGCTGGTGGCTTTAGCTCTGCAGATGCCTGCTTCTCTTTGTGGTACTGGCCCAGTCTTGGGGATTTGCATACTTACTCCCTCCTCCCATCCTTGCCATCATAAATGTGTTGATGGATCACCTGAAAAAAGCAGTATCAGAAGCAAACGAGCCAGAGTACGCTGCAAGAGACTGCTCTGAGGGTATTTCCAGCTCAGCAGGAAACCCAGTCCTAAGAATTTATAGCTCAAGATTGCCAGAGTTGAAGTCTGAGATAGTCTCCAGTAAGATTTACATTTCTTTCGGCACTATCCCAAATGCAGCTGGTGATCCCTGTGATGCTCACCAGTACCAGAAACACAGATTGCTACCAGAGGCAATGCTGGGTTTATCCCAGCATATCTTCCTGAGGAGGACCTGATTAAAAAAGAGCAAATGTGCTGTCATCTCTGTCCTAGAGGAGCTGAGAAATGGAGGAAATTACCTGGGGAGTCCTTTTTTGTTAACAGGGAGGGCTTGGTGCTGCATTGTGTTGGCTTCCATGTGAACCGGTGTTATGTGAGGGGTAGCTGAAAAGGATGGTACAGTTGGGGTAAAAAAATTCCTGTTTCCTGAAGTGATATTTGGGTTAAGTACCTCTGGCTCAGCATGCTGGAGAAGGGCTGCTGTGAGATACTTTGGAGGAAAAACATATGGCCAGGTGAAATGCTATCATAGGAGACAGGAGTAAAGAGGAACATTTGTTACAAACGGGCCTGTTCTTCCTTTCTGTAATGAGGGAGATGAGAAAAAGGGCCCAGCTCCTGACCTTCCCTACGCTCCATCCTCAGTTATGTTATTTTTGGGGTCATCTTCTGCACAGACTGAACTGCGCTAGCCCTCAGAGTAAACTCTGCTTACATTCCAGTGAGTCAGGAAGCAATGCAAAAGATGAGTTTGGTGTGGATTTACTGCCACCCACCCGTTTTTTGTACTCTCAGGAACCCGCCGCATTCTGAGCGTACACCATTGGGCAGGATGAGAAACCAGACCACAGGCATTGCTCTGTCCTTGTCCAGCTCTTCAGAGATGTGCTGCACATAGCAGCCTCTGAGTTGCTGGTCTGGGTGAGACAGATGTAATAGCTGGTCTCTGGGATTGCCACGTGATTCAGAAAGGTGCAAGCAGCTTGTACCACACCATGGCTGAATTACCTATTCACAGCAGACATTTTCTTCCTGATTGAATGAGGTTAATGAACATCTTATGCCTGCCAGCATGAGGGTATGTAGTCCTTTATCAAACATAGGTGATGATTCTGTTGTTGCTATAAAAGCTTTGCTCTTTTTTTTTTGTTTTCCCCCTTGTTTTTAAATCTTCCTCTTTAATTTGCAGCAACGAGTTACAGAAGTTGATTTTATGTAAAGAAAAAAAAACACACTGGCTTTGGACAAAAATATTTTGAGTCCTTTTACCGTGAGCTCTATAGTGTGTCCATATATATGTTACAACTGGGAAGGATGGTCATTGTTTAAAAAGAAAAGAAATCCGATATGAATGATCAATTACTTGATTCCCCCAAACAATCAACAGCCCATGGCAGATTGCCGTATCCTGTGGCAGTAATGAATTAATGATTACCTTTAGATTAGGCTTGTACTGCATGCGTGAGACCCCGAGAGCATGGCTAAATTGGCTCGGATGGAGCTGGGATTGCTGAGTCTGTATCAAGCCTCCTTGGGCTGTGATCTTGTCAGAACTCATACACTGAGCTGAAGAGTTTGATTAGGCGGCCGGGCCTGTGGGGAGGAAGCGGGAAGAGTCTGGACTCTTTGATAATGAAGACTTGAGCTCATATACCTGCAGCGGGCTTTCAAAGGCATCAGGCCCTATGTGCAGACCCAGGCAGGCGAGCAGGCTCTCAAGGAGCTCCAGCGTCACCGCGGGGTTTATTCCAGTCCCCAGAGCGTGGCTTGGATCCCAGTGCAGCGTGCACAGCCAACATGCTGGCCTCCCTCCCTTCTCTTCCCTGGCCCGTGGGACCTCCCTCGGCAGCTGACATGATCCAACCAGTCATAGCTTTTGACGTGGGCAAGATCTGTCTTCCTGGCATTAGGGCCTCAATTAGCCTCTTCTATTTCTAATGCTCTAAATTTGCGTGGTGAGAGCTGGGATTAAGGACAGGCAGTCTTAGCGCAGCTCCTATTAATAAATAAGGAAGATTAGGAGCTTTGTCAGATAGACAGTGCTTCCTCCTTCATTTAATTATTCAAGAACACCTCGTGTTTAACCCTCCACCCTCTGAATGAAGTAAATAAAAAGGAGTGAGATTATTAAAGATAACATTTAAATTAACTTTCTGTATTGTTGGTCAGGTAAGAAAATTCGTCCTCCTGTAATTGAATGATCCTGGTGCTGGCTTCCGCAGGTTTTTAAAGAAGTCTTTTGCTCCCTTTTTTGCATAAATACATTTTTCTGTCAGTTTGGGAATATTTCTGTCTGTGCTCGGGGACTGCTGTTCCTACTTACAAAGCACAAGTAGCAGCAGGGCAAATTTCTTCCCTACCAGCAGGCCACAGTTCATCTCCAGAGGGACCACATTTGGAATTAAACTAGGAGTGAAATTGTTGTGGCCCACTTTTCCTCACTGATATTGCGAGAAAGAAGGATGTCTAATGGACTTTGTGAGGTTATCTGAGGTTTTCATCTTACCGACACCTTCAACTCATTTCATAGTCGGTCCTCTAAGAGGCATTAGTACCCAAGAAACAACCTGCTCCCAAGGATGCTTTCAGGTTGCAGTGACCTGGAGGTAAAAAGTACTTCATCCCATTCCTATGCAGCTAAATCCCCTCGGGATGTGTATCTCAAAGTGTGACTACAACAGTTTCCAGATGTTTCATATCTTCTCATGCTCTATAAAGAATGATGACTAAATTGCAGTTTAGTGACCTTAGAGATATAAAAAGGGGGAGGGAGAGAGGTGGCTGTCTGGCAGAGAGCTTTACAGTAATGGGATCTTTGCCAGTATAATTCATGCTTGAGTCAAGGACTTTCATTTCCCAAAAAGAACTGGGGATTACTGCAGCTTCTGCAGCTGCCCTGCAAGCAGATATGTCCTATCCAAGGATGTGGGTGTGTGCAAAGGCATCCTGGTGTCACTTCGCCTCGTAATAGGAACAAACGTAGCAGAGATTGGGATGCTTAGTCTCAAAAATCCTGAAGGAAGAGATGGCAGCTACTGGCCCCAATATAATCCGTTTGTCTTCCATGCCTCTGGCCACAGCGGGCTCTGCAAAGCTACCTTGTGCATGCTGTGAGCCCTGATGCGGGCTGGAAGGGCTGACTCAGTGCATTCTTCTTCCATCTCAAGTTGCAGGGCATGATTCCCGAACAGCTAATGTGGATTAATTGTTTCAGGATTTATGCATTTTTTATCTCTCAGGGGGTCTTTGGATTCATTTTTATTTGTAACAGTGAGCTACACAGGGGCAGATGAGATCCCTGAGACCACCATCGTTTGGCTTGGAGACTTCTCATTGTCTTTTGCTGATTTCTCTTGCCCCATGTACATCATTTTGGAATATAAGACATGATGCTTCCCAGCACGGGCCATTTCTTTTTTCTGATGACCTAAGATCAATAGGCTGCTGTTGTTTCTAAGCAAACCGCTGCTAAACATCTCTCTGATTACATCTCCTGTTTTTGTTCCTAAGCAGGCCTGCAAATTTCTGGGCATGTAAAGGCACGTTCACTTTGAGGAAAACTTGTTCTACATCGCCTGTTCCAGAGCAATTTTCATCTAGGAGATTAGCAGAGCAGCACAGGGACATCTTAATGTACATTTACGAAACTCAGAGTTGGTTTTTCAGAGCATCCATTCTTTCCAAGTTTGGAAGGTGCTTTTGGCAAATATTCTCCGCTGTTCACTTAGCATTGACTGTTTCTGTAAATGCTCTGGCAGTGAACTTATTCGGTAGAATAGTCCCAGAAAGGGATATGACTGAAGTCACCTAAATAAATAATGTAGGGGAATATTCACTGATTTCTCTGCCCAGCATCTTGTACAGTGCTGTGTGCTGTTCTTGTCTGTGTAATGGATTACCTTGTTCTCCATTAAACACGTGATGGGGATGGATTTTTGCCATTGAAATAGCCTCCAGTGGCAGAAAGGAAGAACTCGAGATGAGCAATGTACTTCCCTTTCCATATTTCCTCAGCCTGTACAAACTCCTCCTGCTGCTTTCCTCCCAGGAGCCATGAAGGTCAGGATGCTAACACTGACTCTGAAGCATGAGGAGGCACCTTCACTCCCATGGAGGGCGATGGACCAATAATTTTCCGACAGTGTTTCTCCCAGCTGCCGGCCTGCCGAGCCCTAGATCAAGCTGTGAATTAAACGTCCCTTGTCCACAGACCAGGCCTTCCAGCAGCCCTGTTTGGATGTCCACTGGAGCTGCAATTCAGCCAGCATCTTCCTGAAGCTCAGGGCTAAAGACTCAGGGTGCAGAGCCCAGATAAAATTAGGATAGGTTCTGTAAGCCCAGATCGCAGTTATGTGGTCACCGTGGAGCTCCTCCTTTGTTCTAACACCCTCCCTGGTCCCCAAGGAGTGGCTCAAACCCAGCTGAACTACAGAGGGAACTCCCTTTGGGAAGGAAAATGATGACTTTTCCTTCATTTGGAGAATGCTATCTGTAGGTGGGTAACAGTTGTTTTGGAATAACTGAGAGCGTAACAAAGAAAGGGGCTGGGAATGCTTTTCCATTTTCACAGAAGTATGATGATGATAGGACTGCTCGCTGTGAGACTTCATTCTGTAGAGTGAAACTATTTAGAGAAGCCACACTCACACACAGCGTCCTTTGCTCTGCCTGCACCTGCACTCTGTGTGTGCTGCTGCAGATGGAGGGCATTAGTTGTGTTTTGCTCCACTTCAAATGCATCTCCCTTTCACTCCCTCTTTGTCTTTGGAGAATATTATGGCACTGAGCTAAGCAGGCTGACAGTGCCATGTATCCTTTGTATGCACATGCGGAAGTTCAGGAGTAAGCATCCCTGCTGCAGCCTGGAAGCTTTCTCTTTGTAACAGAATGCGGGCACACACGTAGCAAGAGGGAAGAGGAATCCTCAGTGTGCTCTCCATACCTTTTGTTTGACATGGGGGTTGTGTGCATTAAATTAAGACTCGTGCTTGGGGAGTGCATCCTTTTATATAAGAGGGTCATCTCATAAGTGGGGCAGGTCAAAGCATCTCGTGTCCCACACTAAGCAGCTTTGACCCATGTAATGCACATCAGACTATCACTCTTAATTTGATAAACTGAACACTAGATTGATAATCCTGCCTTGTTTTTCCCTCTTTCCTCTTTCTAAATATATCTGTACCTCTCTGTCCCTTAACTGTGAACTTGTATCTACCTCCCTCCATAGATTAATCATAAATATGGATATAGATGACAGAAGGTTGAGGGCATGGTGGGAAGGCAGAGCTATCTACCTCATTTATCATTGCTACAGTGGATGTTTGGGTGGTGCCTCACCTGTCCAAGGTCCATGCTTTTCAAGCAGGGTCAAGAGCAAAGGTATTGGAACAAACAGGTCACAGACTAGCTAATTTTAGTCTTCTGCTCTGTGTGGTTAGCTCTCTCTGAGCAAATGAATCTCAGGCCCTTGGCGTGCTCTTGAGTGACTAGAAAAATTATGCCTGGTAATTTTCAGTCAGCTTGAGCAGATTTACATTGAGGCATGGAAAGTCAGACCCCTCAATTGCAGTATATTAAAAGGATGAACAAGGGCTTTTGAAAGGGTCAGAAAATGAAAGGGATCAGTTGTTGGCAAATATTTGCAGACAAGCATTCAAATCAGCACAAGGGTTTTGTAAAATTCTGAAGATTCAAGGTCATGATGGTGGGAATTGAGGACCGGGGACTTTCTTTTTGGCACGGAGCAAACTAATTGAAATAGTAATTAAAAGTATTTTTAAAACTACCAATATCATTGAAAGCACCAAGTTAAAGATGAACCAGAAATGTCCCTCTGTCCATTCAGGCCACACTGACAAGTGTGTTGTGTGCAGTGACGCAGCAGGGAAATAATCAGCTGTACCCAGCACTGATGCTGCATGCAGCTTTGGGCAACATGCCTTAAGGAAGAGGTAAACAAGCAGGAGAGAACCCAGAGGGGAGCAGAAGGTTTTCCAAGAGGCTTTGAAAACATGACCTGTATTGGAAGGTTAAAAAGACTAGAATCATAAAAGTTTCACTTTTCTAAATGGGAAAGGCAAAGAGAAATGTTAAGAGTCTTTGTTCTTATAAATTGTTCTTTTAAAGGTGTTATTGATCTGTTGTGCTCTGAATCCCAAGATGAGAAGTTGAATACTACGAAGGCTTTCTAACTATGGGAATAGCAATGTGCTGGAAGGGGTTAGAGTCATAGAATCATAGAATGGCCTGGGTTGAAAAGGACTACAATGATCACCCAGTTTCAACCCCCTTGCTATGTGCAGGGTCACCAACCACCAAACCAGGCTGCCCAGAGCCACATCCAGCCTGGCCTTGACTGCCTCCAGGGATGGGGCATCCACAGTCTCCTTGGGCAACCTGTTCCAGTGTGTCATCATCCTCTGAGTGAAAAACTTCCTCCTAATCTCTAACCTAAACCTCCCCTGTCTCAATTTAAAACCATTCCTCCTTGTCCTATTACTATCCACTCTCATAAACAGCCATTTCCTCTCTCTATTTATATGTTCCCTTCAAATACTGGAAGGCCACAGTGAGGTCTTCCCAGAACCTTCTCTTCTCCAAGTTAAACAATCCCAGTTCCCTCAACCTTTCTTCATAGGAGAGGTGTTCCAGCCCTCTGATCATCTTAGTTAGCATAGGTGGGAGAATGCAGAGCTGCTTTCATTGGCACTTCAAGTCCATGTAGGCTGATGGTATTCTTCAGAAGCGGAGTTAGAGGTACATTTGATCCTGTCTCGGTGTGGTAGGCTGGACCAGATGATGTTCTTGAGGTCCTGGCTGGTTTTACCTTGCTGCAATTGCTGTGATTCGACATGGTCAAACCAATCTAACTTCCATATAAGCCAGCTGTCTTTTCTTTACCCTACTAAAATTACTCCCGTCTGAAACAGATGAGATACCAAGAAATAAGTACATTTCATGTAAGCAAACTTTTCTAAATGCCTTTAGGTTTGTTTTTTTACTCAGTCTCTTACAGGAGATTATTAAGGAACAAGCTTGTCACTGGGTAAGAGATAAAGCTGTATCACAAATAAAGTAATAAGAAAAACAAAATTTACTGAATAAATGCAGAGGGAATATATAGCTGGTTCTCATCATGAAAAGATGCCTCAGCTCAGTGAATGTGTCACCAAACGGTGTTATGACTTGTGTTTAATATGGATTAATAACCCCAAAAAGGGAATATTGCTTGGGAGGAGATGTGTGTAGATAACACAGCAATATTTCGGTTGCCCAAGCCTACGAAAGACACTGAGGAGCTCTGGAAACGAGCTTGCTGAGGTGGTTTACAAGCGTCATGAGAGTAAATGAAATTCAGTGTAGCAGAGGCAAGGTGATGCACTCAGGAAACAACACATTAGAATTAGTCATGCTCGTTTCTGGGTTCTAAAATAATTGTAACCACTCAAAAGAAAAGAACAAACAAACAAACAAAAAGAGACACGGCTGTGAGCAGCTCTGTGAAAACATTTGTTCAGCCTGTAGTGATGGTGGAATAAAAGCATGGAAGATGAGAGAGTGCATTAAGAAAGGGGTAGAGAATAATAGATAAAATAATACAGTACCATTATATAAATTGATGGTACGTGCTCTCCTTGTACACTCTATTCAGTTTGCTCACCTCATCGCACAAAAGGAAATAACAGAAATAGATGAATGACCAGAGAAAGGGAACAAAAATGACTGGAGTCTTTTAATAGCTTCCTTCATAAAGAATGATTAAAAAGAGCAACACTGTTTTCTCGAGGAAAGACAAATAAGAAGCATTGTGACAAAGGTACAGAAATAGTCACCGCAAAAAATAAGTTCACTCAGCCATTCCTATTTACTTTGCCTTTATTAGAAGAAAACAGGAGAAGCAATTACATGAAAAGGAAAGTGATTTAAACCTCAGAAGAGGAAATGCTCTTTTACAAATTGGCTAATTAACATATGGATCTTAGTGCCACGAGACAGCACCTAAAATCAGAAACAGAGCAAGAGCTCAGTGAGATTCCAGACTGACTCCTGTGTGCGTACTGGTAAGACTCAAAGGCCCACCAGCAAAGCTAACACTGGACAAGGTAATACATAAGACAGGAGAGTGCAAGGGGTCTTGAATCTTCCTGTTCCTCAGTAACAAACAAAAAGTCTATTGGCTTGAGAGCAGGAGAGGATCTTCCTTTCCAACACATTGTTGTGTATGTGGACAGTGTGGGACTACTTTGGTAACTTATTGTAGAACAAGCCATGTGTAGAGATGGGATGTGATGGAGGCGAATTATTAGTTTCCTGTTTTCTGTCTTTTGAACTGTGGCATTTTGAAGAGTTTGGCAAGAGAGCAGCCAGCTTCTAGTTCCAATTCTGCCATGGAATCATTTGGGGGTATTTCATGTCTCCTTTTCTTCCTCAGTTTTCCTGTCTGTACATAGGATAGCTGTATTGGTGCAGCCTTGTAGGTTAAGAGACTCCAGGATGCTTAACCAGTTCTTGTTTGTTAGTTACTGTAAGAAGCTGAGATGGATGTACTAATGATGCTTGGTGAAAAGAGCAGTATGATAGGCTGTGATGTCCAGGTGTTTCTGTGTTATTCTAAATGTGACTGGCTGTTGTATTTTCAGGCAGGGGATGTGTTCCCCTTCCTCTTGCTACCCTGTGGTCCTGTGGCCATACTCGTGCTCAGGAACCTGCTCATGAATCAGGATCTTCTTTGCAAGACATTAAAGAACACCTTCTGTTAGCATTAACTTCTTATTTTGTGAGTGCCCAAATCCTTCATCCCCCAAATCAATTTTGATAACCATGGATACCAACTATATTCAAATATACTTTCGGGCCAGCAGTGCTGCCTTCCTTTTCCTGGCCATATTAGTCAGAACCTAGGGTAATTTCTCTGTGTGCATGTTCCACCTGCAACTTGCAGAGAGTTCGTTCTTTTGGTAGACTAAGGAGCAGAAAGCATCAACTGCAAATCTGAAATTTAGGTGCCTCCACTCCACCTCACCTGGATGTCACAGTGCCATGGACTGTGCCTGGACACACAAACCTATACATCCTTCTTTTCACTGCAGCTCTGATTTCTCCACATGGTGACACACGTGTTTCAATGAGTGTGTGTTCCCGTCATTCCCCAGTGTCCCATCTGGCACAGTTTGTGGCTGCTATGGAGCACACATTTACAATTCCCATCAGACAAGAATAAATGGTTGTAGCTGAAATCTGTCCCAAGTGATAGAGGAGTATTTAGTCATCTCCTTACTAGGAAATAATCCTAGCAAGTACTTGGTTGGTGCTTTTTATTTCCTAAATGCTTTACAAATATCAATTAATCCTCAGGTACCAGCACACCTCTTGCTTGGCTGTTTGCACCAGGGGCTGAACATCAGCTCTCCGATCCTAGAGGCAAGAGCCTTTACTCTCTGAGCTAAACAGCCAGCTCCAGTTGCCTGTTTTCTAGGGTGTCTTTAGCCCCTCCATCTTCCCTGGTCATGACCACAGAGGGCAGATTGCTGCGTTATTAATTTCTGATGCTCTCTTAATACATTCCGTAAGTGAAGAGAAAGGAAGAGAAATGCCTCTCCCGCTGCAAAGAGAAACCTGCCGGGTTCCAGGGAGATACTTTTCTCTTCCTGCCCATCCAGAATGGTGCATTCCTCTAGATAGCTTCTGACCGGCAGAGAGCAAATCATAATTTAGATTTTTTTCCCAAAATCAATTAGACTCTTTCAGTGGTAGAAGCCATTTGTGTGACTTTTAATCTTTTGCCTCAGACTGATCAGCACTTTTTGAAGAATGTGGAGCCAATGTCTCTGCTAATCCAGGTAAATCAGCCATATCTGGAGACGGACGGACAGAGAGGGAAGGAAGGGAAGCTATTAAAACCAAGGAAGGCCTGTCTCAAGATTAAAAGGCATCAGTGAGGCACCTGATTTATAGGAGAAGAGTTGCCTTTCAGTCATTTTTAATGGAATATTATTAAAGGAAAATCAGGAGCTGTGAAACCTTTTGTGTCTCATCTCCTAATGTATTTATTTCTGCAGCAGGGAACCCTGTTAACCCCACCAGGTAATGTATTCCTCGACTGGCACGGGTGGCAAGGTTGTCCCCTAGAAATTTTATTATGGAACAAACTCTGTTAAATATTTGCACATGAAAAGTCTGTCTCAAGGTTTCAGGTTTCTGCAGTTTGCTTCTAAAGAACGTGCCTTGTGGAGCTTCTGAGTCCTGCTGTGTGTGGCTCTCAGATACCATCATTTCCACAACTCTCTTTTTTTTTTTCTTTTCCCAACACAAATTAATTTAGATAGATAGACCGCTAAATAGATGCTTGCCTGAAACAGTGTCAGCCTCTGGGCAAGGGTTGGGTCACGCTTCCGAATTGCTTTGCCATAATTTTTCAAGCAGACTAATAGTTGAGATTGTTGTCATTGTAAGGAAGGTGAGTTCCACATAGCAAATGACATACAAGCCTCAATCTTGCAAACACTTAAGCACCTATTTCATTTTCTGTATCATTAATAGTCTTACTGCACTTGCTGGGAAATCTAAAGATGACTATATTGAAATGTCAGCCCCAAATATGAGTAATATGGAAGACGTGTCTTTCTTGTGATATCAGTGAAGACTCTACAGGAGGAAAGGCTGTTGGACTGGATCTATCCTTTGTGTTCTTCATTTCTGCCATCACCATTCTTTATCAGCAGTGCTTTCTAGTGCATGCTGAAATCCTCAAAGAGATGCCAGGACACTTTTTCATTGGCTCTCCAACTGGACTGTTTATGCAAGAGAAAGTTCTTAGAGGCAGCCACCATTTTGGCTAACATAGCAGTCAAGGGGACTTGCTCAAAACTCAAAGCATTTAGCTGCTTTTGCATTAATTACTGAGCCACAGGCTTTCAAATCCCTTGCAAATGTAAATCAGAAAGTTGCATGTGTGCATCTTTATGCATTCCTACAAGGTGTTTCCATCAAAAGGAATCACCCCCTAGAGTCATTGGTTTCAGCCAGAACAGTGGCACAGTGGGAAGCATGTTTACATTCAGATGTTACCACCTCAAAAGCAGAATCAGTAAAAACACAGTTTTGATTTCATAGGATCAAATAAGAGAACATCCCAGTGCTTTCCTTTCATTCTACTAAGTCTTTTAAGCAGCCTTTGTTTAAACAGCATCAAAGTAGCTATAAGCAAATTAGGCAAAATCACGTCGTAACCTGATAAGGAAGGTGTAAGTTTTTTCTTCTAGGACCTCCCATGGTATGCCTGCTGAATAAGACTTAGCAGTGTGTGTCACTGTTTTGGGCATGCTAAGAACAAGCCTGCCATTGGGCTTCTTTGGAAGCTTTTATGCAACAAAGCAGTAAATGGCAACACAAGATACAAGCTGGTGGAGAACTGGGACCTTAGGCAAGCCAGAGAGCCAGGTTATGATCTCAGTGTCACTGCCATAAAGGTGTAATAACATGAAAATGGTTATTGCAGCTTCTGAGTTCACCTCTGCCATAAGTCAGTCAGATCTAGGCTTACTGAACGGATCCATGCATGCTGACACAGGTGTGGGTTATGCAGCACTGCGTGGATGAGCAGAAGGAAGTTTCTTGTGATGTCTCAATTATATCTCATTCTGGTTCAATGTAAATGCTTTGCTGCCATCATAATAGACACAGGTCCATTTAAATTCACCTCAGGTTTCTTCATGCGCCTGTGTGAGCTGGAATTGTGATGTATTGGGAACATATGGTAAGTTCTGGGAAAGCAGCCCTGCCAGGGGTGTATTTTATCAACTGGTGATCCAGAGATCTTAGCTGGTGGTTGGTGTTTGGTGCAGTCATTTCAGAGCCCCACTTCCACTGGCCACAAGAGCTCTCAGATGTTCCACTTCTGGGCAGGATTTTGCATTGCTGCTCGGCAATGAGGCTCTGACTCCTGGCTTCAGCAGGAAGTTTCTCGATGGGCTAGACTACATTAAAACCAGTTGAAAAGCTGGATATTTTTCTCCAAAGTGATGATCTTGCAAAAAGTTCCCATTAGCAAATTTCACATAGTCAAAAGGTTCTCCATTTTTTAGCTGGAAGATATTTCTCCATGTGAAAAGTCTTTTTCTTTTGAGGGAAAAAAACAGTTTCTTTATTTATGCAGGAACCAAAATTTCCATTTAAAAAGTGTTCCAAACGATGGCTTTCAAGCAGATGCAAATCCATTCTTTCTCCAAACCCGAAAACTGTGGCTCACACTCATCTACAGTTGCAGTTGGCTTCCCACTCCCTCTGCCCAACATCTCCCCTTGGAGAGCACCTGAGAGCCTGGCCCTGTTCCTTAACCCCAGCAAAAGTTGTTTGTGCTGCAGCTGCTCCCCGAAGATTGCTGCACCACATGAAATGACTATGCACAAAATTTACTGATACGCTGTGTACTTCTTTAATAGAATATTTTCTTTAATACATCTTCACACCCTTCTCCTCCTTCCCTGCTTTCCTCCGAGGGAATATGAGCCTTTTTAATTTTCGGTTTTCATTTTGTTTTGGTAGATTACGGTATTGTTTATTGCTTTCTGTCTCTCTGAGGTTGCCATACAAGACTTAGCTGCATCTGGCTTTTATTTGAGGAAAGTTCAAGCTTGCTTCTCTCTTGACCTCACTGCTGGGTTCTATCTCTCTTTTTTTTTTTTCTTCTTCCCCTTTTGTTTGTGTTAGGAAGCCCTTGGGCTTCTCTGATGCTTTTCATCTTGGGACAGTGGTCTGTTGTATCTGATTCTGGTGTTAGAGGAGGGAATAATGAGGATGGAGTGCAATGACTGTGTAATTAAAATGTGCACTGTATGTATTCAAAGGACTATATTTTGCATATATACTGTTTGTGCATATATACTATTTTGCATGTGTATACATATACATGTGCATGGATACATGTCATACTGGTAATTGCTCTGAGCATCTTTCTTGCTTTCCTGTACTTCAGCATTCACTGTTTGCTACAGGGGAAAGGAAGAGCAGAGAGCACACAGAAATGTCACAGCTGAGAGGGTTTCTGTAATCCTCCAACATATGTTAAACATTAAAGCTCCTTCAGCAAGTCTGATGTGCTCACAGTCATCATGGGACCAGCAGTTAAAGCGCCCCAGTGCTGCCAGGAAAACGTTATCCTGGCCCTAATTGAGAGCGACTTAACTAATGTTTCATTTCCTAATTAGTCCTTGTCAGTCGCTGGAAGGCTGCGGATGCTGCTGGTGGCATGGGGCCCATCACTGCTGTAATTGAAGTCGTTCTGACAGTCCAGGGCTTTGGGGTGATCCATAAAGTAAGGCTGATAGTTTGGGACCAAACTGGGTGGTGGAGGAGAGAGGGTCAAGCATCGGCTGAGGCGTCGTGTGAGTGTGCTGTGCCAAACCTGAATGGTCACGGATCAACTCTGAAGTGACAGAGATGGCAGGAGAACAGTGAGGGGATGAGGAGATCACTCTGCTGAGCTCAGGTGGCTGGAGAAAGCTCGCCAAAGAGAGCTGCTGTTACTGCATGGAGGTGAGGAGGAGCAGATCCTTTTCTGGAGAGCAGGTGATGAGCAGTGACAGACCAGCTGTGAAGAAACAGCATGAGTTTGGTGGGAAGAGCTCAGCCTCAGCTCCCTCGCTCTTGAGTGCTGTGACTGAGCTCCTGCCTTCCCCACCACCCCTGACTGGGTCTCTACTGGGTCAGGATGTCTCTTAGCTGTGGTGTCGAGGTACCTGAAGCAGAGCCAGGGACTGTGGGCACCCAGGACAGTGCCACATCAGCCAGGGGCAGGGCATTGGGCTAGCGATTGGAAAATAAACTTCTAAAAGCCTCTTTCAGTTGGAGATGGGAGAAGGGGAAACAGAGTTTGCAATCAGATTCTTGCCAGGAAGAAGTGATTTGTAGCTGCTTGGCAAGGGGGTTATTTGCCTTTGCTTGCCAAAAACCCTGGTAAACAGTAGGTTGGGATGTACCTTGTGGAGGAACATGGCTCATCGCACACATCGCAGGATTTGTGAAGGGGAGCATCTGGGCACCCGTGGGTTTGGCACATACAGCTGGCAGGCACCTGAAGGACGAGTGGGCAGCAGGAAACCTGCAGGAAGAAAATACAGGCAGAGCCAGCTCTGAGGCACGTCTAGCTGTACACTGGGTGCTGTAGCCCTGCCCATGTCCAGTCATTGTGATGGTCACAGAAGAGGTCTGTGGGTGATGGAACACGTCACTGCATGCAGGTGTGCTGAAGGAACAGGAGTCAGATCTCTGGGTTGATGTGTGAGCCCCGCGGTGAGTAAGAAAAACCCAATAGCTTCTTGCTTAATGAGCACAGTTCAGTGGTTCAAGCTGTAAATGGATAAGCAAGGGTAGATTTGTAGCACAGCATCAAAGGAAGGGAGAGAGCTGGCTAAGTGCTGGGTGATGTATTGTCTTGGTGGGAGGATGTTCAACACAGGCATCTTTTCCCAGAGACTCTCCAGTTTCCCACTAAGTGCCCATAAAGGTAAAAAGGGGAGCTTTCAGATGCATGTGGAACCCCGCTGTGTTTGTAATTTCCATAGCAAACATGACACAACCTGCTCCTAGCTCCTGCCCAGGTGATTTCTCTCTTTGTACCAATTGCGTTGCTCGACCTTGTTGCCCTCTGTGAACCTGTGAACTCGAACACAGCATAATAAATTCCCACTTCATCGCAGGTGCCTGTCAGCCTGGAGCTCCTGAAGTAAGGTGAAGAGGGAAAGAGGGGGCTCGTGTCTCTTTACCAAATCAGGCTGGCTCTCTAATGCCCCATTAGCATACCACACGCAAGCATTCAGCTTTTAATTAGTTACGTGGTGTGATAATTAAGTAGCATTTCTCCACAATTTTCCTCTTGTGTGGAGTGGAGGGGAGGGGGACGTTGCCTGTTGGGGCTGGGGTTGAGGTTGTGTTAACGCTGTGAGTAATTGCGACCCCAAGGAGAAGGTGAAGCCAAACGCAAGCTCTCCTGGGGAGCGGGGGAAGCTGCCTTAGGCTGGCTCCATCTCCCTCCCTCAGCCAGCAGCGCAGGCTTCCCCTCCTTCTCCCTGCAAAGCTCTGTGTAGAGAAAAACATCTCCCCTGGCCCTGAGCTTGTGCTCCTTTTTTTTCTGGGGGGGGCAAAAGAGGGCCAGCATTCTGAAGGAATGGCAGCTGCCTGTATTTATTGGACTGCTATGGGGAGAGGGAAGGATCTGGTGGGGAAGTGCAGGATCGAGAGAACCAAGAGCTGTTCCAGAGCTGGGGAGCCGTGCACAGAGCCATGCTGGAGCGGTAACACGAAGGTGTTTTGTAGTAACAGGAGGAATGGGACATTGACAGAGTAGGGTAGGAGGAGGAGAGAGACAAGGGCAGAACATGATGGGCTGCAGTGTACCATAAATTTGGTGTTTGGCTCTGCAACAGGCATGGGAGGATAAAACAGCTTTCCTGCCATCAGGAACAGCGAGGGCCTGTGCCCAGCTGCAGCAGGGCAAGCGAGGCCTCGTCAGTGGGGAATCTCTTATCGAAGTGTGGAACAGGTATAATTGATCCATGCAAAGCAGCAGTAGAAATAAAATAAAGCCTATTACCAACGCGGCCTGTTGTTTCAGCGGCACGCACACCATTGGGCTGCTTATGACAGGGAAACAGATGGTAGTTCTGTGAGCCTCGCACATCCTGGCACGCATGGAGATTCAAAGAGTTACTGCATCATGGAAGAGGCAGATGCAAGTTTGTTAGGTTATAAAACAAAATACAATTTCACAATGAACTCGGCAGCCACACCATCCCTTAGCCAGTTCAGAATTGTCTGCATTGAATATCTCTCCATTTTCCGATCACAAATTCAAATGATGATGAACTCTAAAATATGGTGGGCTTTTCTACTTGTGCGATATGTGGGAGCAGAACTTGTGAAACAACTTTTAAATAATTTCCAGAAAGGCCTTTTGAAAATTATCCATCAGTCTTTGGACTGACAGAATAAATCTCTTCCTAGAGCATCACTGCCAAGCCATGGCCCCAGGCTTTCATCTGCTGAGGTGAGCTCTGGTACCTGGATTTGCCTGCTGACCCTGGTACTTCAGGCACTCCCAACTTAACCAGCAGGCAAGGTTTTTGCTTTCGCAGTGTCCATCTCAGGGGGTTCTACCAACATCTCCTCCAGCATGGAATGTTAGCAGGGTGCTTGTTGGGAGTGGCACCATTTTAGCATCAGCATCTTTGCTGCTGTGGAGAACAGCAGCCTGTCTGTGGAAATGGCCAATAGCTGCTCTGGAGTTGTGCTCTCCATGTTATGGGGAAGGTTTCTAGGTGGCAGCTTAACAAAGGTGGATGGCAGAGATGAGGCGGCAGGGCTCCTGTCACTGGTGTTTGGTGACTGTGTCAGCGACATGAGCACTGAGTATCTGTGGAACTCTCTACAGATGGTCAAGGGCGTTGAATAGAAAATGGCACAGCTATGATGCATCTTTGAGTTTAGGGTGTCAGGGAGAGCGTTTTGAAGTTCTGCCATTCTAAGATGTGAGGCTTTTGCCTTCATAGCAGCTCGCTTTCCTGTTGGGCAGCTCTGAGGATGAGTGCTTTGCTCCCTTCCTGCTCTCCCGCCGTACCTCCCAGCTGTACCAGTGCCTCGTAGTGCTGCCCTGCTCTCCGAGTCCCAGACCTGTTTTACCCCGAGCCTATCATTCCTGCCCAAATGTGCTATGATACATGAAAATGTCCAGTAGGATTATCATCTGCAATTACCAAAACACTTTTTTCCATTGACGAAGCTAGGCTTGGAGTTTGGAATACAGGGTGTAAAAGACCAGTAGAATAGAGCTTGATTGATAGCTAGCATGATTGCAAAACTACAGTACCTGCATCCAGACAGCTATAAATTGTACCACAGTGCCTATCAGCCAGTTTCTCTTGAAACATTTGATTAGAGCTTCTTTCAGCCACCCTTGGCCCTCCCCAGCTGCTAGGGAAAGGGCTTTTGTATGAGAAAAGCTTACGTGATTCAAGCTGAAATCGCGTCCTAAATATTTGAAGCGACATGAATTGAACACCCACATCTTTTTCTACGGCACTGAAACTGGCTAGAGAACTGCCTTGCAAAATGATTGAGCATTCAATAGCCAAAGCTTGCCCAAAATAAAATGACAGAAATGCTAGAAGATTATCTGCCTAAGAAGAGGGTTTTTGTGTGTGTAGTTTTTGGGTTTTTTTTATTTGGTCACTGGCACAAGTGTCTGAGCAACACACAGATTTTTGCTGTATCCTTCACCTTTTGCTGTTTCCCTTGCGAAGAAGGTGCTCGCAACCTGGAGAAGTTGTCCTCACATCCCATTGGAAAGCACCATAGCAGCATCACTGCAAACTAAGCTCAGGGTCACTGACAGAACAGGGGCTTGAACTCCAAAGTTCTTCACACCCTGCCCTGCCCTTCCTCCTCTTCCAGAGTAGGACTGAGAGCTGGGAAGCACCCAGCAGGTGTGAGTATGTGAGTCACGTTTTGCAAAGCTGTGCACCTATTTAAGCGTTCTATCCAGCTTAAATGGCGATGGGCAGAGACCTCCCACGCAGAACTGTCAGAGCAGCGTGTATTTATTTATTTATTCTCTTTTGGATAATTTAGTTTAAATCAATGTGACACACACTGGTATGTTTTCTAGTATAAATCAACAGGAAAATATAGTTCTGTCCTTGTTATGTGTACAGGCTGGCACATCCATCGATGTGGCTGAGAAGACTCGGGGGGCCTGACAATGAAACTTCCCAGAGGAAACTAACTTTTGCATTCCCTCCCCCAAATGTCTATTGCCTCTGCAAACGCTTTTTCTTTTACTAATGAGAATAATAAGCTTTCACAGAGAGACTTGCAACATGTGTTTACTGCTAGGAAAGAATGTAGATAGAGGCTTAAAAGAAAGCAAAATAAGGTTCTGTCTGTGGTATCTTGTTCAGAAGAAATGGCAGTTTAAAGAAGAGAACTCGCTCAGGATCCTTGGAAGAGAACTCGCTCAGGATTCCAATTGTTGCGGATCCCTGAACTTGGTTTTGGGATTCTTTTGGTGGAAGTAGAAGTGAAATAAAACCACTTAGCAGTTTTGAATCAAAATATCAGCTACGCTTGGCAGAAATCTGTGAAGCAAATTATTTTTGTATGTATAGCTGTTAAACAAAAGCTGAATACGTTTTGCAATACTTGATTTCTTCAAGTATTTGCATGGGAAAGGAAGTAGCACTCCACTTCTATGGAGCGCTGAGTGCAGAAGATTTTCACAGTCGGACTCCGTAGGCCAATATCCAAACTGAGGCTCCTAAATCTTCTATTCCCTCCCTGTCGTAACATTCAAATGTTTCCGTATTAAGATCTCAAACAGCTGAAACTTCAGCATGACGCTCACGCAAGGTGAATGAAAAGCGTGCCTGGGGAGAGCACAAAGCATTAGTGAAGTGGGTAGTGGGTCTGCCTTTTTCCTATCGCAACCCTTTAGCAGCCATCACAGAGCAATTCCAAATAGGGGGATGCAGGACCAGAAAGGCATTGCAGGCTGGCTTTCAGGCTATTTTTCTATAGGAAAACAGAGCAAATCAGTTGCAATGCACTGACAGAGTGAAATGCCATCCTTAGATGGGTGCAGGTGAAAGGAAAACACCAGGGTATAGCAACCAGCACATTATCTCAAGGAACTGCAGAATACTGCACTGGGGATAGGGTGTAGCAGCGGGGGAAAAGCAAGCCCGAAACAAACTGGTCTGTGCTATCACACCCATTGGAAATGGGTGGCTTGCTGCAGCTTACAATGCTGCTCTGTCTTCTAGGCACCTTGGCACCAAGAAGATGCAGACAAATCAGAGAGAATCCAGAGAACAGCAGCTAGGATGATTAAAGGGCTGAGGGATTGACTTATTAGGGAAGAAGATTAAAGGAACTAAATATGTCTAGCTTGGCTAAGTGGCAACTTAAGACGGGACATGAATTATAACAATCCACCAGCTTTTGAAGGATGCAAACAACTAGGAAAGAGAGAAACAGGGAGGAATTGACAATTCTGGTTCAAGGGGTGAAGAGTACCTCACTGAGCATATGATAATTTAGGTCGAATAACCAACAAACAAAGAATCCCACCCAATATCCTGGATAGCTGATGAGTCTTTGAAGGAAATAATAGACAGTAAACTGTGAGTTGCATTTAAATAGAGATGTACCGTAAGAACTAGACCCTGTGTTTGGTAGTCTCCTGGCAGTAGTTCATCAGCACTGCTGTCTTTCCTAGGTCAGTCAGTAATTGCTCCTACTCAGATCGTGGCTGCTAATGCACAGAGGTGAGAGGCTGCCACAGAAGGCAGATCCACTGAGAATGGGAACAAGAACGTGGGGATGCTGTGAGAGTGCACTCAGTGTTCTCTTCCTGTGTTTTTTGGGGGGATGTGAAGCACCTGAAAGTCCAATTAACTTTGTGACTTTATCTTGCCAGTGGGATCAGAGATCAGGTTTGAGATTTCATCTTCTTATTTTCTTCCTGCATATCACATAGCCATGGCAGAGCGCATGTGCTGAGCTGCCAGAAATTCTGCATATTATGGAGCTTGCTGTACCGACAGCGTGAAATGGAGGTGTCAGAAGGATTTGTGCCACTAATTAAGCTGCTGTGTGTGGAAACATAAGCGTTGTCAGTATTTAGCCCCTACCATGCCTTAAGGCTCTGCTGAGGTGTCTCTCCTCTCGTTGGCTCGCTGCCCCCCCTCCCAGGCTGCCTTCTGAGGGGTCTCTTGCTTTGCTGCCAGCAGGCCCTGCGTGGGTCTGTGGAGAAACAGAGTCTGTGTTTTTTTTGAAGAGCATCAGAGATCTGGACCTTGTCAGGGAGGTATCTGGGCTGGGCTGCATTCCCAAACCAGACCATGCACACAGCTTTCAGGACTATCTATTAGAGGTCAGGCGCAGACAGCCAACGTACCACTTGCAGGAGGAAAGGAGATGGCGTAATTCTGTCCCCAGTAAGAGGGAGCACAAGGCCTAGGTGGCATTCCTGGCCCTACATGTGGCTTAGCAGTCCTGCCCTAGCTCTGTTCTTGCCCAGGTGGGCCCATAGGAGAGGATGAGGCCCAGCCCATCTTTTTGCACTGTGGAGATAGCACCTGCCAGACTGAGTTTGCAGGCTGGGGCACGTTCTTCGTGCAGTGAGGACCAGCGCTGGCTGTGCTGCAGAGGAAGGGCCTCATCCCTTGGTGTTATCTGCAGGTCTGCACTTCAATCCCCCATAAAGTATGGAATGACAGAGAGCGCAAAGGAGGCTTCCCATTGCGCAGCATCAGCCCATCCACTGCAGTCAGAGCTGGGTGCTGATGCCTCTGGCTGGCCAGCATCCCCTGTACTCCCTACAGGTTACCGAAACACCCCTGGAGCAGCAGTGGGGAGCAGGTAGTGCCAGAAGTGCCGGTGTCAGCAGTGCCAGCAGCACACAATACGGAGGTGTTCCCATACAATAAGTTCTGCCCGATTGCAGGCCAGCCCTCCGCCAGGCGTGTGATCGAGTACCCTCCCCACCCCAGCCCCCCTTTTGCATGGAGGCTGTTGTGCAGAAAACACCATGGGGAAAGCGGCTTTTGCTAAATGTTTTATAATGTGCCAGGGAACCTTTATCAAACATTTAATCCCAAACCTGGCTTTGAAGCAGGGAGGCATACAATTCCGTAATTAATTTTTTTTTTTTTTTTACCTTCTTTTGCTAATCGCTGATAAAAAGCTTAATTCTATTAACAACTCGACTTGACAAATTGCACCGTTCAACGGAAGCGTTTAGAAATTAATTACGCATTTTATTGCATAAGATCGGATAAACAGGGGAGTGCCGGCTGAGCGGGAGAGGAGCTTCAGTGCTGGGCCCAACGCAGCCGCTCTACGGATTGGTAGCCCTTTTCTTACACCATCTTGGAGCGTGCGATTTACATGGCGAGAGAATCGCTGACGGGACTGTTTTTCCATTTGTTTGTTCTGGTCTCTTTGCTGATTGCAAAAGTTCCACGTAGGAGAGTTTATTTTTGTAAAGGTGAATTGCAAAGCTATGGTGAAAATTCAGCTAAGCACAAATTTCTGTGCTGAACAGCCTCCGGGGGGGATAGCCGGGCTCCATGAGGCTGAAGATAATGAGAACAGGGGATGGCAGAGCAAACCGTGAAGTGAAGGAACAGCAAAGCATTGCAGGGCACAAACGGCAGACTGGGATGCAGGGAAGCCCAGCAAGTCGTATGTGTAGCCAGTGAGAGAACCTGTGGGTTTGTACTTGTGCGTGCATGTAAATTTGCGTGCATATGAGCATTCATAGATACACGCACGTGTGTATGCATGGAGACACAAATATGCTCCCAGATTCCCTGTTAGGAAATTCAGAAATTCGTGGTTTCGTGAAGATATTCCAGGAAAAAGGGAGACATATACCAAAATGGCAGATTCCTTTTATCTTCCATCCTAACATACCACAGCTGTTGATAAGCAATCCTTAATGATGTTCAGACTCAGAGCCACATTAGCAGACCTCCAGGTTTGCGGCAGGGCTTTTCTTTTGGGTCTTTGTTTGAACCTCCAGTGAGATTTGGGCCCATTCCTGTTAACTTGGAATGCACGGATGGCATTTCTCCATCCTTCCCACGCCGCTGCCTGTGCGCTGGCTTGTTTTTCCCTCTGCTTTGTTTTTATTTCTTAGAGGCACACCAATAACCTTTCTCCTTGGCTGCAATCCATGCTGTTGTGACCCTGATGAGTTCCAATCTGAATCTGGAAAAGGCAAGAAAATGAACTTCATTTCTCACCGCTGCCTCATTTTCCGTAGGTGGGCCTGGCAAGCGCAGGTCCCCACAGGCTGCCCAGCCAGCTGGCAAGCACTCGCTTATGAGTAGGGCTTGGGAGGAGAGGGTCACTGGGGGTGTGCTGGGCATATACACATCCCTGTTTGTCCTGTGTGGACAGCGAAGCCCATGCACCAAAATGGGGATGATTGGGTCCAGCTTGAACTCTCCCTTATTCCCCTGGTAAACACAGGAGCAGCCTCAGGAGTGAGAAAGCATGTCCACAGGCACATCCTTTCTGTCCTCCCCTGCTGCTGCCCTCCCTCGTGCACACAAGCTACAGTGAATGGACACAGTGTGGGAGCATGATGATGCTTTTCTGGTATCTCAGTTCATGCTGCTCTCCTTATTGCAGTAGGCACAGAGGAAGGCAGGACCATTTCAACAGAGAAGTCATTGATGTCTCCTTGCAGCACCTCTCTCCTTACGTTGGGAATCTTGTTTATTTTGGTGGCATCGGTTGGGATGCCACTTCCACTTTTAGGCTTCTTTTTGGTTTTCTAACCCATCTTAGGAGAAACTAATTTGTTTGCAAAATGAGATATTCAAAACCATGTAAAATATGCCAAGCGGAGGTGAGATGACTTCTTTTTTTTTTTTTTTTCCCTTTTTTTTTTCTTTTCTTTTTTTTCCCTCCCCCAGCAAATGCAGGATTACAAGTGTTCATGATTTGCCACAGCATCCACTAACTTTATCATCTCTTATTACATCTCTCTCTTTGACTCAGGCACTCCCAGTTGCTTTTCCTTGCCAGAGCTCATGGTGTCACACCCCCACACAGGTATTTTTCACAGGCAGCAGCTGGCAACTGGAGAGAGGCCCCCCCTAGGTGGGGGCATGGCCAGCCCTCAATAGCTTGTGCTAGGAGAGGGAGTCATGGGGTTGTGGTGATGAAAGGCAATCGGGGAGTAATCGAGTTGTGGGAGCATAGGAGAGGCAGAAACAGATATACAGATGGTGCACGGCAACTAAGAAAAGAAACATGGTGAAGGAGTGAAAGAAAAATAAATAAAAGTTAATAGAGCTAAGCAAAAATACTGAGAGGAGAAATATAGTGCTGCTGAAAGAGGGAACAGAATGAACCCAGAGACAGGCAACAGGGACGCTGCAGAGAAAAAAAATATTAACAATAAAAGATAGATCACAGCGTGCTAGGCGGTAAGAAATAAACAGCAAGTTTAGACAATTTCAAGGAAAACTATTGAGTCAAAATGTGTAGAGGGAAAAAGGAGAGAGAGGAAAGAAGACAAAGTGGGGGAGAAGAAATTCAGAGGCACCTTTGAAAATGAGAATTAAGTGACTGAAGCATCATTGCCAAATGAGCGTGGTACTCCAAGGTCTGAGGCATTTAGCAATGAAATCCAGAAGGAGCAATGAAAGCTGCTTGGTGGCAGCCCCTAGCCCACCCCTGGGGCTGCACGACCCCACAAGCTGCCCACATAGGGATCAACAGCCCCCATCAGCCAGGACAAGTGGTTTCGGGAAGGGATGCGCAGAGGAAAAGGGAGATGAGAAATGTATCTGCCCCAGCAGGCCTCCTTGCTGCAGGGTCTGTGTGGTTTCAGGGCTGGGTGAATTCGTCCCAGGATGGGTTGGAGGTGCGGGTGGATGCTGGCAGTTCACCGTGGCCCAGCTGGCATTATGCAGGATGATGGGCCATGAGGGAATGCACCGTTGGTGTCCGGTGAAGCAGGAGGAATTCACTGGTATTTAAAGTTAAATCAATGTGCAGCAAAATTCTGCCTGCAAAAAATGATCCTTTGCCCTGAATATTAATGTCAATTTGGCGTATGATAATTTAAATTTAATTTAGTTGTATAGGATTCATTCTCAGACCTACGCATGAATGGACAAGTAATTTTGCAACATGACTTCATCCAGCCCTTCTGCTTGTAAAGCCGTCACAATGCGTTCAGCCACAGGCCAGGACGTCCCCATCTCTTATCCACCCTGGTCCCCCGCTCTCCTTCCCTGCCTCTGAAATGTGAAGTTTGATGGAGCGTGGCAATGTCTGATGGCAAATAGAACAGTAAGCAAAAAATTTTACCCCTTTCAGTGTCATGAGCCCTGGCAAAATCCCGGTTGCACTTCGTGCTCAGGTGCCAGGAGCTATTAATAGAGGTCTGCTAAGGTTTATTAATTATACCATTATACTGGGCCTGCTTCAATACGAAGAGAGTGTACATTTTGTTCCCATTTCCCCATGTATCTTCTTTCTGTCGTCTGAAGAAGCATACGTAGGTGCAAAAGTGTTTCGAAAGCAAAGGAAGAATAGCCATGCAGGAAGCTTCCAAAACTCATATGCCAGGCCCAGCATACCCAAAACACCTCAGTGCTGAGAGCTCAGCCTTTGCTGGTTTGTATCACAGCTTTTGCTGTGGTTATATCTGGGCAAAATACAAAAACTTGGTGTCCTCAGAGTGTTGGGAAAATCAGACTTTATTTTGGATTCTGAGCTGTGCCAGTTGACAGCTCCCTGCAAAACCCACCAGGTGAAGCACATCAGTAAGTGCTATTTATTTACAGGCCTGACATCCGGAAGTGCAGCAGAACATCTCAGCTTCCCTTAATAGAAGCCAACATGACCTGACAGGACTTTGATCTCCTGAAAATAACACCAGGTTCCAGTGGTGACGTAGGGCACTGCGGGAAGTCTGCGAGGGACTCTTCAGGTTCCTTCACTGAACAGCTTAGTAGCACTTAAGAGCGTGATCCTGTAAATCTGCTCTTAGGCAACTAGCCCATTGAGTTTAATGGGATTACTTGTGCGAGCACGGCTTTGTGAGATGCAGCCTTAAGGATGGTGGAAATGTAGGGAGCTGGCACAGTATGGTGTACCATGATGGAGATGCATACAGCACTGGGAATAGATTGTACTCACAGGGCCGTGAGCTGTTTGGTTGCACCAAAGGGGAAGGAGATGTGGGGAAGGGTAGCAGAGAGGCTCAGTGTGGGCAGTGCAGAGATGGGGACCCGTGATCCCTGAGATGGCTGAGGGACCGTCAAGGTGGGATGTGTGTGTGCAGGGAGATTCACGAGTATTCCATTCTGATTCCACAGCAAAGCTTGACGTGATGATGTTTGCAAGCCTTGTGCCCTCTGTCTCTGTTAAGTACTGAGGTTTGGGTAGAACAAATGCTCATGAAAACAAAATTCCTGCTATGAGTATTTCCATCAAAGGCAGTTTTGAAATGCTCTGTTGAATGATGAAATTTGCATTTGTGTTGCCAGCTTTTTATCCAAGTCACAAGCTTTGTTTTTTACCTGATCCTCTGTTAGTTGGGTCAAGCTGGATAAATGTGGCACTTCTCTTCCTGTCCGCATCCTGGAGCTGCCTATTTGCAGTGGGTGCCGTTGCTCTGGCCTCACTATGAGCTATGCTGGCTGGCTGTGATGCAGCCCTCTTGTAAGCCCGTGTTTGATCTGTGCATATACTTGTACATTTTCCAGCATTTCTGTAACATGCCTGGCTCGTGTTGTGTTGATTTTGCTAGCGATACGGGTGTTACAGTCCTGTAGTATGTAGGAGGGAGTGGTAGGGCTTACAGCTGGTGGTAATGCTCACAGTATGTGTAATGTGTTGGGAAAAGATTATTTGCTGCCAGAAAATACGTCAATAATCCCGAATAATAAATGAACTTGAGAGTTGGAGATTTCCCTTGCTATCACAAAAATAGCTTTGGTCACTCACTTTGTAACACATAAGTGTGCTTGGTCTGCAATGCAGGTCTCTCCTGATTTTGGTGAGGAAGAAAACACCTGCATCCAGGCTTGCCTTTCAGGATTCCTGCCTTCTAAGGAACCATCTGAAAGAGGCGCGAGTGATGTTTAGCTTCAGGTTTTGCCATCCTGTGATGTCCATCCAGGAGGACTTGTAACGTTCTCCAGATGGCATTTTCCTGAGGATGGCATCCGCTCACTGTAGACAGAATTTCTGCATACAGGCAGGGAGGAAGGATGATGTGTCATCCCTCTGCCCTGGCAGAAAGGAGCGTCAAAGTCATGTCCCTTCCTGTTTGGTGGACTGGGATGCTGCCCCTGCACTGTCCCTATCAATGTCTCAGACCTGAGGACATCTCCCATTTCCCTTACGTACGCACAAGTCCAGGAACAGCAGCACATGCGAACGAGCGTCACACAGCAATTGGGACAAGTGTGTTTGTCACCTGACAAGCTTGGTGCTGGCATGCCTGGATCTGATCATCCACCTGCTTCAGGAGAGAAAACACACCAGCATGCCCAGGGGATGTGCCCGTAGGGTCCCCACGTGCGGGGCTGCATTCGAGGCATGTCGCTGTGTCCTCTGCCCGCGTCTGCCTGCGTGTGCGACTGCGAGGGTTGTTAATCCTGTTTATAGCCGGCAGCAAGATGGGCAGGGAGCCGCTTAACAAGAGCTGACACATGAAGAAATAAGGCTTTTGTCTCCGTTGTACGTTAAACAATTCATGAGGTTTGGAGTTGAATAAGACATTTAATGAACGTTGGCCTGCTCGGGCTGCCTGCAGCTGGTCATTTCTCACCAAGGCCTGGATGCTTTTAAAGGCAGAATAAGGAGATGTGAGCCATGAGTCATGAAATTTTAACAAATAAATGGCATTTCCTACTTTTCTTAACATGTGGAAATAGATGAGAGTGCTAATAGCAGCATTTCCAAATATCTGGAACAGCAGCAGGTTTGTAGATGTTGTGGGAGCACGGCTAAATGGCGGCAAGGATTACACGTGGATAGCTGTATTTACCTATCGCTGGCACTGTTTGTTTGGTGTACAGAAGCAGGGCCAGAATCCCTGCTTGCTTTGCAGCAGCACCTTGTTAATTCCCTGCTTAGATCTCACACGTGTGAGGGGCAGAGTGGTGCAAAGGAGATGATTTGTGATCGGAGCAGACCTTGCAAGGGTGGCTACTTGGGGGCTGGAGGAAGGGGGGCTGCTGAGGTTCCCCTGGCTGCAGGAGCATGTGGTTACCCTTATGGTTTCATCCTGGTTTTATATTATGCAAGATTGTCTCCCTTTACCCTGAAAAAAGGCGAAAAAAAGAGAGAGAGAGAGAGAGAAAGACATGTTTACACACTTTAAATGTTTGGAAATAAAACTTTACAGGGCTGCTGTTATGTTGCTGTACTCCCATTTGATTCACTTCACCAGGTTCTGTGGTGCCAACAAGCAGCATCTATTTGTGCTGTTGCAGTTTGTTCTCCCCATGGGCTGCGGGGACCCGGGGTCAGTAGCCTGCAGTGTTGTGAGGCTGGGTTCCCCCTGGCTCTCTTGGACGTAGGCAGTAAGCACCAGCACGGATGCAGCATCTGGGGCCCACGTGGGTTTTCTGATGTCTCTCAGTGCTTCCAGATGGGAGCCTGGAGCGGAGGCAGTGGCAGGGAGGGGTGTGCTGCCACTGCTGCTGAAGTGTTGCAATTTAATTTGCTTATTGGGGGGGGGGGGGGGGGGGGTTCCTTGACACTGCCTTTGTGCACAGCTGCTGATTCCCCATCCCACCGGTAGGAGGGAGGTTGCCTTTCTCTCCCTGGTGCATGTGAAGCCCCACTGCTGTGTCGGGGCTTGAGCTGGCCATCCAAACCAGATGGTGCAGCTTCATGCTCAGCTTGCACCACTGCCCAAGGCAGGCAGCCGGTGCCTGCACACCCACTGGATGATACAGAAAGCAGCTGCCCTACGTGATGCTTTTGTCCATCCATTACAAGAAGAGAGTAGCTGAGCCCTGGGACACCAGTCCCACCGGTCCTAGCAGCACATTTTGTTGGAAAGGCTTTGATAATCCCAGTCCAGCTTTCACTACGGCAACAGGGACTTTTGTTTTGGCCTGCCCATAATACTCAGGCATTTTGCTCCAGAACAAAGAATCCTGTTTTAGCAACAGTCTATATTAGTGCATATTAATGTGCGCAGTTGGTGTCATTTATTTTAACATGGAATTTAACACTTTCTGTCTCTGCACTGGATTAATAGGAATCTCATTGCCTGTCAATGGGAGGCAGCCATTTAGGCTGTTTCACGTTATGTGCTCTGGCATTTAGTGCACTCTTTAGATTGTAGCCTTTCAAAACAAGGGTCTTCTTTCTTTTTTGTACAGTAGATTGTTCCTAATGTGCAGCTATATATATAGCTATTACTGCTAATTCACCTAATATGGCATGGAGAATTGATAGGACTTTGGAAATGTTGTGAAGAATTGTTTAGCAGTCTCAGAGATCACAGGATTGAGTTTACATTGCATTTATCTTCCTCACTTCTCCAGCTCCTCATGCCCTTGAATCCATGCACCTCACATCAGAGGGGGGGATCAACATGGCCTCATCATGGCCTCAGCAGAAGAAGAATGAATGAGAATGAATGCCTTTTTCTGGATGTCTCCTGACTCCAGTTATTACTGTAGATCGGTATGAACATTCCTTTCAGATTTGTGATGCCCCAAGTCATCATTTTTTGTTAGCTAGCCTTGGTCACCAAAACTTACAGATGCAGCTTTAAAATAAGCAGCTTTGTAGTTGCTTCCTTTCACTAAAGAAATGCCTGCCCTCAAACACAGGGGCGAGAAAGTAGAGCAGGGGATTACAAGGGAAGATGATATGCCATGCACAAATACACATCGACGGCCTCAGGCTTTGACACCAAATTATTATGCTAATGCCATGCACATTGGTGCAGTGACTGTTTGCAAAGGCAGTGTCTTTTAGGAATGGGTCAAAAATTTGTGTTAGTCTTTTATCATAGGGCTTATCCTGTGAAACTGGAGTTACAAATTCAACTTGATACCTGACCGCTATGAGATCTACAGCCTGTACCTTACTTTTCACAGAGGTGAAAGCTCCTTGAAGCAAATCATGTTGGCTGGTTACAAGCCCTTAGGGTGCTGTCATCTGAGAAGCAGGAGAGGGTGAGCAGAGCTGAGGTCCTGGCACAGAAGCTGTGTTGAGTGATACTGGCGCTTTCCAGCCATCAAGTGACATTTGCTCAGTGTCTACTCCTTGGGCTGAATCTGATGACACCAAGATGGCTCGTTGTGTCTGGTGGCTCGAAGCCCTCCCCATATGGGACAGGGACAGGGACAGCTGTAGAGTTTCCACTTTGTATTCTGGAGTCAAAATGGGAGCAGAATAAACCTTGGAACAGCATTTTGCCTTAACCCAGCTGTCAGATGGGAAAATCACAGTCTTTCACCTCACATGAAAGAGTCAAGGAACCTATCGCTCTTTCCATCCTTCAGTGTCTGTTTTCTACCACTCTCTGCCTTCACCCCACCATATGTGGCACACTGACTGTGCTGTCTCCCCTTCTTCTTTTCTGCCCCAGTGTAGTGAGCTGGAGAGTGATGTCTAGTAGTGCTTTTTGTCATACGAAGTGCAGAGCAATATGAGGATGGCAGCCCTACGGGAGCAGATGGCATCACACGCCTGGCTCTGTTTCCTCAGACAAAGTAGGATACTGCAAACTGGTGCTCGCTTCACATGGTACTGTCTGCTTGATATATCCATGGGTCCCGTGCAGTCTGGAGAAGCAGGCAGGCTGTTAGAATGGCTAATGTGAGCAGGGTGTGGTGAGGTCGTGTTGGGAATGGAAGTCCTGCATGTTTCTGGCAGAGTTACTTCTCAGAGGAAAGGATAAGATGCCAAAAGAAAGAGGCCATAAAGAGGAGATTTCTCCACTCTCCACTGCGTGCGGAAGTGTGACCAAGTGCGCCCCACCACTTCCAGCAGTGGTGGCCAAAAATATAGGATTAATTAGAGCAGGGAGGAGAGGGAAGGTTCACGGTTCCAGGATGGCCAAGCTGTGAGCCATCTCCTAGCCTGGCACTTTCCATAGCCAGGAGCCCTCCTGCCCCATCCATGCTGTGCTGCATGTGACAGCATTGTCTCCTTTGGTCACATGGGAGCCTCCCTAATTCTGGCTTGCTGGCCCACCCTCTCCATGTTAGCGCGTTGCTAATAATTACCATTTTTCAGAACTATTTTGACTGTTAAAAAATGCTTTAAAAAAAAATAAAAATAAGCTGATTAAAAGAGACTACTCATTAGCATAAGCTCTTTGCCGTTCAGTCCTCTCCATAATTAAAAGCACTCATCTGTGGAGACCTCGATTCTCCCCTGTCCTCTGGGCTAGCTTTTTGGACATTTTTCCCTGTCAGTTTGCTGTATTTTACCCTGTCCTTCTTTTTCTGGTTTCCTTTCCAGCAGCTTCCTGGTAATGGTGGCAGAGGATCCAGGCAGGTGGAGGCTTAGGTATTAAGTATGAGATGAAAAACAAGACAAATTTGCTGTGCCTTAAAGCAGTGTCTTCTGTTCATGGCTGCTGGTGTGGGAGCAAAGCAACAATGTGCTGTGTGGCAGCCATCTCTGGTCTAAACAGCGTTGGGCCAGAGAGGTGTATGGATGGCAGACCTGTCATGCATCATGCCTACAGCCCCTCACCAGGGAGCGGAGGGGCAGCGCTGAGCTCTGCTCTGTGTGACAGCGACAGGGAACGGCACGGAGCTGTGTCAGGGGAGGGCAGCTGGGGGTGAGGGACAGGGGCTGCACCACAGGGCGGTGGGCACGGAACGGGCTGCACAGGGCTGTGGGCACGGCTCTGAGCTGTGAGAGTTCAAGGAGCCTTTGGACACCATTCTTGGACATAGGGCTTGGGTTTTGGGTGCTGCTGTGTGGCACCTCAGTGATCCTTGTGGTTTCCTTTCTACTTAGGATATTTCCCTCCTTCCTCCTTCCCTCTCTCCCACAGTACCATGCAGTTCTCTGTGTCTCCTGTTTGCTAGTAGCCACCACATTTAATCCTGAAATCTTGGCCTTCATGAGCCCACTGAGTGCTCTGGAAACCTGTGGAAGAAATGGAGGAGAGCCCTTCATACAGTTCTCAGCACCACCTATGTTTTTGCAATTAAAGCCCTGAGGCAGAAGCTACATTCAAATCATCTTGCAGCGTAAGTTTTCTGAGTGGAAGCTCACCTCTGTGCTCACTGTTACTTGGCGTAGAAGAAGGGGATTCAGTTGCCTGAGTGAACCCGTGTCTTGTTTAGAAGTCTATTTATTGCTATTTATTGTGATGTGAAATGATGATGGACCTTGAAGTATTCCATCAACTGTTTGCTTTCCCAAGGAAAATTTCTGTCAACTATGGCAGATGGCTGCAGTCAGCAAAAATGTGGTTTCTTCATTTAAGAAACTGCACCCATGGCTACAGTTGTGCATTACTTGATGCTACTAAAGGGGAGCCAGGTTGGTGTGAACATCAGCTTTTCTCTAAACAAACTTGGGGCTGGCTGGCAAAGATCTATAACCCATTCTAGGAACAGTAGGAGATGGTAGACCTTTTCCTTGTCCCTGTTTCCCTCTCATTTCCTCTCTACTAAGACTGCAAAAGGACTGGAGTAATTCCAGTTTGCCTGGGAGGAGTCTCTAGGTAACGGGGCCATTTGGCTTTATAGCACCTTTTTACTCCTGGAGCAAAGCTTAAGAACTGTAACTGGTACCAGCTTTGGTTCACTATCTCTACTCTCCATGCTTTTTCAGTGTCTTATGCTTGGCCCTGCAGGAGCTGACACAGCTATAGAGAAGTGAGATTGGCGTCTAATTTGCGTCATGCCTCAGCAGTTATAGTCTGACTGCAGGCTTTTTCTTCCCAGGGTTCCTCTAAGAGCCAGCAAAGAACAGCTGATTTTTGGATCCACGAGGGATTTGAGATGGCTGGCAGGTTAGATACACTGGGGCTAATGGTCATCCCTTTCACATCAACTTTCCACTGGTGGAAGTCCATTGATTGTAATGAAGAGATGCCTGATTTACCATGACAGCCAGAAAAGCATTGCTATTACTTTTATTTATTTCCCTTAGCTCTGTAAAACGTAACACATCTGAAGTGAAGGGTAGTATGTTTCATTGAGAGACTTACCCCAGTCAAATGCACTGCTTTCTTCTGGAGTCTATGCTCCAAAACTCACCCCTCACCCTCATCCTCTTTCCCTGACATGTAGCACAGTATCCATAAATCCCCTGTGGTGCTGCACGTGTCTGTCTCCTCTGAGCTTGTGTGTGCCACACAAGGGCCATCTCAGCACTCGATGTGGGGGTGGAGAGAGGGGTACACTGGTGTTGACTCTTGACCATACCATGGTACCTCATAAGTAACTTGGCAGGAGTTTGTGATGTGACAGCAGGCACCGTCAGCCCCAGGTATAAGTTCAGCCAAACTATGGCTGCAAAGCCACATTTAAAAGGTCAGGAGCAATGTTCTCGGTTTTCACTTTCCCCCAGCACCATGGATTTGCTCCGCTTGCTTGACTGTCTTTTTCAGAGCTGTCAACCAGGCTAAGGTCTCACCTGTGTTTCAGAAATAACCTGAAATGAACAGCCTGAATAGCCTGCAAAGGTCAAGGCAATGCCTCACTGCTGGTGAAGGGCCAGAGTCACTTGTTTCACTCCGTTCATTTGGTAATGCTGAAGATTGTGGCTCAATCTTTCTCAATCCAATAATCTAGATTTACCTTCACAGAAAGGGTGCATGCTACTGTCCTTCTTTTGAAGGCAAAGAAACTGAAGCAGTAACGCCCGAGCATTTACACTGAGCTCCCCAGGAAATCTCCATGTGTTGCTTTTCACCATCAGAGTTACAAAAGGAAAAGGAATGATGTTATCTGCAATGTAAAGTTATAAAAATCAAGTCATGTTGATGGGAAGGTGCTGTCAGGGCAGCATAGTGTGTCTTCTTGAGTTGCTGTGATGCCCAGAACCAGCAGGCAGGCTGTAGGCTAAGACTGTGACCCTCTAGCCTGAGTGCATGGCTCTGAAACTTTGCAGGGAGGACAGATCAACAGTCCATCCCTTTGCACCACAGCAATGACTGTACTGCACTTCTGGGTAAGTGAGCAAATAGAAAGTGGAAGTGGTGAAAAAGTTTCACTGAGAAGTATTCACTTGTCCTCGGTCACAGCAGCGCTGCACATTTAGCAGCTCCAGCATCCTTCTCAAGAATGGTGACAAAAAGCATGTTCATCCAGCCCTTGTCAAGTGTTGTGCTGCTTTCAAGGGAGGGCATACTGTCATGAATAGGACTCAAAGTGTGGTATGTCCATCAGTCACTGCAGAATCAGAAGCGTCTTCATGGTGTGTTTTGCTGCTTACAACTGCAGAATTCAGAGATGGGGGTTATGTGGGAACAGTGTCCTGCCGTCCCATTACAGGGGTTAGGTGGTCCCTTCATAGAATCATCATATCGTAGAATGGCCTGGGTTGAAAAGGACCATAACAATCATCTAATTTTAGCCCTCCTGCTGCGCGCAGGGTCACCAACCACCAGCCCAGGCTGCCCAGAGCCACATCCAGCCTGGCCTTGAATGCCTCCAGGGATGGGGCATCCACAGCCTCCTTGGGCAACCTGTTCCAGTGCGTCACCAGCCTCTGTGTGAAAGACTTCTTCCTCCTCCTTCCATTGCTCACTGAATTTCAAACTGATGACAGCAGAGGCTTCTCTGGATAAATGGTCAAGACACTGTTTCTGATTTTTGTCACAGGGCCTGACTGTTTCCCTGTGAAACTGTTGCTTTGGCCCTGTGGATGCTGGCTAGGAATCCTACAGACTGGAGTGCTTAGTGGGTTTGTGACAAGTCATGGTGATGAGGTGCTCTGCAGAGGAAATGAGAAAACGTAGGGGCAGTACTGGTGTGGAAGGCTGCTGAGAGTTTTATAGATAATGAGTTTTACATTCGGGCCATGGTAACATTAAAGTTATATCAAGTCTTAGTTATTTCATGTCTTAGGAGAACTTACCAGACACTGCTGCTCTTTCTCATAGCAATAGCATTTTCGCTTGACCCAGGGCACTTAAATACTGTGGTATTAACTTTAGAGTAGACAAATATTTGTGGATAGATAGTTTACCTAGAGAAGGAGATTTATTATTTGCTATGTAGAGTCAGCAAGCCCCATGGGAATCCATGTATTTACTTTCTGGGGGCAGCGTAGGTTGCTGTGTACAGTGAGGCAGTGTGTACATGGGAAACTTCTGAAGTTCCCAAACTGACGTGTTTGAAAAGCAGTGGGTGCTACAGGGTAGATGGGTGGGTAACCCTTTGTATTTTTGAACAGCAAGATCAGATAAATTCTGATTGCCTATCTTCTATTCCCTCATCTGGTAAAATTCTGCATATTAAGTGTAAGGAATTGAGATGTATATAACAGTGGTTAAATTCAAACTTGGAACAAACATAGTTCTCAATCTGAACTATTCAAGTCTATCCAAGTAAAGCTCTTGTCTTTTGTCCAGGACTTTGTGGAACACTTAGGTTTCTACTACCATGCACCAGCCTTTCTTAGTCTTACTTTTCATCTGTCCTGCTAACACTTTGATATATGGCTACAAAGATGGGACTCTTGAGGGACACAAGGAGTTAAGCAGTGAACAGAGACATCACCTGGCTAGTAAATTAGGGAGGAGGACCCTGATCCTCTAGCCAAAGTGCTCATATTTGCTAAGACTGGCTCCAAGCATCAGGTTGTAAGGAGTCTTCCCTCTCCCTTAGGGATCCAGGTCTTTTCTTTACTTAGCTAGGGAGAGAAAAACAGAAGCAAACCAAAACAAAAAGCCTGACATCAGATCTAATTAATAATAATAGAAAAGCCAATTTCACAGCCCATTACCCCTTGTAGCCAGGTGGGGGGTAGGCAGGTGATGAGGAGGAGGGACTTGAACAAACATGGGCGGATGCGTTTGTGGACCTCATGAAAGAAATGGGGTGATGGTGACTCTCAGAGTTTCCCTGCCAGACGTATAGCTTTAGGCTCCATTAACCCAGAACCCAACAGAAGGTACCATAGCCAAGGGGAGAATCTTTAAAAATGCCGACAGCATCATTTTGCTTCATTAGCAGGGCTCCTGCGTGCCTCGTTCTCTCTTCCCCGCCACCACGACCCCCTCCCCTCCATCCATGCCCCCTCCTTTCCCTCTCTTTCCGTTTCGTTTAACTGAAGGCAATTCATCTCATTTTAATTAATTTTTACTTGCAGCGTTATCACCCCAAGTATAAAGGCAAAAAGTTGTTTTTTTTAATTACAAAGCTAACGGCATTAATTACCAGTACAGTAAATGCATCAACGCTCAGGAGCCAAGTAGCGTTTGGAGGCACTGAGGCAGTGAGCGGCTGTGACAGCTGTAAAGGGCTTTAGTTTTTTATTCCTTCTTCTTTTTCTTTCTTTCTTTTTTTTTTTTTTTCTTTCTTTTTCTCCTTTTTCCTTCTGTTTAACAACCTCACCATAGAAGAGCCTGTCTTTGGAAAAAAACAAACAGCCTGAGAGTGTCTAAAACACAAGTCACCTCCAGGTGTCCACTGGGATTTGGCATTTGGAAGGAGTGCAGCTGAATCTGTTTCAATTCTGGTGCATATTTAGTCAGTCTGCTTTGACAGACTTAGGGAAATACATGTTTTTGCTAGGGAATGTGGTCTTCCAAGGCTGCACAGCCCAACTCCAACTAGTTGAGTAGTTCAGCCAGGTTTCACACTCATTTCCTAAGTGTATCTTTGTGACATGGGATATTTGCAAAACTTTGGTGGGCTGGGAAGTGAAGACACAAGACAGAATGATGGGGAGCTAACCTCTGTCCAGGCAGGACATGTGAACCTATCTCCTAGAGGTGAAGGTGAGCCTTTGCTTCAGCTGCGATCTCCACAGACCCTGAGTAGAAACCAAAAAGCCTAAACATAAGTACTTTGTGTTTAAAAAATAAAAATAAAAATGTGGGTGGTATTACAAGGATTGCATTTTCTTCTCAGATTCACTGTGGCACACAAGTGGTCATCCAGGTCGTGACTATGGACTTGGGTGAAAGTTCTTTTGTGAGGATAAGGTATGTGCTGCTTCAGTACCCTTGCACACGTGTGTGAGGGGATGTGCAGAAAGGAAGGTGCTCACATGCCCTGAGCATGATGTTTTGCTAATTTGATCACATACCTTCAATACCCAGAAGCCTTCCCTCACTTCTTCTGTCTGAGAGTTTTCATGCTGGAAATGACTCAACCACAAAGTTTGGTTCTGAGATGGTAACTGTGGTTCAGTCCATTACTGAGATAAAGCACAGGGTATGGTAAAGCACTGAGTCAGACTCAGATGATGTGATGTAAAGCTTGTTGCATCTGACATGAGGTTATGAAATTGGGGTGGGAGATCGGGATGTCATTCATGGTCCCTGTTCTGAAAACTTCTGTCAGCTCCTCTGGCTAACGAAAGTAAAATGTCAAATCCAGGAGGAGAATGTGGGAGAAGTTTTCATTATATAGGAGCCACGTCATTGCATGGATTTGTATTTTGGGCTTTAAAACATATTCATTTCTCAAAAAGAGACTTTAAAATGTTCTTGAGTTTTTTACACCATACAAAGCAGCACTTGATGACAGGGAGAACAGTCAAGAGAATAAATAGCCTTGCCTCCCTGTAATGTGTGGAGACATAAGGACTTTGTCTCATAAAATGGGTGCCAAGTGTACTGACTTTGTTAGAGAACTGGGCTTGGAAAGTGAGGTGTGAACAGCATTGACAGTGTTGGAGAGGGGCTCTCTGTGCTAGGCAATTAAGAGGCATCTGGCTTGGTATCTTTTGTTTCTGTATGGTCCTGGAGGAAGATGCAGGATTGGTTCAGAAGGAGAGAGGGGTCAGCTTGGTGACCACACCACAGTAGTGATAGATGAAGGAGGCTTTGTCTTCACGAACCAACAGTCAGCCTTTGGAGGAAAGGAAAGATGGTGCAGAAAAGGCCCCTTGGTAACTGACTGGGCCAGGGAAGGAGATCCAGCGTGTAAGGAAGGTTGCTTTTGCTATTTTTATAAGAATAAAGGAACAAGTATGTGGAGGATGGATCCCAGACAGAAGGCTTACAATGGGATTCCTGAACCATGCTTTGCTTTGAGCTGTTTATGGCCCAAACCTTGTCTGGTCCTGCTACATTGAAATACCTCCACTAAATTGTACAAGGCTGTTCATTCAGCCCTCTCTAAAAGGATGAGAAGATAGGTCTTTGTATGTCCTTGCTTTTCATTAACCTGGATGTAGGAGGACAGTGAGAATGAGTGAAAATGACCCTAATAAAGAAATGTCTATCATTTTCTTATGCCAGCCAGAAATTCTGTGGCACAGAACATTAAAAAAAAAAATAAAAAAAAAAAAAAAAATGTAAGAACTTAGAAACAACCCGAAGGGGAAAAGTTATGAAATTAAAACCCAGAGAACCAGCAGAGAAAGTGCTTTAAAAATCTGTTATTAAAGTCACAGGAGGTAGCACCATAGCCTGGAATGAAAATCAAAATAAAAACCTGGAAGCAAAAAGGTAAGAGAAACTGGTGCACTTAAATAGCAGGTTATGTGGGTTTATTCAAGTCAGAGAAAGAATCCTCTAAAAATTGGATATTCCTTCCAAGTGATGCTAATAGGATGGAACATAAAATGCAGCACTGAGAAGTAAAATTGAGATTAAAAAAAAAAATTGAAGAATAAACAGCCAAAGATAACACAACCAATAATAATAATTTCTTTACATACCAAGAGTTGGAAGCCCCAGGGAGAGTCTGTTAAGGAGGTAATCAGGATGGATAGAGATTGCGGGAAAGACTTGGTCATTACTAAAGAGGAGAAGAGGACCCTGAATGCCCCCATATGCATTTTGCAGAGAAAAGAAGATGACACTGTCCTCGGGTGATGTGTGAGTAATAACAAATCTGCGTGTAAAATGGGACTGTACCAGATCTCCCTGTTATTCCAAAGAGATTCCATGTCTGCAGGCCCCAAATGTGACATGCTGTTCTTCGTAGAGGAATTTATATCCCCTCAGCTTTATCCTGGTACCACCATATATTTTGTGGGGAGAAACGACCTGAAAAGAGCAGGTATGAAATTCGAACTTCTAGAACCAGCAGGGGACTGATATAAGAAGACATCCTTATTAGATTCACAGGAGGTAGTACCATACCCGTAGATTAAAATTGAAATCAGAACCTGGAAGCAAAAAGGAAGTAGAAACAAGGGCAGTTAAATGCCAAGTTGCACAGGTTTATTCACATCTTAAATAAATAAATAAATAAATAAACAAGCAACAAAGGAAAGAAATGTGAAAAAAGAAGCATCCCAAAGCAGGGAATGCCCTATTCTTTTTTGTTGCTGTTCTTAATGATCGGGATCTTTGTCTGTACAATCTTAATCAGTTTTGTTATTCCACTTCAACTGCTTCTGTTGGTCATCTCCATTCTGAAATGAGCGTTTTTGTCACCCACATCAGGCTTTGGGCTGACTGCTGGCATGGCCCCATGCTGCCAGGCACCTGCCATGGGCCGTGCCAGCTGCAAGTGGTAGTGGAGGAGCAGAAACAGATCAGGAATGTGCATTAGAGATTTGGTTCTGAGGAGTTTGTTGGTATCACATCAACACGTTACCTTCTGTATCGCATCGTGTTACCTCCCGCATTTCAAAAGATGCATTTCTTCTCTATCTATTTCTTCCTCTCCTCAAAGTATTCTCGTGAGCGGCCTTGCATTTCCCCTAGGCCCGACCTTACTTTCTGCTTAGTCTCTGGATTGTCCCTCCCCTCCCTTCCCTCCACCCCCAGCCCCTGCCCGCAATCTGCATCCCAGTCACCTTCCCGCTTCTGTTCCGCGTCCTTCTCCCTTTTGCATTTATTTATTTATTTCGCTTCCCCGGGGAGGGAAATGGGGAAAAAATAAAAATAAGTATGCAAATGAAAGGGAAAAAACGGAGAGAAATTTAATTAAAATGTGTGTGTTTCTTTCCCTCCGAGTGCTTTAGGGTGGAATAGCAAATTGTTAAAAAAGAGAGCACTCAGAATAAGGTTAAAGAGCTGAAAACTGATTACATGCAATTGAAAATGAAAGCGGGGAGGGGGGTGGTGGAGATGCAGTGTATTGAGATAGGTAAAAGGCTCAGGGAGACTCTTGCTGGAGATGGGGCATTTTTCACTGTGAGTTACAGCCAGGCAGGCGCTGCATGCGAAGTCTGTGACGGGGTTTCAGACGCTTTACATCAGGAGAGAAGCAGGGAGGAGAGCTTTTTACTTTGAAGAGCAATCTGGAGAGAGCACTGTGCAAATGAGAGCTGAAAAGAAAACAGGCCAGGGTGGAGGGCTGGAGGTGAGGCACCTGCTCCATCCATCCTGGTTTGCAGTGGTAACTGCAATGCCACAGGAGAGGGCAGCGCTCCCAGAGCCTCCAGGGGTGAGAGGGAGGAATAAAACAAGCTCATGCGTTATGCAGGATCTGCAATCTTCATTTCTGAGCTTGATCAGAGCCCTGGGCAGGTGTGTGTGTGTATGAATGAGAAAGAGAAGTTGTTGGGAGCTGTGTTTTGGCTTATGAAAGATTCCAGAGTGAAATCTGAGTTTGTGGGGGAGCTGAGGTTCCCTGCCTCGGGCAAGTTTGGAACACAGGGCCCACTGCTGATCCGACCCAAGATGTTCACAGGGAATTCTGGCAGCTTTTCCCAAAATAACAGCTTCATTAGATTGAGCATGGGTCCTTCAGGAGTAAAGCCTGTCTTCCCTGTAGGCATGCTGGGTCAACATAAGGACCAGCTACCATCTTGTGCATCAGTGAGAATGTATATATTAGCAGGTTTCACTTTGGAGCAGTGTTTTTCCATTACATCTTCTCCATTCTATTCTCATTCCAATGTGGGAATCATTTCTTGGCAGCTTCATTTTGTAATTAAACAGCCTGTGAAAGACCACATCCCCACTTGTGCCCAACCTTAGCTCCAGCCTGCCAAAGCCTCTTCATTACCCAGAGCCCACGGGACACCTCATGAATTTCATTTCTGAACCAGTGTCTGGCCCAGAGCAGCCGTGAAGAGGCACATTCCCAGCAGCTCTTTCCCAGTGCCATCACCACCTGCAGCAGGGACTGGGGGTTTTGTCTTGGAGCTGCAGCAAAACCCAAGCCCTCCTTTATTTGCTGCTAGCGCATACTGTGTTCAGATGCTGATCCTGCACTTCTTTGAGCCTTGGTTGGAATGAGAGGAGAACAGGGAGTGCTGAAGGCAGCTGCTGGGCTTTGCACACTGTGGGTATCTGGAGTAGTGTTTGGAAGGGCTTCCACCCTTAGTAGCCATCCCACCCAAGTTACTGACCACGGCTCATCTGCGTGCTTTCTGAACCCTCTCTTGCTAGGGGCTTGGTGGTAAGGACAGTCGGATCCTTCCCCCTCTGCCATAGCAGAGGTCGAGGTTGCAGCTTCTGTAACCCACCAAGGGCAGCTGTTCCCTTCTACCCTCAGATATTAAGGGTCCAATTTTCCCTTCCATTTCCTGTACCTTTTTGAGGGAGAGAGAGAAAAGAAGTCTCTTTGCTGTGATGCAGAGTGATTGCTGCCATTTGACATCGGCATTTATCTGCTTGGTCTTTTCATTATCTCCTTCACATTTGTTTCTGCTCATTCTCAAGTGTCTGCTGATCCTCTTCCTTCCTCTGGGGCTGGCTGTTGTTAAAACTCCACTGCTTACCTGCTCCGTATATCTTGACTTATCTGCTCAGTTCACGTCTCCATTCATTGATTTTTTATACCCAGCTGCTAAATGAGCACTATTTGCCCCTTTTCCGCAAGCATCTTCCCCTTTGCTACTGCAAACTCCTCCATACTCCAACTAAAGCACTCTGGATTCTCATTACAAACAGCAAAGCCGGTAGGCTTCTGATTTTTCCTGCTTCTGCCTATGTGCCAGTTGCTTTATTTTCAGTATAGAGGTCACACCGCTGCTGACTCTTGCTGGAGATGTTTCCCTAACTTTGAGCCCAATTTATCAGTCAGGAAACATGGCTCATTTTTCCCAGGTGCCCAGACCAGGAATAGCCTCTGGCTGTTACATAGCTTTTCAACAAACTGTGTCAAGAAGCAACAAAATCCTGCCTCTGGGAACATGTTCCCTTTCTTAGTTTTATTCTGTATTGTTAAAATCTCGGTTAGTGTCTCAATTACATATAGACAGGTACAAGCTACAAATTCAGATCAGAAATTCAGGGATGTTTGTATCCCAAGGGCTTGTCTGCCTCACTTTTTTGTACCAAAGCTATATAGATACATGAGGGATAAGCTACGAATACATCTGTAGGAGTATCACCGTGCCTACATTTGAGGGTTATTCTGAGCCATTCAAAGCTGCTTTAGTAGTGCAAAGTCTAGAAGAGGCCACCTCCGAAGTTACTGCATAAACCTAAGTGCTAGAAAATTCAGCCTCCAGTGCAGGCATACACACCGAAAGCCCAATCGATGCTTGTTATCCAGTTCTATAGCTGCAGAGGTATCAATCCCACATTTCCTACCCATAAAATCAGTGCAATTTCTGTTAACTTTGACATAAATCTTTTTCAATACTCATGAGGCCTGCTGTTTTGGGGGAGGAGAGGGAATAATAAAAGTATGAGACACACAACACAGCTTGTGGTCTGCAGAGAACGTCTGCAGCATTGTGTGTCGAACCAAAATGTAGATATTGTAGATATAAATGGAGGTATTGCAAATAAAATAAGACACAGCAAGAATCAATGCCGCAGATTTCACAGAATCACAGAAACACCAAGGTTGGAAAGGACCTGAAGATCATCCAATCCAACCATCTACCTATTACTAATAGTTCTTACTAAACCATATACGTCAACATAAAATGCAAATATTCCTTGAACACCTTCAGGGTCTGTGACTGCACCACCTCCCTGGGCAGCCCATTCCAGTAGCTGACCACTCTATCAGAAAAGTAGTAATTCCTAATGTCCAGCCTAAATCTCTCCTGGCACAGCTTGAAGCCATTCCCACTAGTCCTATCACCAGTTACACGAGAGAAGAGGCCAACCCCCAGCTCACTACAACCTCCCTTCAGGTAGTTATAGAGAACAATAGGTCTCCCTTAAGTCTCCTCTTCTCCAGACTGAACAATCCCAGCTCCTTCAGCAGCTCCTCATAAGGCCTGTGCTCCAGACCTCCCCACTGTCCTGGTGTGTGTTTGCCTCTGTGGAGTTCAGAAGTCTTTGGGGCTGTGGGTCTTCTGAAGCAGAAAAATGGTTCCTTTGCCTTCTATAAGTGAGGTTTTGGAAGAAGAGGTAAGTTTGGCTCACTGGAGGTCTCCAGTGCTTGTAACTGTAGGAAGTTTGTGTGGTTCTGGAGGTCTCTTGGTTACTCTGCAGTGACATTCCCTATATCTACTCCCAGTAAAGACAGACATGATGGGAAAGCATAATCCCGTGAGTACCTGTGAAGTCTCACATCAGGGTGGGAAAGGCTGTCCAGGAGCTGGGAGACAGAGCAGGCAATTCTGTTTGTCCCAGCACAGATCCTCAGCTTTGCTTTCCCAACTGTGGAAGGCTGGCAGCATGCATATGTCGCTCTTAATCTTCCTTTTGCATCCCTGTTTTTGTAGTTGTCAGAGCGCCATATTATGCAAATTGGAATTAAGCAATTAAGGCGATAATGTTTCCCTTGAAGAGTTTGACAAGGCAGAAGGAACACAGACTGCTTTCCAGACAAGCTTTTGGTTGCATATTTACCTAAAAACAAAAGTGAGAAGGTGATGGACAGGCACCCCCACAGCTCCAGGACTGAGCCACCCCGGATACCCTCCCTTTAGGCTTATCTCATACCACTACCAGAGCCATGGGGCAGAGGAGTTGCTCCCTTGTCCCCTCAGCACATGAGGGGCTAAGGGATGCCACAGCCCTGCATGGTGTTTGCATCTTAAAGAGATGTTTAAGGGTAGATCTCAGCACCATGCTGTGCTTAGGTTCAAGGGCTTTTGACACTAACCCAGCAGTTGAACTATCACACAGCTTTGCAAAGCTGGTATTGGGGATGAGGAGGGGTGAAACTGCTGTCAGATATGAGGGTGCAAAAGTTCAGAGCTGTCAGGAGTTCTTTGACTTGTGACTTCACTGTCTCTTGTGATTTCTTCCCATCTTGCCCACAGCAAAAGTTCCTCTTATTCTCAAAGAGAACTTTCTAGCCTTCCTTCATGTAGACTTGCAGTAAGTTTGGGAAAGAGGCCGTGGGTCTGCTATTGAACTATTTTGCCACAGCAGTGATTTTTGTGTTGCAATCAAAGATGGGCTAAAACTGAAGCTGCAAATCTCAATTGTCTTTGAAAGCAAGGTGCTGGGAGCTGGACTGACCTCTGGAGATTTCTGCTGCCGTTGCCTTTGCGCACTCTTTGTGTTCAGCAGTTGAGGCAATGCCTTTGAAAGCAGTTGATCAGATGTAAAATCTGCTTTGAAGCAATAATTATGTGACGGATCAGACCCTGGGGGTAGAAATCTGCAAAATGGCATCATTTGAGATGAGCTTCACCCTTTGTTTTTTCACAAGTTGTCCTTTTTTTTTTCCTTGGGCTCTAGGTGGTCACCCCTGCTTTGAACTTCACTAGCTCTTGAGCATCACATTTTTCTGCATCCTCCGCAGGTCCCAATGGAAAAAGGAAGGGGGGAGGGGGTGTTACGGAGTTGTTGCCAGCTGAGATACAGAGGACCTGATTCACTGTGGCTCCGGTGCACCCAGGGAGTCACTCTGGCACAAAACAGTGACTCAGAGGTGGTGACTCAGGCTCCAGCTCTCTATTAAATAGTCAGCAAATGTGGCAAGCTGAGTCCCAAGCGACACTAATGACTGAGAACAGTTTGGAAAGCTTGGGGTCTAATGGGGTCTGTTCCCCAGCTGGCGTGGGCACGCAGGGAGGCATTACCACAGAGAGGTAATGGGTTGATCAGGCTGTGTAACAGAGCAGTCTTTTACAGCAGCATATGGGAGTGCACAGGAGGATTTGCTTTAGCTTAAACCCTTCCTCAAGTTGCGTGAGCTAAAATGAAAGAACGCCTGCTCAGAGATGATTGTGAGAAGCTGAGAGGATATTGCAGGGATGGATGACCCTTTTCCCTAAGCATATTTTGCTGCTTATTTTCAGGAGGATATGGATGAATGGGACCCTTCTTCCAACCCAGCAGGGCTGATATTAGGCTACATTTATGGGTAAAGCTGCAGGGAGTTAATCATCCATTCTGAGACCCTGCTTCACTTACATGGAGCAGCTTTCACATGGCAGCAAGTTGTCCCCACTGGCGTGAGTGTCCAAAGCTGTTCTTTACGTCTCCATCTTGCCTGGTCACTTCCCAGTGAGGTCAGCTGAGCTTATTCTCAGTGGCAGTTGTTTGGCCTGAATTAGTACTCAAGGAAGCATTGGCTCAATCGATCCAGATAGCTCTATCTAGCCTTTTTTTAAATAAGGCCACAAGTTCCCACCAGCTGTGCATCATTTATCTGCTGTGGAGTTCAGCAGCCAAGCTGTGTTTGTTGGAGACAGGAAAAACAAATAGAAAGGAAGAAATCCTGGAACAGCAAAAGGTAAATGCCTGTTTCTGCTTTCACTCAGGGTAGCCAGAGGAAGTACTTAAGGGCCACTACCAAGCCTTGATGCCCTCCATCCCTCCTCTTTGCTCGCCTTCAACTGCTCTCTGTGGCCATGCTTAGTGGCTGTTTGCCTTTGATTTACCATTTAACCAGCATACTGAGCCCTGGTTCCAACTGCGATTGCTCTTTTCCTCCCACTAGCTGAGAGCTGCACCGTGCTGCCCTCCCTCTCTCCCTCCTTGGAGAAGCTCCGGACGCTCTGCCGGATGCTTTAATGAGCTTGCATTTTCCTGAGAGGCCAGATCCGATCGTGACTTGAATGGCAGCTGCCAAGCGGACAGAGCTTTTAGTTTCAAACTCAGCAAGAAAATGGCTTTGCCTTCCATCAGAGCACCTTGTGTACTTCAGAGGCTCACTCATTACAAGCAATTTCTATTAAGAGCTGAGTACCTTTTGTGTTCCTTGGGAGCAAAGGATGCTGAGTGTCTCCCAGGGCCTGCTCAGCACCGCTGAGGATTGCGCCTGCTGTGTGTTTGTGAACTAGCATCAGCAGAGATTAGACAAGCATGCTGGGAAGAGTGTGACTCCAATTGCAGTCCCTGGAGGCTTTTTTGTTGTTGTTTCTGCTGGTTCACTAGGTATTCTCCCCCGCCCCCTTCTTAATATATTTATCTTACAAAAGTTGCATTTTGTACTCTCCTGAAAAGCATTTGCCATTTTCTGTATGCCTGGCAGATCTTCTCGGAGTGCTCTGCTTCCCACTGGGAGCTGCAAGCATTTGAAGGGTAAATACAGTGAAGGATACAAGCTCCTTATGGGGGTTCTGGGCTGTTCAACTGGAAAACATGAGGTGTCATAGAAAGAAGATTATCAAAAGTGCCCCACTGTTGAGCAAGGCTTGAGTCCTGCTGGTGGAGCAGGTCTCCAAGAGGAGGGAGAAGGTCCTCCTCTCCTAAAAACTGAAGAGGATAAAGAAACTTGTGGGCATATGATGGGATGTGACAGGGGAACCTCATAAGCAGATGAGACCTCTTCTGCCTCAGTGGACAGGGGACCTCAATCCAGTCCTTCTGTGACTGTAGGAGCCACAGAGCTTGTGCACTTACAAAGGTGAATGTAGGCGAAGGGTTCACTCCTGTTGTACATCAGAAGTCACTTTCACTTCACTTCACAGAGAAGGCAGTATCAGGGAGCATCCCTGAACACCACCATGTGCCTGGCAAGGTCTGAAGGTAAGCCCAGTGGGCTCCCAGACTTCCAAAGAGCAGACAGTGATAAGGACGCTGAACTGCAGTCCAGAAGGAGAGATTTCTTTTCTTTCTCCCTACACTCCAATTCCCACAACTGGATCTGAGTAAATGACTCATGCCATCTGCAGCTCGCAAAGTGACAAGAAATGAAGAAGACAAGGGGAGTAAAGCCAACCAAGTTCATCTTCTGTGCTGTTAGTATGTCATGGACCGTGCTTTCAGGGAGCTCACAGGGGCTTCAGCTCTGCAACAGGAATAGGGTACATGTGCAGTATTTCCTGTGCAAGATGTTTTACAAGGTACTCTGGATTGGAAAGAGTCTGAGTGGCAAGGAACTTCATTAACTGCAAGAGATGTCTTTAGTAAAGATGTCAATAGTACTGAAAACACTGGAGAGGCACTGTAAGATGAGGAAGGTCCTTTATGCTAACTTCCTATTAAGCAGCAGAAAGCATGTTGAGAGCAAACCTTGGTCTGTAATTTCAGAAAATTGTCTTTCACAATTGCCCCAGACTATCAAGCCTTTGACCCCCAGTGTAAGTGGAAGGAAACCCTGTCTTCATTTACACTGCTCTTTGTCTAGAACGTGCCCACCAAAATTCCTGGAAGCACAATAGGAAATACAATCTATCTATAATTAAATGTCTCTAAATCTCATTGAACTTGAGAGTGGCTGACAGATGGATGAATATTCAATATAAGTATTGTACACGCTGTCCCTTTTCAGCTTTCCCTGGAATCAGCTTTTGGTCACTTTGAGAGGCAAGAGAATGGACTTTGCAGACTATCTGTTTAACCTGTACAACAGCTTTTCTTTTCTGTGCTGCATCAGGATTTGCCTCCCTGGCCTTCTGGGAAGCAAAGCAGTACCTGATCCCTGTTCACATCACTGAGGATGTCACCAATACCTATTTTAGTTTCAAGGATAAAGTAACTTCTAGTCGCATTTGAAACCTGTGTGCTATGAAATGCACAGTCTGAATTTTGACTGTCTTACGATCTGCTCCATGCCTGACTTCTTTCTCTGCTCCAGTGTCCTGTTCCATGCATGACCATTTATCCACATCAATGCAGTATAATACAGGTGGGGAACACAAAGTTTTCTCATTCTGTTTTGATTGCCTTTTTCACTTGACAACAGTATATTACAATACTAGTGGCAAGGTTGATGATTTTGGTTCCTCACCTTTGATTCTTACTCCTGGTCTCGGATCACCGCTTCATCTAATCAAACAATACAGGAAAACTCTCTAGCCCATTTCTCGTGTTGTATGAAGTATTTACATCACCCTCCATTTTATCACCATGCCTGACAACATCTAGGTCTTTGTTCCAACCACATCTCTGGAATAGCACAGTCTTCCTCAGCGTCTTCATACAGCAGAGTATGCCCGCCTTCAACACTTGCTCTAGCTTAAGGAGTTTGAGCCAATACATCATAGTCCCACTCTTCTCCATTAAAATGCAGGCACACACTGTTTGTTTATCTCCCTCTGAGAACAAGCCGAGAAGAGTGTTAGTGTCTAGGAAAATAGTAATAGTAGTAATAATAATAATAATAATAATAATAATAATAATAATAATAAAGCCCCTAGGTGACAACTCAATGTTTTCTGAGGTCTGGTTAAGTTCTTTGGAGCATACAACTCCATCACTTTTCTCAGCAGGGTATAATTACTCATAACTTGAAGGTTTTATCTCTGGGTTTCCTGTATGAAAAGGGAGAAAGGAGGTAAATCTTGCATTCCACGAGAGTATAGATGTTTAATTAAGTATCACATTTAATTGTTCCAGACTTCTGCTTGGCAGTCACCGAATTTTGAACATTTTGTTGTTTTTGGTGTTTGTTGTTTTGTTTTTTGTTTTTTTAATTGGAATTGAAAAAAAGTGTCTGACATGTAAATGTTGTCATTGTTGCCATGTCTCTCTCTGTGCCTCAGGGTGACATGATCCAGGGCTGGTACCCAGGTTCCTGCTGGGAACTGTTTCCACTCTGTTCTCCGGGGGACAAGTTACTCCCTCCATTCTGCTTCCAATGGCCCTTTCTGTCACCTGAAGTCTAACCTGACTTGTGCCTGCTCCCTGGCATTTGTATTCAGGTCTCTCCTCTCTCTTTCTTCCTGTTTCTTTAGGACTAGGGAAAGAAGGGCAAACTGGACCTTGGAATAATAAATGTTCCGTGTCTTTCTTACACCTCCATTCATCCAAAGATCTCAGAGCACTTTGCAGGAATTAATAATATAAGGCTCACTCTCCCTCAGTTAAGGTGACTGGTTTGATTGTCCTTGCAGTGATAAGAGCAGTCTCTTCAAAGCCTACTTTGTTTCATGTTGAACTGGGAGACCTCCTGTCTGGAAGGGAAGGAGAAGGTAAATCCCCTCCAACTCTGCTTCCCAGGAGCAGAGAGATACCTGTGCTGATGCCTGAGTGCTGGTTTGGACATGGCCAGCACCAGCACTGTGAGGTGTGAGACCCTGCTGTGCAGCACCTGCTGGGAAGGGGCAACCATGTGAAGGCAGGAAGGCTGCTGGTGGGAATTGGGTCTGTGTGAAATTCTCCTCTTTGACCAAGCTCTGGAGGCTTTAGAGGAGGCAGACCTGACATTTACATGCTGTAAGTAGGGAGATCACAGATAATAAGCTCTGTTTGTGAAACAATGAGAATTGAGTCACTTGTCCTGATTCTCATCGTAAATAGTACCCAACCGCAGTTTCTCCAGTGGAGTTGTTTCCTGAGGCTGTCAAAACTATGACAGAAAGAGGAGGATTCAGTGATTTGGTTTCTTTGTCTTTCTGCTCCTTTCTTGAGGATAAACAGCAGTGCTGTCTTGCTTTCCTTTCTATGTCTCTGCTGTAGTTCCTATATACAGCACAGCAACTTTTCTGTGCTGCCTTTGTCCCACCCTGGTGCTAAAATCCCTTGAAGGCCAGGCTCCCCTTGCCTCTGATTGAGTCTCTGTGTCTTGTTTTCAGCCCGAAGAGATAGTGATGAAGCAGCATCTCAGCCTGACAAATAAGGTGCATTTGAGTCTCTGGGTAGTCTCACAGCAGCAGGTTCCACCATGGCTTGCTGAAGCACAGCTTGCCCATGCTGTTAGTCGTGCCCCAACAAGATGGAAGGAGATTTTGTGATACCACAGCAGCCCTCCAGTTCAGATGCCTGGTGGGATCTGTGAGAGGACTCCATGACAGGAGGGGGATGATAGAAAAGGAAGGAGAGGCACATCAGCTGAAAAAAAAAAGAAAGATGAAGAGTGACTGGAAGACCCTACTCTTCAGTTATAATAGGCTTCATCTATCAGATAGATTGCCTTAATGTGTCTCCTAACAAGGCTCCTCCAACACACACACACCCTTTACTTTGGTTTACCTCTTTGATACTGTCACATGTTCTTCATTTTCCAGCGCATTGCATTCATTCTTTGCCTTTAAACTCTAAGGATTAAAGCAACTGGATAAAATAAATAAATAAATGAAATTAAAAGAGCTGACATTTCATGCTGTTGTCGGCAGCCTTTGATTTTCTTCCAGAACAAGATCATTACTTTTCTGTCCTGCTTAAAAAAAAAAAAAAAAAAAAAAAAAGCACAGATCCTTATATATTCATTTGTCACTTGTGGGATGCGGTAGGTGTGGGGAGTTAAGGAGGAGGAGGAGCAGTTAAGGAAGGAGAGACTTGTTTCTGCAGTGTAGGGAACCCTAAGAGATGGAAAGCTAAAAGCAAGGTAGTTCCAAATCTGGTTCTGGGAAGGAGACGTCCTTTGGCTGAATTGTTCATAGAATCCCCAGGACAACAACTTCATGGTCCAGGCTGAAGCTACCATAGTAACAAAGATCATCTAGATGAAAAACACTCTAAACTGTGAAGTTGCATTCCAAACAATAATTTTGCAAGCCTTAGAAAAGGAGGAAAGATGACCCCTAGGGCTTTCGGCTCACTGCTACTAGCGTGGAGACCGGGGTGGTATTTCATAAAGCGTGGTGCTGGCTCTGATTCTGTGCAAATTTGGAAGTTCCTAGGCCCAAGAGTTTTACTGACAGTAGATTGTATCTATCCAGGAACTTTTCCTTGGTTTGAAGCTTAACTCACATTTGCTGTGTCTGTGCCTCTTCAGACAAGACTGAAGGGCTGTGGCTCTACATCCGCAATTGTGGCTGGGATCAGTGAACCTGCTGTGGAATGTTTGGGAGCCCACTGGGGGCACATTTCCCACCATGAAATTGGAGGATATGCGGCAGTTCAGATCCAGCCTTGTTTGGGCTCTGAGCGTATCATAAATCTCTGGCACTGGGTGATGCTTTGCTGTGCAAACGAAGTCCAAGGAGAGCCTGAAGCAAAGAGAACGTGTTTGCACTCTCGGTTCCAGCCTGAGTGAATCACAGAGTGACTATAAATAAGGAGAAGGAAACTGCTGCAAGGAAGCTGATTACATGAAATCGTCCATTCCTTCCATTTCCTTTTTCCAGGATGGTTCAGTGCATCATCTGTATGCTTCTGACAGGACAATTCTGGTACATCCTAATGCCACGCCTCTTAACAACTGTGGTCATATCATTGTTTTCCCAGCCATACTGCCTTATAGTTTTTGTGCTATGTTGCTGAGAGACTTTCTTGAGCTACTTCCTAACAAAGACGTGTGTTATAGTATTGGCAGTTCCTTGTTTAATCTGGGTAGAAGGCAGCATCAGCTGAGGGAAGAGATGTTAAGGTCTGAAACATGCTAGCTGGTGCAGGTGAGTCTTATGGGACAACCTGGCATCACTGCCATACATGCTCCATGTAAATGTTCTGTGCATGTCATGCAGATGTTAAGCATGCCAAGCAATGCATTGCAGTTAACTCAAAAACCTCTGATTTGCGTGTGTTTCATCTTCCTAAAATCCTGGGCTATAAAAAGAAATGGAGTCTTTTGGGAACATTGAAATTCCTCTTGTCAGGACCTCTTGTCTCAGCGAGCTTCTTGACATGGAAGGATTTCCATGTCCGTGTTGTCTTACAGTGTGAAGCAATGACAAGATGTATGTTAAAGGTCAAAGGCCCAGAACTGGGTGATTCAGTGCACATCCCTGTGGTTCTCTATTATGCGTTGCCTTTTCCTGCCAGCAGGAGAAGCCAGCCCAGTGTACTTGTTTGGCATGCTGGGAGTTAACATCAAATGTTAAATTTCTAACCATGCTGGCTGCATACTGCACAAATAATATCAGAATACAAAATCTGGTTTCCTAGCAATTGTCCAAACCAACACCAGCATGCGTCAGCGGTACAGGTTACTTAGTGTTGTGGTTGATGCTCTGTCCTTGGTGACTTTCAAGGCGAGGCTGGGTAAGGCCATGGTCAACCTGATCTAGCTGTGGTGTTCCTGTTCATCTCAGGGGAGCTGGACTAGATGGCCCTCAAAGACTCCTTCCAACTCTCAGGATTCTATTATGCTTAATTCTCCCCATGGTCATCCCAGTCATGACTAGAGAAATAAATATCGGACACGTTTCTTGGTCTGCAAATAACAATTTTGTCCCGTGGTTCTGCATTGCTCTCAGAATGCTCACTAAGAGCGCTCAGTGCTCAGTCCTGGTCAGCGGTGACATACATAAGTCCAAGTGGCTTGCTCAGCAATCACTTCATCACATTCAAATGTGTTTCATCCTGATCAGAAACAGAAGATCAGCAGCGCCAAAAACAGAGCTACTTTCATTGCCCAGAAGGACATTAGCAGCCTACTTGTGCTACTCTGCCTAAACTGCTTTGACATGAAGAGGATCTGATCTCTATAACCTGATGACTGGCTTCCCTGCTGGACATGCCACTCTAGCAGAGTTGTAGAGCTGCAGGGTGGAGAGTTCTCCATTTATGCTTATGCTCTCAGAGTATATCCTCCAAGTAACCAAGCAGCTTTCACACAAGAACTAGAGTCACTGTCATCCAGGGTAGAGACCACTGCAATTCTTCTCTGTTCAAGTATGTCTGGAGAAAAGGTTCTTGCCTTTGTGGTGCCATAGAGGTGATTGAGTTCTTAGTTACTGGGCTGTTGCCTACTTCAGACTGTACGGAGAAGAGTGAGTATCCTAATTTTTGAAATTGGGCTTAGAGAGTAGATGATGACTCTCAAGCCTGTTTTGTACCTTGCAGTATGGAAACAAAACCCCTGAGAAGATGTTCTCAAGGATGATGCTCATCTGAGACCTGGGACATCTGGGTTCATTTGCATGTTCTTCCAAACATCTTATGTGACCTGGGGCCTTGCTCAAATGCCTTTCTGCCCAGGCATCCAGGACAGGGGAAGGATTTAACCTGGCCTCCTTTCCCTACACAGTCATCACAGAGAGTCAGGTGTTTCCCTTAGGCCATCTGATCGCACTCTGGGGCCATGCTCATCTTTCCTCTGACCAAAGAACCAAGATTTGCTACCCTTAGATAACAAGTGACCTGAGTCCCACCAGCTGGGATGCAAAAAACAAACAGCATGTGGGTAGCAGCAGGTCTGAGCATAGCTTTTGCTTTGGTGCTGTGAAGCAGCCTTTTTGAGAAGACACTGCCCAAGCATCAGTGATTGCCCTGTTTCTGTACTGCACTAGTTGTACAATTCAGGTGCAAAATGCTACAAACACTGTCTGGCACCTCTGCTTTGTTTTGGTTAGGGGAGATCATGGCAGTTTAGTATGTGCTCGGAAAGTGAGAAGTCACAGTTTTGGAAGCAGGGCCTGGGGTAATGGCTTGCTCTTAGCAGGATAGCACGCCTTGGCCCATGCCCACAGGCTCACTGGTGGCTCCATTTTAGCATGCGCCACTTTGTCTCTTTCTCTTCAGATGCTGGGAATATTTGTTAAGGCAGACTCTAGAGAGAGCAGCGCTACTTCCGAGCCTTGATCACTGAGCCGGAGTAACTTGTGGGTTGATTCAGTGCTGTCTCTGCTTCCTTAGAAGTTGCTGCTAACCCCCAGCCCGGTGTTAAAGGAAGCTGAAGTATTAGTTACAAATATTATCTGTCAGAAATGGCTTCTGCTATTCTTGCAGCGTGCAGCACTTTATACCACAAGTTTTTGCTCAGAGGTGATAGTGTGAAGAATATGGATAGCAGCAAAGCAGAGGGATGTTAGAGCATTGCTGTTGTGTGATAAGCAATTTGTTTATAAACGGCTTCAGATTTTCTTCCAGTGTTTTAGTGGTTGATAAGTGCTCACTAAAAAGAGCAATTTTTAGAACTCCAGCTGTTCTTTACAAAATGCGTGCTTCAATGAATCATTACTTGCTCAGTATTTGCACTCTTTTATTGGTTAACTGAATATCATGCTAATTGTTGTCTTTCTCAACTGGGTAAGTAAAATATTGGTCACTTTTTTTTTTTTTTTAAATTAGGCTGTTGGGAAATTTTTTCATTCTGAAACATCAATATATCAGAATGGAAACATTTTACAGAAATGTCTGTTTCTGTATGCGGCAGTCTTCAGCTTTTCAGAATCAATATATAAATTCTGGTCAAAAGGCAAAAGAGAGAAATAGTCAATTTGGGCTCTTACTGAACAGGCAGGGATCTTGTTGAGGCTGCAGAAAACCCTGTCCAAAGCCTTGTATGGAAATCTGGCAGCATCTTGTACCCGTATCTTGCATATACCAAGCAAATTAATGACTGTTACCTGCTCAGAGTGGCTCTTCCTTGACCCAAAAGAAAAAAAAAGGAAAAAAGAAGTTTAAAAGACTGTAATAAAACTTAGGAACAAATTCCAGAACTTCAAAATTTTGCATGCAAATGAATGAATGTATTTTAATTCTTTGGCCAGTCCTGTGAATAACAAATAGATGCTGTCTGCCGTGTATCAGCCTTCATGTTACGAAGCATGAAACCTTGGCAGTTCACAATTTTTCACTGACACCAAGAAAGTTGTCAAATGCTCACTAGTAACAAGTGCCACGAGTGCATAAATCACAGCCATTCAAGCTCAGCTTTTTTATTATAGCAACTGCTAACCGATCAGGGGCATTTTCTTTTAGTGTTTTGTTCACTCAGTACTAGCAAATACAGTACGATGCAGTGAAAAAGAAGTGGGAACCCTGGGCAGCTTCAGTTACTGCAAGATCTCATAAACTTGCTTGAAAATGATGAAAAGCTTGAAAAGGGTGAAAACGTCAGAGTAACGTTTGTCTTTTGCTTGCATTCTGGTTACATCTCATTTTTTGTAGTTTTGGTTCTTAACCTGAATCACTGTTGGTCATTATGTTGGTAAGTATGAGCTATTCGGCTGATGATCATGTTCTGCTTTAGAAGTGCCTGTGTATCACTCGTAGGTGAAGTGGCTACATTTGGAAGCAATTCAGAACATTTCTTGATATAAAAAAAGAATATTTTAAAACAAAAACAAAAGAAATTGTGATTTTTTTTTTTTTATGTCTACTTTTGGCGAATCTGTTGATGTCAAGTGTACTTGCAAACTGCAACCTCAGATACTAGGAAATAATCTTTTGGGTCTTAATAAAAAAAAAAAAAAAGTCTTCAGACAGCTGTCCAACTCTGGGAAATAAATGGGAACAATTTGATTTTAGCCATGACAATGCACAATCTGGCATTTTTTGAATGAGAAAAACTTGGAGACTGGAAATTAAACTGTCAGTGCTGGAAAGTATGGGACTGTGAAGACCACAAAATGTTTAATCAGTGTGTTAGGATCATCCCTGAAAGGGGCAGGAAACAGATTGCCCTGGAAGGACAAAACTCTACAGATGTAATTGCAGTGTAAGGACAGGGGAAGGTGGGTGCGGGAGCGACAGGAGCTGAACAGGCAGATGGAGGACAGTGGAGTTCGCTTTTTAATATATGCACAGGAGAAGAATTCTACTGTCCCTACATCCTTTCCACAAAGTCATCCTTAAACGGGACCCATAACTTGAGGGAGAAAGCAGAACCTGACTGTTCAGGCGATGCTGAGGGGATACTGATGGCTCTTGTAAGTGCATAGTCGAATAGTTCCTTGGATGGACAAGGGAATAAGAGCAAGGTCAGCAGTGGCATTATGCTATTAAATTTCCTCATGCAGGCAACCATTAGTAAGCTATCTCTGCTTATTGCTGTAATAATGCATGCTCTGGCTCTGCACTGTCATCGGATACAGAATTTTGGACCCTTTCTTCACTGTTGTTGTCCCTGATTGCAACAGTGCTGCTGCACCAGAAGGAGCTGCATCTTGCGCCCCAGCTTTTCTGTGGCACCATCCTCGACAGTGATGTTTGCTCCAGTTCCAGAGACGGAGGTTACATCCACAGGCTGGTGCGATGCGCAACATTTGCGACAAACTGAAACAAGCATGTTGTCTGTAAAGATGAGCTTTCTTTTGCTGTTACAAAAACCTCACATGCTTTTAATTTTTTCTTACTCTTATCTCTCCGATCCTAATCCTGATGTTTCCCTTTAGTCTCGTCTCAAACAGTATAGTAGAACATAGAATAAGATAATCTGTACCAAGGAAGTCATGCCGCTTGGGGCTGCATCGGGGGGGGGGGGGGAAGAGGGGAGTCAGGTGGGGGTTAGGAAGAGGTTCCTAATCTTTTCCTAAGGGTGTGGAACAGGCTGCCCAGAGCAGTGGGCACGGCCCCTAGTGCTGGAGTTCAAGGAGTGTTTGGACACCGCTCTCAGATAATAGGGTTTGGATTTTGGTTGGCTCTGTGTGGAGGCAGGAGCTGTACTTGATGATGCTTGCGGGTCTCTTCCAATTCAGGATATTCTGTGATTCTGTGTAAATGAAGCCTACTGACACCCCTGTGTTATGTATGCTCAATTATGTGCTGCTTGCCCGCTGCCTGTTAGCTATGCGCTACAGTCTGGGGTAGTGCCACAAGCCAGCCGCTCCCCGAACGGTGCAAACTGCACAGCTGTGTTTGAATGTCACTCCCTGCGTGCGTGTCTGATCATCATCTGTAACTGATGTCAGGGAGATTGTTTCTGGTGTGGGAGTGAGGAGCCCCAGTTTCAGGTCTGAAGGAATGACTCTGCTGTGACTTCGCTTTCCATTTTTTGACTGTTTGTTTTATTTGCAAAGCCCTTTTCCTCCATCCTCTCCATCCCTGTCGCTGTGTTTGTAGAGAAAATAGGCAGAACTGACATGTAAAGGTGCCCTCAGAGCCAATTTGCAGCAATTGGTAAAGATCACACTGCATCCATCTAAAAATGCCTATCCATAGGGAGCTGCCTCTGAGCTGAGTGTGGGAGAGTGTTTTAAAGGCATAGCTTCAGCAGGAAAAGGATCTGTTTTTAAATTGGAGAGGGGCAGATCAATTCAAAAACAGCAAGGCTGTCCTCAGCCCTTCACCTACGCCTTCTCTGAGAGACTGTGATTGCATTTTTATTTATTACCGAACATTTTTGCACTGCTTGGTTTTAACTCAAATAGCAGCACTAAAGCTAGATACAGTGTATTAGCAGCTCTTTGTAACCAGCAAGCAGAGAGCAGTGAGCAAAAAGCTTCAGTGTGTGTCTTTGCAGATCCAAATCCCTTGGCATTTGGGTCTGGTGTTGCCAGATCAGTGGGTTGGCACTTTTTTTTTGTTGGTTGTTTGTTTGTTTGTACCTTTTTTTTTTTTTTAAAGCTTTTTTTTTGTTGTTGTTAAGCTAAGACTTCTCTACAAAGTTTGATGGAAAATTTTGGCCAAAAATACTGTTTTTCCTTTTGCCCTATCGACCTAGCCAAAATCATTTGGAGTTTTGTTGGTTATGCCAGCTAGAAAAGGAAATTGGCAATAAAGTCATGTTTCTTTGGCAAAGTCCATCTGTTCTGAAGAATGTATCCTGCCTTATTTCTGTTGTGTGGCAGGGAGCAGACAATTGGAGCCAGTTATCCACTGCTTCAGCTTGGTTTCAGCGAGCGCCTGATGCGAGAACCCTCTCCTTGGGCTCCCTTCTGCTGGGTCATCCTCAGTGCTGCTCCTCTGTCTGCTAGCTTCAGCACACTGTCACGTTTTCTACCCAAGCTGTTTTGTTGCCATTTGCATATTCAGCAAGCTTTCCTTAGCAATTGCAAGCTCACGCTCTAACTACCGCAGTGACATTTTCAGGTAGATTTTGCAGGAACAGTTAAGGCTCTGAGTTTCAGCAAGGTTTAACTTTCGTATCTTCAGAGTTCGGAGCAGTTTGGGTTCATATTTTAGAGGGAGAACCCCCAAGCAACATCAAGTAGGATAAGGCATCTGCAGCCCTGTGGCTTTATGCTGGCAGCTGATGCAAGGCTCTATCAGTCATGTAGCCAACAGCGTGCACCTTCAAGTCATCAGTAAGGTTTATAATGCTGGGAAAAATTATCTGATTCTGTATTCCTTCTGCAGGCTTGTTGTCTCCCTTTCTCCCTTGCCCCCTATGTATAAATGTTGTAAAGCTATCTTTTGCTGAGCTACTGATTAATCCAGCATTAATCGACCTCCCTTAATTGTACTTGGCTATTTTCTCTCCCTTTATCCTTAAATTGCTCTACTGGGCAGGGGGTCTGGAGGGCAAACACATTCATTATCTTACCGGCAAACAAGATATGAATCGCACTGCAGGGGACAGAATTAAATTTACAGTTTCCCCTTGTACATGTCATAAACTATTGATTTAAAACAAGAGGGGACTCAGGAGTGGAGCCAGTACATCGGCTGTCTTGCACTGTTTTCACTGTATTCTGCCAGGGGTGCTTGCAGCCGGTCCCTGCGTGGCTTGTTGGTGAGGAGTAGCTGGTCCCCCAGGGGATCTGTAAGGCAGTGAAAAAGGCAGAGGGAAGTTAGGGTGTAGTCTGTCTGGTAGCTCCATGGGTGGCTTACCTACGACTCTCTTTCTAGCTCTAGATCTTAAAGTCCTGTGGCATTCTTAATAGACCCGCAGCAGATACTTCTTCCTATACATGCAAAGACTAGTGTGATAAGGCCCTCTTAAGAGACTCCATGTGCATAGCCCAGTCCCAATGACAGGGACTGTCAGTGACAATGAAGGGATTTCAGGCCATGGTGTTTGTTGTTGGTGCTTGCTCTGTCTTCTGTGCCAAATAGAGGAACTATTGGCTGGCAGCACAAGCAAACCAAAGAGTACCTTTGCAGTACTCGGTCAGCATGAGCCCTAGCACAGTGTTTGCCTCTGTGCCCTCTTCCCTTTTCATGCTCTCTGAACAAGACTGGAAACACTCGTGTGATAAAGACCAGAAAAAAGCATGTAGTCCATTCACACAAGAGAAATATCCTGCATGTGGTACTGGTTGTCAACAGCAGACCCCTCGGCTGGTGTTGAGAATGTTCTGGATGGTGGGAACATGGATGAGGCCAAATGCAAACCCGATGCTTGGTGGAACGTCATCTATTATATTCCTAATGATGTTAAAAAAGAATTTAGTCCCTCCTGTGCTGGCAGCCGTTTCTCATTACCAGTTAATTGGACCTAGACGCAGTCACTGTTGAAATCTGTTGTCAGTAGCAAGTTGTTATATTAGAGTAGGTGCACCTTGGGAGGGTTGCTTATGTCTCCAGACAGCATGAGAGAGTCAAAGGCTGCAACTACATAAAACATTTTCCTCTTCCTAGGGTTTCCTAGGGACAGATCCCATTAAGGTGTACTCTGGCAAGACTAATAGGGCTGCTGACAAGGGTTGAACCTGTATGTTGTCCAGACAGCAAAAAGGTTTCAGCACCTCTTCAGCACCAGAAATCTTGTTGCTTCTCCCTGACAGCTGCAAGAGAGGTGGGAGGATCTGCTGGGGAAATCTTCCTTTGCCCTCTCTTGCCTCCTCTGAGCTGGTCCACGTGGAGAATTAGATGCAAGACTCTGCATACTATCTGCTATAGGACCTAATCTAGCAAGTGGCCAAAGATAAGCACTGGCTGCTGAGATTTGATGTGAAAATCTGTGCAGAGGAAGCTGTTTGCAGTGAGGAACTTTTATTAGCTCCAGGATATTGACTACGTACACTCAAGCACTGTCTTCTCTCATCTTATCTATTGCTTTAAATGTGTGCCTACCCACTGACCCGACTCTTCCGGATCGTTCCTTTAATCAGCTTGGGGATGTAGGAGAATATTTTGTCAGAAAATATTTCTGACTGCCAAACTTAGTTTGTTTGCGTCTCATTGCAAAACAGACCCCAAGAGGTGAAATGCCGTAATCACTTGCATTTCTGATTCCCCAGATCGCTTGCCTCTAAATAACTATGATGTGCTCTGAGGACTGGGTAAGAATTTAATTATGTTATCACAATTAACCTGCCATCTTTTTATTTTATTTTTTTCTCTCTCTCCTGTTTTTTCTGTTGTTTTTGTTGGTTTTTTTCTTTTTTACAACTACAAAATTAACTTTAATTTTGAGCCAAGGGCTTTGTTGTCAGCAACTTTATCTGCTATCTGCCAACTCACCACAGAATCCTTACTACTAGCACATAAAATAAGAATTCACAAAACACTTTAAAGCTTGAATACATCTTTATTTGCACAGTTTCTCCTGTTCATTTTCAGGATAGTCTTTTGCAATCTGTAATATATCACTAGCACTGCCCCTTCTTCCTTCTTGTGTTGTAGATTTCCTAGGGTCATCAAAAACTTTTATCAAAGAAAACCCTCCCACGTTTGCTCCATATGCTCTGCTCCCTTGCAGTACCTTTTTTACAGTTGGCTAAGGACCATGGCTTTCATTCCTGTGTCTTCTCCACAGAGAATGTGAGCTTCTTTCAATCAGGGGTGAAGCATTCAAGCTATGTGGTGAGTGCTTTTCAGTTCAGAATCATAGAACACATTGGGTTGGAAGGGACCTTAAAGATCATCCAGTTCCAACCACCCTGCTTTGGTAGGGTTGCAGTCCCCACTCCAGTGTATGAGCTAGTAGGGAGGCACTCAACTACCATTCACCCAAAGACTCCTGCTTGCTATAGTCAGCTTTGTAACAGTCTCATTTTCATCTCCCTTTAACAGTATTCCATTTTTTTTTCTTTCAGTGGTAGTTATATTTGCCATATTGAGAGGTTAAAGTGACTTTCCGCCCACTTTGGGCAATTTAAGAATCTCACATGAGACAATGAAGCTACGGTTCCATTTGTCACTCAGTTTCTACTGTTCTCTTTCATGTGACACATCTTCCCCTCCTTCCTTACCTGTTCTTCAACAAGGGATTTCTCTACTTTTCTCATCCTCTGTGCAAGCCCAACCCTGAAGCAGAGCAGCTGTCTTATCTCTGCTTGGCCCAGGGGTCTGAGCATCTGGATGAAAGTGCTGACTCTTCTCTTTTGTGCAGTGCAGAAGATGTGCCCTAATACCCTTCATTTCCAAGCAGAACTGGAGCTAGTCCAGCCTGTGAAATCTGCCTAGAATCTCAATTTTCCTCTCCTTGCCTGCTGTCACCAGAGAAATCCCAGCTTCATCAAGTGCTTATTCTGGTCCTTGGCTTGTTGAATTGCTGGGGAAGGTGACTCGAGAATTTTGGGTCCTTGCCAGTCATTCACAAGCCAATAGCAGCAGAGGTAATAGTCACTCATAGCACCTGTGCCAAAATGTGGGCATAGGCCTGGGAGCTTTTAGGAGCCCTTGAAATGTCACAGCATGCAGTTGTTCAGATATTCTGGAGGGTCACCTGGATTTCCCTATCTGCTCCATCAGCAAATGGAAGTTATTTTTCATCTTTACTTCATTACCAACCAGAACCGACCATAAATCACTTCCAAGAGTTGTTTCTGCCTTCTTCCTTTCCTGCCATCTATCCTGTACGGCCTGTGTTCCAGCCCTCTCTGAGCCTGCACTTCTAGCAGTATCCTACATCGTGGCTGTTTGTTCTGCTGAGTGTGTTGTGTATAAGGGAATTATTACAGCATATGGTCAACACTCCACACTTCATATGTTACCCATTACAATACAGAGTTCAACCACGTGTCCCTCCTGCAGCCAGGGGAAAGTGCCTGTCCGGCTCCCATCACGTGGTCTACTAACTTGCCCCTCTGCAAGAGGCTTTGGGATCATTTGCAGGCATTGCTCAGATGCAAGGGTAGTACCAAAAAGTTGGCAGTGAATGGAGTGATGAGGAAGCAGCTTGCGGAAGTCAGCTGGGAGAAGGGACAGCGTGGAGGAAATTAGGGAGAGAGGAGGAATTCAGGTTGTGAATGAAAAAGAAGAGAATAAAAGGAGAGTGACGACTTGAGGGAAGAAATAACAGCTGTGTTTTGAAGGAGATGTAAAATCACCATTCTTGCCTCTCTCAGCTATTAAAGATCTCTTTGATTTTGTTTAAAAGCCCAGATTGTTTTCCCAAGAGTCAGGTCTAAATTCAGAGTGGCTAATTGCAGCCTGACCTAATTGTCAGACCCATTCTGGTGGCAGTAGGGTCTCGCTTTCTGAACCTTACTGTGCTGTACTGATGCTGTGATCTAACCCAGAAGTGGCTTCATCTCCGCGCTGAAGGAAATGACTATGACGTGGGTCTCTCCAGGTTCATCCCAGTTCCTTCCCAGGAAAATTCCTCTTGTTAGAGGGAGATACCTCCACCATTTGGGAACAACACTTGCCTTCAGAAACGCACAGAAATTCCTCGGCACAGTAAACAAATGTGTGCCTGGGAATTCCCACCCCACTGGAGAGTTTGGGTGATGGCAGAGAAGGCAAACACCAGGGTAGAAAGGACCGGCTGTGTGTTGTAGAAAGGAGGGCTGTGTGTTGTTCCCTTGCTCACTTGATGCTGATAGGTGACAGATTTGTTCTGAGAGGTATAGAGGGCTGATATGCTTGAATCTCCCATTGAGTCCTTCCACTTTCAGCTTTGAAACCACTCCTGTCACAGACAGAAGTGCCAACATCCTCTTTGAAACTTAGTTGGGAAGGCAGCTTTGGTGGTCTCTTGCCCAAATTCCTGCTCAAAGCAGAGCTAACTTCAGCATTTGATCAGGTTACTCAGGACCTTGCGGCATCAAATTTTGGAAATCTCCCAGGACAGTGGTTCTTCAGCCTGCCTTGGCAACTTTCCAGTGCTGCAACACCCTCATTATGAAAAAAATATATATTTTTTTCCCACCAAACATTTTAAGAGCTCAAAACTGCTCCAGTTGTACCCTCAGAAGTGCTGAAGGGAGGGAAATATTCATTTACTTTGGCCCGCTGTTTACCCTCTCATTATTGCAGCCAACTATGCATTTAGCCTTCCTTGCTGCAAGGGCATGCTGGAGAATGATCTTCAGCTGTATATAACAGGGACTCCCTGGTCTTTTTCTGCAGGGCAAGTTAGTCCTCATTCTGAAGTGTTGCACAGGGTCATTTCAGCAGATGAAAGACTTTTCACTTGTCCTTGTTGAGCTTCCTGAAGCTCCTGTTATCCAGTTTGTCCAGGTCCTCAGAATAGGAGCCTCCAGAGAGCCCCAAACTTCCATGTTTCATTCCTAAAGATGATGGAGATTTGGTGTTGAGCTCAGTGGTCCTTGTGGATCCCTTCCAACTCTTGATGTTCTATGATTCTATGGTCATCCAGGTTGCTGATGATCAGGTGCACCCGTCTGCCTGTCTTTTTGTGCAGACAACTGAATACTATCACTGTTAGCATGGGTTAGAGTGCAGAAAGCTGGTGGCCTCCAGCCTCTGAGGAACTAAAACAGCTTGAGATACCTTCTGCCTTGAAGGGAATGCAGGTTAAGTAGACAAGGCAGAGAAAGGGCATGAAAAAAAAATGAGACCAAGGGATGTTTTGGCTTGCTTGAGTTGACATTTCAGGAAGCTTCATTGCTGAGAGTAGAAGTGTATTTGCTGAGCATTAGGACAGCATGATAAACATGGGCTGCCCGGCTTCCTGGTTCACTGTGCACAAGTATTATGGTATTATTGAGCCTGCAGACAAGCCAGGGAGCTTTCTTTTCTTCCCCACCCCACCTGGCTTTTGAGCCCTGAACTTGCTCCTCGGAAATGTTCAACGCCTGCAAGCTGGCTCCATGGAGCAGCTCTGCGTGTCAGCGCTGTGGGGCTGGGGGCTGCCCTAAAGGGAGGCAAAATCCCATTCCCAGATGCTTTCATCCACACCCACCAGCCCTGCTCAGCAAGCCCAGGGCTTCAGCTCTTGGAGAGATTAAGGAAGTAGTTGAATCTGCTAATGCAATAATAGTAATTAATAACAATAATGGGTGCTTTTAATGTATTTTGTCATGATTTACTAGGCAGGGAGTGCCGTAGGAGAGCAGAGCACTTTGCAGTGAGAATAAAAAGGCAAGGTGACTGGGCCCTAAATTGCACATCTGGGCGTGATTTGGAGAGGCAATTTATTGAGACCATAAATGACGGCTTTTTCAAGCAGCTTGTTTTGGTGCCTGTGAGGGAGAGCACGGCTCCTGATTTAAGGCCCTGCTCCGCGGTCCTGGCTCACAATATTGGGCTCCAGCAGCGTCCCTCATGGCAGAGGCGCCCACTCACTGAGGACGCCCTCTTTTCCCAGGCTCTGGTTGCAGTGTGGTCTGCAACAGCCCTGTCTCTTTGCCGTCGGTCCATCAGAAGCAATTCCTTCTGCCCCTAGAAACGAGCTCTGTGAAATGTAAAAGGCTGTGGAGAAGCGCATCCTCCCAGCACAACTTTAACACTTCCATTGATCTCAGTGATTTTGTGTCAGCGCTGTGGCAGGAGTTGGCCTCCGCGCTGTAGAGCCTTGCCTGGGCGAGTGGGCACTTTTCAATGGGTTTTATTAGTATGACTATGATAGGGCCTGCAGCATACAAAGAGCTTGCCAGGATGCAGCATGCCCTTCCCCGAGGCTGTGGGCATTGTGGTGGAGTGCTGTAGGTAGTGGCCAGGCGCAGAGGCCTGAGGCCCATGCAGCCTCCCCTGAGACAATCTGCTCCTCAAATAAGCTGAAGGACAGAGTAAATTAAAGCAAACAAGCCAGAGAAAAAGCAATCCTTAAAAGCCCTGAGCTCATCTTGGCTGTCATCCCTGCCTTGGTGTGCAAGGAGGCCATGGAAGCTCCACATGGAGGGGGATGGGGAGGCTCGCCAGCCACTCTGCGGAGCCTGGGCGCTCATTAGAGCTCATCAAGAGCCTTTTAATGAACTTCCAAACTAGCAGGGGTCAGATGTAATGGTAGGTGATGTGTGAATGAGAAGGAAGCCAGGAAGAGCAAGAGGCAGCAGTGAGGGGACTGTGCTTACACAGTGCTGGGAGAAGGATGCCATTGGAAAGCTGCAGCAAAGGCAGCAAGCTGTCAGCCTCTCACAAGGCAACAGGCAGCTGGGAAGACGCAGCAGGGGCTGGTGCTGAGCAGAGTCTCCATGCAGACACCAAGCACCCTGCTGGGAATTTTAATTCCTTGAGGCCAGGGGACCCGTCTGTGGGCTCACACTGCCCACGCAGGGCTATGCTTGCAGCCCTGTGGTACAGACCCACATCCAGAGGTCTCCACGCGTCCAGGCTGACACCCTGGAACATTGCGGTGGCAGCTCTGTGGGCGTCGTGCACTCATCTCTGTGCGGATTTTTGCTGATGGGGATGATATATGCATACAAAGTATTTTGTTATTGTTATTATTACCCAAAGTTATGGATCAGCTTGAGAAACTCAAATGCAGTAAATCACTGGGACTGGGGTAGCATTAGTCTCAGGGCTCTGAAGTAAATAATGCATGAAATATACTGACAGCAGTGTCTGACAGATCCTTATAAACTGCATCTCTCTAACGAGCGCAGAGCTGCTAATAGCAGGGCTGGATTCGGGAAGAAAACACAGAAACCTTGCCGCTTTCAGACAATATGATGCAGATCAGCGACTGCCACTCCTGCAGCCAAGAGGACCTGCTGTAGAGAAGGGATGATGGCATGGGGCTGTGATGGCAGACTGCTGTCCCTCCTCCCTCCCCACGTGTCTCCAGCCTGCCCTGCCTTCACCCCAGTGCACAGGGAGAGGAAATGCTGAAGGCATGCTAACTGCTATTATTATTTTTTTAATAATCAAAAGACATCCTGGGAATTATGGGTCTATGAGCTTCCTTTCAATGCTAGCCAAACTGATTGTGGAGCTAATTAAAGACAGACAGGTACAACAGTTGGATAAGTGTAACACGACAGGATCAATCCAGTGCGGCTTCTAGAAGGTAAAACTGTGCCTTTTTGAGCCACGAGTTTTTATTTTTTTAAGTTCAATAAAGTAAGAGATAAAGGTGATCCCCAGCAGACATAACGTGCTTTGATTTTCACAAAGCCTTTGATAAGGCCTTTCACAGGAAATTATGAAGGGAAATAAATAGCCACGGGAGAAGGGGCAAGGTCTTGGCATGGTTTAAAAAATGGTTCAGTGCTAAGAAGCAGAGAGCAGTTGCACCTTCCATGGAGAACAGCTACCAGTGGGAGCCAGCGGGTTACATGGAGGATTTCTGTCTGTTGCATTTGTTTGTAGTGTTTTGGTGATGATGTTAGGGTGTCACAAGGCCCACCAGCACCGTGGGATCGTGGAGGGCTGCAGCGCAGAGCAGTAATGCAGGCTGCAAAAACAGCCTCCACTTTAGCTGCACGGTGATGAGCTGAGCTTCCGGGCTTCTCAGGGGGAAGAGATTGGGAGTCATGGTGAGTAACTCGATAAAAGCTTCTTCACTGGGTAGTGTTGCTTCCAAAAGCAGAGAGGATGCTTGGTTGCCTTTAAGGGACGGGAAAACAATAGGGAATATGTTATAAAAAATGACATTATCTTGAACACTGGCTACACCCTCATTTAAGACAGCGTGCAGAATTACCAGAGGGCCATGAAGCATGCTTAGTAATCTTGTGAGATTTACCTACGAGGAGGCAGTCGGTTGGACCAAACGGGGCTCTTTTTTCACTCTCTCTTTTTTTTCTTTCCTATTTTCCACTGTTAGCAATCTCACAAAAACACACGAGCGCCATTTCCCCTTTGCATCTCTCCCTCTTCGTGCTTGATGATGTGCCCTCTGCCATCCCCATGCACACACTGCCTGATCCTGCTCCAGAGGGATGGTGAGCTTCACGCATCCGAACGCTGAAGGCTTGTAATTGAGTTAGTTACACTAATGAAGGGTGCGGCGGAAACCGATTGGTCCCTCCTCCTTCTCTCCTCCTGTAACACTAGAACAAGAGGTCACTTGGAGATGCTAATAGCGGCTTAATTTAGACCACATGAAAGGAGACACTTTTTCGCACAGCAGGTAGTCAGTCTGTGAAATCCACACTGCCTCCGGAGGTCAGAGAGTCAAACGCTGCAGAAGGATTTGTGAAGTTTCTGGGTCATTTTTTGCACTATAACAGCTGTCATCACAGGGAATACAAGAGCACCCCCAGGCAAGACCCTGTGTGCAGTGCATGGAGCAGCAGTCAGCACTGCCCTAGTGGCTATAACCTTCATGCCCAAAGGAAGCCAGGGTTGGTTTGGTTAGAGATCATAGAGTCATAGAATCATAGAATAGCCTGGGTTGAAAAGGACCACAACGGTCATCCAGTTTCAACCCCCCTGCTGTGTGCAGGGTCGCCAACCACCAAACCACGCTGCCCAGAGCCACATCCAGCCTGGCCTTGAATGCCTCCAGGGATGGGGCATCCACAGCCTCCTTGGGCAACCTGTTCCAGTGTGTCACCACCCTCTGTGTGAAAAACTTCTTCCTAATATCTAACCTAGACCTCCCCTTTCTCTGTTGAAAACCATTCCCCCTTATTCTGTCACTATCCACCTTCGTAAACAGCCATTCCCCTCCTGTTTATATCCTTCCTTCAAGATCTTCCCCCACTGTGTATAAATACCTGGGATTGCCCTGACCCAAGTGCAGCACCCTGCACAAATGTCATGCTTTCACTTCTGTTCCAGCTCTAACCCCACTGTCCATCCAGCATTCCCCTTCCCTTGGTGTCTTGCATCCTGAGTGGTAACTGAAGTAGCGCAGCCAGCAGGAGCAGGGAGGTGATTGTCCCTCTGCACTTAATGCTGGTGAGGCTGCACCTTGAGTACTGCATTAGATTTTGAGCCCCTCACTACAAGAAAGACATTAAAGCCCTGGAGTGTGTCCAGGGAAGGTCAGTAGAGCTGGTGAGGTGTCTGGAAGACAAATCTTATGGTGAGAGGCTGAAGGAACTCAGATTGTTCAGTCTGGAGAAGAGGAGGTTCGGGGAGACCTTCCTGTATCACAGCTCCATGAAAGGAGGTTGTGATGAGGTGGACGGTGGCCTCTTCTCCCAGGTAACAGCAGTAGGATGAGAAGGTATGGCCTCAAGTTGTGCAAGGGTAGATTCCGGATGGATATTAGGAAAAATGGCTTATTGGAAATTGCGGTGAGGCAATGGCATAGGCTGCTCAGGGAGGTGGTGGAGTCACTAAAGGTGTTCAAGAGCCATGGAGACGTGGCACTGAGGGATGTGGTTAGTGTGCATGGTGGGGGTCAGTCAGTGGTTGGACTTGATCTTAGTGGTCTTTTCCAACCTTAATGAGTATGTGATTCTGTGAGGGCTCTGTTTCAATATGTAAAGGAATCTTCTGCTCTGATGTTAAAAAACGGAAGGGGAGGGCAGTAACTCTGCAGCTGCTTTTATCCTGGCCAAGTCAGTCTGTGACCCATAGTGTTTGAGTGATCTTGAGATCTCCTGAACATGGTGTGTGTGGACTGGTGGCTTTGCGACTCTTCCAGCCAGTTGCCTGCATTGCCTTCAGCACCGTGAGCTGCTCAGCAGATCTGACTGTGTGTGGGTGTTGGTAGATTCTCCCTGTAGGCACCACAGGCCAGAGACTGTGGTAGTGTTGAAGAGCTGTAAACATGTGAAGATATTTGTATTTGTCAGCAAGAACAAAGCATAAAGGAACAGGGAAAAATATTTGCAGAGTTGTCTTTTGTCTCTAGATCCATGTTTGACTGACCTGGAGTCCTAGGAAAGCCATTAGCCCCTAGAGGTTTGGACTCAGTCTGTTGTTGCTATTTTCCTTCCCGTTGGTAAATCCAGCTCAAATCCTTTTGTCACTCAGCACTCATTTTGACAACAGGGGCTGCCTCATAGCGGAGCAGAGGGCTTTACAGCACACCAGCGCTTCTAGTGTTGTCCTTCAACTCCTTGCTGTAAGAAGTGGGCTGTTGGGTGCGTTCCTTTGTAGATAGCTGCTGAAAAATCTCAGTTCGTGCACGCTAAAAGTGATCATAATTCACTCAAGGCTTCAGAAGCTCTACAGGCAGCTCTCCTTCTGGCGGCATCACGGCAGCTCTCCAGCTATCCTGCCCGCCTTTCGCTTCCCACTGTGTTGGCGCCTTGATAGCTGCCTGTGTTTTAATATGTCAGCCTGTTGGATTTTTTTTTTCCTTCTCTTGTTTCCTGTGTTCCTCTAACAAGCAGCTTGCAACAGAACAAACAAGCAATGCAGGAGTGCTCTAGGCAAACGGGGTGTTTGGTGTTTGATTTGAATACATACATATTTTTCTTGGTTAAAACTTGTGATATTCATCAAACACATCCAGAAAGGCTGTGAATAAGACCTCTTTCTTTTTTCCTCTTTGACACACACTCCCCATCTCAGACAAATCCTGCACACCTTCTCATTCTCACTCTCGCTGGCTGCTTTCTCTGCAGAGCACAGTCTTCTCTCACATCCTTGCACACACGTTCTGTGACCGAGGTCTCGTTCTGGCATATATGAAGCTGCCTTCTTGTCTTAGCAGACCCTGTGCACGCTGCAGATGACATATGCACCCATGCACAGCCGCTTGTGCACCCACAGGGGCTCTACTGCCAAGGACAAAATTGCTTCTAATTATGGGGCCGGGTATGGCTGTGGTAGGGAGGAAGGGGTGAAGAGGTGAGGCAGGGCTGGAAACAGTGTCATCTTTTCACCTTAGTGCACTGATAACATGGAGGAGAGAGCGTGGCCCTGTCCCTCTGTCATTCACTTGCATCCCCTCCCATGCAGTCTCATACCATTCTCCCCAAAACTTTCTTGGTCGCCCTTGCTGATGGCTCCTTTTCTCTTGTTTCTGACTGTCTGTCAGGCTCTGATCACATCGCTGTCAGGGTTGCAATGACAGCAGCTTTTTCTGACAGGTGGATATGGTTCTGTCACTCACAGCAAAGCTCTTCAGCACCCAGATCCGAGCCAGAGTAGCGATGCTGGAAGGCACAGCTAAATGGTCAAATGTGACGATGACATCTCATGTTTCTGCATGCACAAGGTGACAATCCTGCCAGGTTCAGCTGTGTGTGTTCAGGATGCCCTGCTTTCAAAGGAAGCCTTGCGAACTGTGCTTTGCCTTTATGAGGGATGAGATTTGCTGTGGATCTTAAAAGAAAAGAAGGACCTAGACTTTTCTCTCATGTGTCTCTCCCCTCTTCTGTGTAGGGAGGCTCTGTATGGCCTTCTCCTTGCATGAAGCAATGACAGTCTTTTGGCTGTGTGATGGATGCCGTGGGTGTGCTCCAGAGCCGGCAGATGGATGCCCTTCACCCAGAACACGGCCACGTGCATCCATAAAGGCTGAGAGGTGCTCAATGCCTGCACAGCAGTGGAGAACTCTCAGGTTTTCCGATTACCATGGTGGCAGCTGGTAACCTTCCAGCAATGGGAGTTTGGAGCGGTGCATTCCCATGGCTGCTGCAGTGCTCAGATGGTGCTCAGGTTTGAACTGGCACCAGGCATACTGAGAGCGGAGAGATTATTAACAGGGAATGCGAGGAAGAGGAAAGGTGTTTAGGCAGCTCCTACTTCACATGTCTAATTCGGGAGCTAACCCTTCTGTAACTCCCCATTCTATGCCCAAATTCAAATTTTGCAGAAGCATAACTCATTAAGCATTAGTATACCGTAAGATAAAGACCTTGCTTGCGTAAGGCCATCAAGCACCGATATTGACTCTCCAGGACATTTCTAAGGCTATTTATATCACAATAAAGCCATTTTATTAGCGTCATCAATCAAGAGAGACCGCATTTTGGCCTGGAAATGATTCTGCTCGAGTTTCCAGAAAGGAGAAGGGTAAGTAATTATGGGATGCATTATCCTCAATCTCATCTGAAATCCCCTAATTGAAACCACACAGGAGTGGAGTTTATTGGTTATAAAATAGATGGTAGGGGCACTGCTAGCGCACCTATGGTGTGTACAACTTTCCAGTTCACAAAGGGGTAGAAGCTGGTTTTTCGGTGGGTAACACAGAAGTTGCTTGTGCCCATGTCTGAACAAGGAGCATCTGCATTTCCCTGCAGTTGGGCTGAGTGGGGGGCACTCACTGCTTGCAGCTCATTGTGCCCCCAAGGTGCTTCTCTGCGTGCAGCTGAGCATGGGCAGGAGCAGCCATGCTGCAGGTAAGGGAGCGCGGCTTCACATTGCCTGTGGGGGCCTCCGAGACTGAGTAATGGCAGGGCTTGAAAGCTGTTACAGATATTTGATAATTAATTGGCTGGGAAATCAGTTTATTTTAATGACTCTGGTTAAATAAAGTAGAGAGATAAAAGGACTCTAGGTTCCTGCGGTGCTAAACTACTTCCAGGGACAGAGACAGCCCATTACATGTCTGCTTTTATGCTACTGGGGGCTTTTAGTTTTTGCAAAGGCTCTCCTGAATGGTGGTTGAAACCGTTACCTTCCCCAAATCCCAGCAGTTTGGGTTTGGAACAAGAAAGTCTGAAGAGTGGTTTATTACCCGGGATCTGCCAGGTGGAAGGGGACAGGCAGTAGAGCTGATGCCGTAACCTCATGCTTCACCTCCGGCACAATACTTACCGCAACGCGGCTCCACCGGTGGTTTATCACTGCTGTATACTGCTCTAGGGGGAGCAATGCACGTAGCTCGGTTAACCTCACTTGTCTTTCCTAACACTGGCAGATCTTACACACACAAGATAGCATCACGGAGAGGAGACGTGGAACAGCCCAGCATGAGCAATACCTAGGCTGGGCAACCCCGAACTGCTTTTCCCTGGTGAAAAGCTGCAGCAGCACAGCTAGCACGATCGCCACAGAGTCAGAGAGGGGTTGGTCTCAAGTCCCCCTGAGTCAGGTGTCTTTTATCTTCCAGCTCTTTTGGAGGTATCCTTGTTTAGTACATGGATGTGTTCCTTGAGGGAAAACAACGTGTCTGGCCAAAGAGAAGAGGGGATTTGACTGGGATCTCAGCATGAAGATTTCAGAGGGTCATGCTGGTGTGAATTTTACATGGGTCTGTAAGAAGATGTTTTGTGTGTGACTGTTCCAAGTGCGTGGAAGGACGTCGACAGCAATGCTGAAGGAGAAACTGTAGGATCTGTTCCTTGCTTCAGACTGTGCTTTGAATGTGAACTTTCATCTCGAGCCAGTGCATCTCGTCCTGAGGGTTGTGCAGCAAGCTGTGGATATATGAGCAGTGTTCCCAGCGCAGTCATATTTGTCAGAGTCTGCAAAGAGCCTGCAACACCATCTGTTTTAGTGAGCAGATAAGGGATTAAACTGCAGGAATCACGAGATCTATGCAATACATGGGGGGGTAAGGAGGGGGGCATGCCAGACGATCACAGTACAGCTTCTTTTTTTTCCCCACAACCTAAGAATAACTTTAACATTCTCACTTCTAGGGTTTAATGTCAAAATTAACTACTATTTCACTCCCGTCTCTCAAATCCCAAACAGCTCTCATTGCTGCCAGTACTGGTGCTTATGCTGCTGCAGATTAAAATTCAGCACACATCCTCTCCAAGAAAGAAGTGCTGTTTTAAGAGAGCAGACCAAAAGAAAATCCTCAGACTGGTAGAAGTACAGCAGGGCCTCGTGTTTGCTGCCCTGCAGCCCTCAGAAGTGAGCAGTGTCCAAGGGTAATTTTGGTTTAGGTGTCCCACAAGGTTGTGCAGTCCTGTGTAAATGCCAACCAAGCACAGGCGCTGGGGATGCAGACACCCACCAAGTGGGCACGACGTCAGCTCCCCTGCATGGCTGGTGAAAGCCTACCTCTAGCCAAGTGTAAACGCAGAGCAGGCTACAAATCCTCATCTTTTAAACAATCCCTGGATCTGAAACCTCCTGCCAGCTGGAGCTGCTTTTAACTGAGCAGACTGAAGTGCTGTATTTAACGAATTCATTTAGAGGCTGATGTGAGGAAGCAGGGCCGAGCCTCAAGTCATGTAAATCTAGGCATCTCCATTTACTTAGCAAGGCCTCATTGACCTTTGATTTACACCGGCTGAAGCTGCAGTTGGGCACCTCTCCATTCACTGCCAGACTTTGGGAAATTAGTTAGCACAAGCAGCCTGCCAGAAGAACGGGCAGGATCAGGCATGGTCCACGTGGTCAGCCTGAGCGCCTGCCATGACAGGAAGAAAGCAAGCTGCTGGCAGCGCAGGACAGAGCTCTGTGACTGTGCACAGGGGAGAGGTGTCATTGCACGGCAGGCTTCTGGGAGAAGCAGCAGCAAGGACAGTGGGTCCAGGTAGGGTATCTCCGGGTAAACCCTTCCAGAAGGATTCGGCGGTATTGTTTTTGGCTAGGAAGTGCAAAAAGGATTTAAAGTTCGGTTTTCTTGCCGATTTGCACAGCTTGTTTTGCCAGTTCTTGAAGACTGCAGGTCAGAATGGTCAGGAACAGCCAGAGCAGAGTGGTTATGTCTGCGATGCCACTGGTAGCTGCGCAGGAGTTCAAAGCTCGGAGTCAGTTGACCCAAGCCTGCTGCTTTCAAACCATGGGCAGCATGAGTTTGTGCTTCGGCTGCTGCTTTCTGCTCTGAATTCGTGTCCCCAGGCAGTTCCCAATTAGAGAGAGTGAAAAACACGATCTCTCACAGTAGTCCTCAGATAAGTGTGCCCAAAGGTAGTGCCTGGGTTTGTGAAGGCTGTTTTGCAGCCATCACTCCCCACCTCCCACCATCCCCACTGCACACCAAGCAGCGTTGCCTATGAGGCAGGTCAGGTTTTGTTGCAGGATGGCTGCGGGAATTACTCCTTCCCCATTTCTCCGTGAGTCCTGCCTTCCTCCCAGTCAAACAGGAGGTTTTAACCAAGTTCCTGGCTTTCATATTAACAGACGAAACATTGATAAATGTGCTTGACACTTCTTTTCCACTCTTCCCTCTTTCCTCTGCTGTTTATTTATTCATAAACATGTCCTCTTCTGCAAGACGTACTGTATTGGAGGGTGAAGGTAAGCTCAGATCAAAGCTTGAGAGTTCTCCCTTCCAGCCACTTCTCTTCTTCTCCTCCCCTGCAAGCCTTTTTCCAGTGCCTCCTTTGGAAAGGCTCCTTTGGTGGGCTGAAGTGGTACACTGGAAGGAGGCAGAATGCAGCAAAGCTGCAAATAAAGAGACAAAAGTATTGCCAAGCACTGCCTAGCTTTTATGGCTTTGCCATGGTTTCCGCTTAAATGAAGCTCTTTGGCACACAGGATAAGCAGAACACGTCTGAGCCTTTTAGCTCTTTCTTCTATGATTATAAAGTATCTTTGAGATGTATTTTCAATAACAGCTCATAATGAACAGCAAGGTAAAGGGCTACGTTGGTAAAGGGCTACGTTGGTAAAGAAGCTCATTCTGCCAAATGCTGTTTAGAAATGTTGGTGTTGTACTGAGAGCTGGTAGGCCCCAGAGCAGTTTGGCAAATCTGATCTTAATCTCAGCACTGACCACTTTGAAAGTCAGGGGTCAGTTGTGATTTTTAAGGGCTTGAGAACTTGAAATGCTTTTGGGAATATGACTGTATGCCAGTGGTTTTTGGAAATAACAGAACATTTAGTCTTTGCATCGCTAGTTCATTCAACTGCTAGTTGATTGCTTAGGAATGTACTTAATGAAAAGAAGACTAGCTGTATTAAGTATCTGAGACATTAGAGGCTTCCTTGCTTTCCTTGGGGGACTCTTCATGAGGCTAGCACTTGAAGGTGGTAAAAAAGTTCTTCAAGTTTGAACACTTATTTCTCCTCTTTTTTGACTCAGTTCTCCTTTCTGGACCCCCACACATCACGCTAAATAATTCCTCTCTTCCCTTGGTGCTTTCAGCTTCCAAAGAGGTATAGCTTGTCAACATATCCCTTTTAAGTCCTCTCTTAGTCAAGTTATACATATTTAATGTTTTAAGCTTCCCTTAGATGCTGATCCCTTTCCAGTCTTTGATGGATTTTGTTGTTGCTTGCCTCTGAATTCCCTCCAATTTCCCCATATCATTCTGGTAACAAGGTAACCTGGGATTGACTGTACCGTCCAGGTGCGCTCCGTACTCATCCGAAGTTGGTTTTGGATGGAATTAAAAAAGAGAAGCAGCAGAATCTCTCAAAGGAAATCTGCTTCGTGGCTTCCTCTCTCAAGGCATTATTTCACGATGGTATTTCAGCACTGGCTTCAGATATGGAAATGAGAACGTGTGCCTTGCTCAGAAGCTGTTTTCTGCTTTCATGTGAAAGAGAGATAGAAAAGGGGAAGAAGGGTTAAGCTCCTCAAAGGCTGTGTCTACATTAGACTTTTTTCTTTCTATTTCTTACTGTTGCTCGCATGGGTGTAGCTTAGTCCATAATGGCACTGATGACAGTGCTGGAGCAGTCAGGGAAGCCAATGTTTCTCTGTACATGGTCTGTGCAATCTCTACAAGCCCCAACTCCACCAGTTGTACAGCAGCAGTGGGAGCTTTGGATGGAAAGGGTCAGGTGTAAATAATAGCTGGAGTGTTGGCACATCAAGGAGATGGCCCTCGTGGGGATGCAGCAGCAGGAGGGATAAGGCAGGATAAGCCCACCATTGCCCTCATTGCCGTAAGCCATCCTTCTCACTCAGCTGCTGAGGGCAGTGCTTGGAAGGGTGGATGATAATTTGGGTGAGTCACCTCAGGCATTCAGAGCCTCAGAGAAGATGGAAAAGTTTGGTCTTGTTTTCCCTAATATTGCTCCTGTTCCCACTGTGCTTTGCCTCTAAAAAGAATTTCGGTATTCTCCTTTCCCTTTTGGAGAAGGAATAGTATGAGATGGAAAAGATACTTAGGTCTTTAAAACAGCATGATGTTGGATGCCAGGCAGTGTATTCCTCAGGTTTTGGGAGGAACTGTTTCACATCATACAGAGCATGGAGTCACTTCCCAGTTTCCTGTAACGCTTAAATCTGACACAGTCACAGCCCTATATCAATTAAGGGTTAATCTGTGAAATTCTCAGCAACAAATTATCTCAAATTGAGGATGTTAATGAGTTTAAAAAAAAAAAAAGAAAAAGGGGGCAAGGGGTTGAGAAATGCCTGGGGATAAAAGAGGTAGAGTACTAACTTACAAGGTGGAATGCAAACTGTCATTCAGACAGGAGGCCAACTCATATTTGCTTAAGTCTAGATTAATGGGCTTTTATGGCTGGAAAGGATCATGAGATTTAGATGGTGATTTACACCATCCTTTTAGGAGGTGTTCCAGCTTTGTTTGAAATGTCTGTCACTAATTACGGGAGGATGAGCACTGGACCATGCATCTGGGTGCTCAGATCCTTCAATCCCCATTCACTGTTGCTACTGTTCCCAGTTCCTTTCCCAAATGTTCATGTCTGGACAACCCTTGCTCTATGATTCTATTTCTTTCTGTTTTCCCTCTTTCAGAGCTGGCCTTTTCTGCACTAATCTGTGGCATCATCTCATTCTTCAGTAGCTGTGCCGGCTGCCTTGATGTTTCTCGCCAGCTTTTGCCTCTCCCTGTTTTTTCTCTCCCCCCTCCTGCAATGTAGCATTGCCTTTCTCCATCTGCCCGATTGTCTCTCTGCTTTTTATCTGGGTGCTGGAGCTCCAGGTGCTGTCATTCTCTGCGACAGCACAGAACGTTTCGCATTGCCTCTGCGGCTGGATAATTACCAGATACTGAGTCACGTGGACTACCCAGCCAAACCCTCCCTCCCCTCCTGTCAGAGAGGAGTTCACATCTCAGAAATACATTTCCTTTTTTTTTTTATTATTATTATTTTTAAGAAGAAAACCAAGGGAAAGTTTGGAAGTTGCTCTTGTGGAATGACCTAGTGGTGAGCACATAAACGTTATCAACAAGGCAGTGGCGGATCAGGCAGAAGGAATAGGCCTTCTCCAATACTGAATTTTGTGAAGGAAGGTAAACAGGATTATAGTCCATAGGGGCAACTTATTAGTGACTCCCAGGCCCATTCTTGGTGTATTCCTGAGACATAAAAAGATTATAGTAGTACAGAGACTCTTGAGTTGATGTTTAGTTTCAGGTCCTTCAACAAATTCAGTGGAAAAGCCAATATCCAGTTCCCAGAAGAGACTAATTGTCTTTCAGTGAGCTTCAGTTCCTAAGCGACTGCAGGTGCTTTTTAAATGCCAGCTCATGTCCTGCTGATGGTAAAAGCACAGCATCCTTGGTGTAAGTGCAGCAAAACCCAAAGACAAATCCTCTGGCAATGTTCCCTATTGCCATCCCACGTCATCTCTGTTATTCCCTGGTTTCCCCTTTTGAAAGTGCAGAGGCCCCAGTGATGCTATGAGAGGCTGCAGACAAGCCAAGTAGGCATACATTCATGACTGGATGAGGCTGTGTGATGAGTAGGTGATTAGCATCACCTAATCATGCTTCTTCATCATGATCAGAATCAGGTTGCTGGCTGAACTGAAAAGGGACACCAAGTCCCAGAAGGGAAAAGGAGGGAGCTTGTGGGCTTTCCTCAGCAATCTCATTCTCCCATCTGATCATGGTGCAAGACCCTGATGGAAGCTCTAGGAGCTTTATTTGGAAATTTGAAAGGTATTGGGTCTGGCCAGGATGGAGTTAACCTTCATAACAGCTCGTACTGATATCATTAAAAGGTACCTCTGCTTGAATGGATGTGGACTAGAACTGTTTATGCAGGTATACTGATCCCCAGAAGATGGGAAGAGTTATAAATCAAGCCAGTATAAGTTCTCTTGTTCTGGTATAGTTACATCCACCCCAGGAGAGTACTGGCATAACAATTACTGTAATTTTGGGTTTGATATTTTTTTTCTATACAGAAAACAGAAACCTATGCTCTTAAGAAGTCATTTTAACATAAAGAAAACCCATGGGAAACCAGCTGCGTGTCTGCTAGTGAGAGCCCATGCAGCTCTCATTTTTAGGCTGGAATATTTTTGGCGAATTCCCTTGGATTTCATTTTCCGTCCGTATCGAATGGAGAGATGAGGATGCTCACAGCACATGAGCAGTTCTGCACTGATAGTCATATTCGCTGGTTGCAATCCTTTTTGCTTTCATTAAAAACAGTTGATGTTAGAGAGAGCGAGATAGGAACGTTTCTGTACAAGGCACTGGGGAGACCTCATCTAGAAAGTTGGGTATGAATTCTGGTCACGGCAGAGGAGTTCAGACTGAAGCAGGTGTGGAGAAGGGCTACTGGGATGTTTAGGGCAATGGAGAGTCTATCATACAAGAAGAAACTAGAAGAGTCTGGCTTGTTGAGCCCAGCAAAATGAAGGCTGAGAGGGAATATGATTGCTCTCAGTGAACACACTGGAAGATAAGCACCCAGGAGAGAGAAAAGTTATTTAAGCTAAAGGATGGTGTTGGCATGAGAGGGAATGGATATAATCCAGCCATGAATAAATCTAGACTTAAAATTAGAAAAAAGGAAAAAAAAAAAGAAAAAAAAAAGGTTTCTAATCAGCAGAGCAGAAAGACTTTGGGCTGCCTGCCATACCAAGCATTGGAGAGGGCACTCATGCAATTCAGATGGAGAGTGAGCAGCAGTGCAGGGACCAGAATTGTTGCCTGAGTGGTGAGGTACCCCAGGTGCTGCAGAAAGGTGTGCTGACCAAGGTCACAGCACAATATAGCCAAAACACAACACAGGCCCAACAGATGATGGACTGTCCAGTTGTTGTGCACAGCTTAGGGTGCCCTTGCCAAGGGGCAGAAGTGAAAAGCCCATGTCCGTGCTGAGGACAGATCTACATTAGGCCATGACATCCTGAGGCAAAAGAAGGCCATGTTCCTCAGCAGGCCCTGTAGGTCAGAGTCCAGGTTGCCACGTGTGACAGGTCGCACACCTGAACTGCTGCTCAGGGGCTGGCTGGCAAAGGGATGACCAAAGGGTTAATGGAGAAACAGTGATTAATGAGGAGTAGGGAAATGACGATGTGGAGAGCTGTTGCTGGGATGTGTTTTGAGGAAAGAGGGCAGAAAATGCAGTCCAAAATCACACTGTCTATTTTTCCCCCAAGTGAGGGAAGAACATGAGCCAGCAGTGTGCCCAGCTTCTCAGAAAAGCAGTGTCATCCCAGAAATGGGGTGGCCAGGAGGACAAGGGTAGGGATTGTCCCTTTCTATTTGGCACCGGTGAGTCTGCACCTCCACCACTGCATTCAATTTTTGGCTCCTCACTACCAGAACAATATTGCCACTAGAAGGCTTTCAGAGAAGAGCAAAGAAGCTATTGAAGGGACCAGAACTGGAGACATAGGAGGAGGAGGCTCATGGGAGACGTCCTTGCCCTTTGCAACCACACAATGAGAGGTTGTGGTGAGATGGCTGTTGGTCTCTTTTCTCAAGTGGCAAGTGGTAATCTGTGAGGAAAAGGCCTCAAGTTTTGCCAGAGGAGGTTTAGATTAGGTATCAGGAAGAATTTTTTTCATGGAGAAGGCAGTCTGGCATTGGATGAGGCTGAGCAGGGTGGTGGTAGCATTCCCTTCCTGGGGATTTTTAAGAGATATGTGGACATAGCACCAAGGGACATGGTTTAATGGCAGACTAGATAGTTTCAGGTGAATGCTTGGACTTGATCTTAAGGATCTTTTCTAACCTAGGTGATTCTAAGTTGGAAATCATCACATACACAATTATCCGAAGGTCAAGGGGACCCAATACATAATTGGTAATACTGTAAAAACCCTGACAAGTTAAAATAATCATTTAAACATCTTCATCAGATCTTATAGGAATTATTTTTTGCCTCATCATCACTGTGGGTTCTCAGTACCACCCATCCTCCTAAACACAGCATAGAACTTAACCTGGAGAGACCTCCATGAAGGCAATAAAAAACCCTGCTCCGTCTCCATAGCCTAGGGCCATAGTTATTGAGCAGCATTCTCCAGGGTAGGACAGGAAAAGCTTAGGTGACCCCTCTCTCTTATGCCTCATCCTCCTCACCCCAGATAGCATCATCAGTGCAGTTCCTAGTCCCCAGTGATTATCTACCTCAGTCCTGGGCACGAGCCATCACAGAATGCTATCAGTGTCCCACGGCTGTGATGTTGTTGCAGGCCCTTGCAGCCAAACAGTTGTTTGGTTCTAGATATGGACCTCCAAACAGAGGGCTTTTAGCTGATGGGTATTAGTGCTTCTCCTAGCAGTGCTGCAGTGTGGAGCTGGTCCTGGCTGTGCAAATAACTGTCTGCAGTCAGGAGCAACAGAGCACATCTCCTCTGGAGAAAATGAGCCAGGTAAGATCTTTGCATCATGTGTTTATTTTTTCCTGTAGTACATTACAGGTGACAGTTCTGGCTGAAGATCCCAAAGCACTTTCCTGCGGTGAAGGCATTATCCTTCACTTTTCTACTGTGAAATTGCCCAAGACCATTTTCAGTATTTTGGAAATGGTGACTGAGATGTGTGTGAGGATGTCCAGGTGCTTTTCTCCAGTTCCAGTTTCCAGTTGTCCACCCCTGGATGGCTCTTACACAATTGTTAGGCATTGAGTGAGGAATGGAATGGAAAGATATCAGTAGCAGCTAGAAATGGCGCAGTAGCCAAAAATCATGAAGGAGCCAAATTATATTGTATTATTTGTTTTATTTCTATTTATTTATTTATTTTTTTAAATGAGATAGCAAACAGGCTAAAGAGGCACAGCAGCAAGTTTTCTTTTCCTTCTGTGTGTATGGATTGAACTGATGCTAAAATCAATAGTTCCTAAGTCCCTGTAGTGATTGGCCAAGACGTGACCATCACCGCTCACCGCCCCTCTCAGTAGCTACATCAGCAGATGTCAAGAAATTAAACCCGAAACCACAAGGAAAAGCTGAATGGATGGATCACAGATAGTTTATTAGCACTCACTAGCACTGATGGTAATGCTTTCAATAAGCCTAATGAAAAGCGTTTGACTATCTCAGTGAACTTGTTTATTGATTATTAGTGAACGATAAGAGCCATTTGATATCTTGCAGATGCCTTGCTCCCATTGCCTTGCAGTTAAAATGTCAGTTAACATGCCATTTAATATTCTATTAGTATTGAATTAGCACTTATTACACTGTGAAAATCATCACCATAAATCCTTATTAAAGCATGATCCATAAGGTTGGGTGGCATCTCTGGCAGAATAGGAGGGTGCGTGTGTGCAGAAGGACATGCTGGGAAACCTGAGTGTATGTCTGGAGCATTCCTGGGCTTGGAATTTCCACACTCTTACACTGATTTTCTGTGACAGTTTCAGAGGCGTAGGTATGCCCAGATGAGGAGTTCAGATCCAGTTTGCTTGCTCGTCCAGTTTTCCTCCTTGCCTTTTCTTTCCCTCTCCCTCTTACATTATTTTGGTTGTACCACTGGCCTGGGGATAATCCTGGGCAAAAACAGCATGCAACAGGTTATGACAGAGTTTTTGTTTTCTGTAGTGCTTCTCCTCCTCCTGACAGCCACTGAGGGCCCCCTGGTGAGCATTCTGAAGGGGCAGCTTTATACCTCATCAAAGAGCATTGCACAGAAATGCCCCACCTGCCTCCAGGCAGAGCAGGGTGGTACATACAGTGCAAGTCCAAAAAGTAGCATGGCTGGGTTGGTGTGCTGGGTGTGCTGTACTCTGCTTATACAGATAAGTGTGTTGCGGGTTCGGAAGTGACTAAGAAACTTCAGCGCCCACCGAGTTCAGCTGCAGCTGTTAAACTGCTTAGTTTCTCAATGCCATCCCCCTTAGGATTTTCACAAATCCAGAATGTGCACAGAGGAGCTTGGAATACCTTTCAAAAAGATTGAACCCTGGGCTGGGTCTTTTGGGCTGCTCTCTAAAGCAAATGTTTGTCAAGTCAGGCCTGCTTCCAGCCTGGCCGGCAGCTTGGTGAGCCTCTCAGCTACTCCCACACAGCTTGGCTTTCCTCCTACTCCCAGGTAACCCAGAATAACCCAGAGAGCACCCACAGAGCAGGGGAGTGGGAAGTGCTGGCTGTATGGTGGGGTCACGTCACACAGGACACAGCTGTGGCACGGCCTGAATGAAATGCATTCAAGCAGAGGAACTTGGAAAATGTCTGACCTGTGCTAAGAGGCTGTGTGAAAGCCTACTAGCCTACTGTCAAATATTTGTCTTATCTTGAAGCGATAATCTTTATCCTCTCTCTTTTCTCTCTCAAAGGCGACACATGCCTGAATAGTGCTGGGGAGAGGTGCTAGATTATTTGGATGCCAGGAGGCTGTGAGCAGAGCTCTGAGCAATGGAGGAGTGAAAGCTCTGGAGACTGAGCTGTTCTGTCTTATAGGCTGCTGATGGACAGACCCTCTCAGCCTGTGTGAGCCTGGCTCTGATGGGTACAGCTGCCAGGAGAGGGAGGAGTTGAGTCCCCATGTCTTCTTCAGCTGTGAGCTGAACACCACAGCTTCTTCTCCTTGTGCTGCTGAAACTGAGGGCTGGAGAAGCTGTGTGCTGAGCTGATAAAGCTGAAGCCCTGAGCCTTTGCCCTCTAGACTGGCAGGGGGCTGGGAATGCAACTCCTCTTGTATGCTTAACTTCTGAAGGTGAGGGAGGAGCATGTGAAGGACTCCTCTGACCTTTCCTACTGGCAGTTAGAAGGGATCTGGTAACTGGGATCTCTTTTGGCCTTCCAAAGTCATTTGTTGTACATGTGTAGGCCATAGACAACAGGAAGTGAGACCAAGAGCTGTGGCCACCCCAAATCCCAAATGTCCATGAAGCCCTTCAAAAAATCCTTGTGAAAGAATCGGGCTGTGGGCCACGGTGATGAGGAGCTGCTATACTAGCAGGATTGTACTAAATAGTACCTGAGCAATGTAGTAAAGGGAAGGGACAAAATGGAGATGTTTGTTAATCTCTCTCTCGCCTTTCTCACCCTCTTCAGGTGTTATGTAGAAGACAGAAGCTCCAAGGTGGCCTGGTTAAACCGTTCTGGCATCATTTTTGCTGGAGAGGACAAGTGGTCCCTGGACCCTCGAGTAGAGCTTGAGAAGAGAAACCCCCTGGAGTACAGCCTGCGGATCCAGAAAGTGGATGTCTATGATGAGGGGTCCTATACGTGTTCAGTGCAGACCCAGCATCACCCCAAGACCTCCCAGGTTTACTTGATTGTGCAAGGTAAGCAACGTGCCTGAGAAGAGAGAACATGGCTGGTGGAAGGATCTGTGTCCTTCTTAGGGAAACCACAGAGCCAGTAGACTGTGGACCTTGCAATTGCAGCCAGGAGTGAGCAATTCCTTTAGTTTACAACAGGAGCCAGCAGGACTGTCCCCTTCCTCTGTGGCATGGCGTGGGTTTGCTCTGACATCAGTCTGTCCTTTCCAAAGCAGTGACAGAGCAGGGAACATCGGTGATTCCAAGGCATATTCTAGATACAAACCTGGCTATTGGCTCTGGTCATTCTGGCTCTGAGGGGAAAGCATTTGTTTATGATGTCACGTGTTGGGATGAGGTGCTTGCCTTGTGTCTTCCCAGATAGCCCTCTTGTTTCTTCATCATCTCTTTCCTTAGATTTTCTTTCTTTTTTCTTATATCAGCAAGAGTGTTGTGCTTTTTGGCCTTCTGTTGTCAGCCTCTTGCAAGGCTGGGGAATTAATTTTCCTGGATGTTTTTCTGTGCAGGGTCACTGGTTTGCAGGGTGCACTGTCTCTAGGCATGTGTGAAACCGGGTACCTGTGGTAGCAGCCGCCTACCTTATGTTATGCACTCCATTTTTAGCTGCCCTCCTCCTGCGTATGTTACAGGGAACTGGAAACTTGGCAATCTGAAGCAGCATTGCCCTGTCTGCCTGCCTGCATGCTTGGTATAATAGAGAGTAAACACATCAAGGAGGTCACCAATTATTGCTAAGGGCACTATGGAGTTTGCTTGTTCCATCCTGCCTAGACCAGAATAGCAAACAAAACAGTTAACTCTTTTTTTTTTTTTTTTTAATCTTCCCACAATTCTGTCTATCTGCCTATTTATCTAAAATATTTATAGATTAGCTTAAATAGATAGATACATATAGCTGTGTTTAATACGTACTGCAGAAACGTTCAGCTTCTTTGTTATCAGTCAGATAGGAATTTGTTGTCTCTTTGGATTTGTCTAGCAAACAAAAATGCTCCAAATTTTATTTCTCACAGCTAATGTTTGGATCATTCTGAGTATAAATGCATCTACAAATGGACTCTCCTCTTGCTGCTATTACTTGGCCAGTTCAGGGCTAACTACCATGCTGAGCGTTCATCAGCAAGGCAAAGTTGAGCTGTGTGGTCAGAGGTGATGCCTTACATATGAGTGCAGTAAAAAAGAAGATTCCCAATTTGTCTTGCGCAAAATCCCCCCTTCAGCAGCAAGAGGAGTAATGGGCACCGACACACAGAGCAGGTGTTCTGGACTGTTTGAGAGTTTGAGGGAATGCATCCACCATGAAACGCACTCACAGAGCCCTGGAGGTGTACCCAGCCTTGCTGCTTGCTGCAACCATGCAGGTAGTTTACTTCTGGTAAAGTCTGACTGCACGCAGTTTCCATTTACCTGTCAAGAAAAAAATTGGTATGAATGAATTTGAGAGCCACACAGATGTATTATTAATTTTATTTGTGCCTATTAGATACAAGCGTAAGCAGCAGAATTGAGTTCTCCAGCTGAGCTTTCAATTAAATGTGTGGGTGTCCAGCTCTGAGCTACTGCCACCTTTCTGAGGATGAGAGAATTCAGGTACTGGCACACTCAAACATGCCTCAAAGCAGTGTCTGTGGATAATCTTTGCTTTACGTGTTCCATGAATTTACCAAAAGACCTGCTGCAATATCATGCTTACTTCTTGAGTCTCAGGTCCAAGAATTCTGTAATCAGATGAAACTCATAGCTTCAATTTTTCTAAAAGTAAATATGATTTGTTATGATTGTTGAAAGAAAGAAAAAAAAAGAAATATAAATACAAATTCCTTTACAATTTGGAAGAATTAGGTTCATTTTAAGCCATATTTTTATTAGTTTAAAACTAATGAATAATTCATTTTAAATAATCTTAACTAATACAACTAATTTATTAGAAACTGGTATATACTGCAAAATATCCCTTTTCTCTCACAGTATCATTTTCTCATATTGATTATTATTATTATTCTCAGATGTGCAGTTTGCCTGCCTGAAAAATAGTCTGTCACTAGTGCAAGTGAGAGGAATTTGGATATTGAGTTGTGTGCTAAGCTTTTTAGGTTTCTTATTTAATATAATTTATTTCTTTCTCATGCTTTTGTGTTATAAAATTAAAAACATGGCAAGCAGTGGGCATCCCAAACTTAAAAGTAAATAAATAGGACACAGCTCCTGAAAAATTAAATAACAGGGCTGTTAGTTGACTTGCATGCTGGTCTGGCAGGAGGATGCCTGGGCTGACCATCAGAAGTTCCTTTTAAGCAATCGGGCTGGTGCTGCCCATACTTGCTACCAGATGTCCTGCAGTGACTGCTGACAGACATCAGCTGTGTTCATGCTCTTTCTCTTGCTCAGTTAGTGATGCTCTGGTCTCTGGTCTCTGCTCCCCTGCACTGGGTACCACAGGCAGGGCCTTAATCTCTTATTTTTCTGCAACCTCGTCTAGATGGTCACTGTGAAAGCCCAGCCCCCCTCACCCCAAGAAAAAGATGAGCTAGCTATATCAGAGACTAACAAGTAGGTAGGTACAGGATTGATGCATTATAAATAGGGAAGGCCACTTCCATAACTACAGTGCCAGCTGAAAGAAATAGGTTTTGATGTTTCCTAAGAATTGGCTGCATTTAGATCATCACAGCTTAATGGAGTTGCATTTCCACTCTTCAGAAAATCATAGAATCATAGAATATAAAATTATCCAGCATTCTTTATTACTCTTTCCCCCTTTTCAAGCTCTATGACTGCTCTAGACTGCTCTACTTGGAGATGTAGACATTCACTGCTCAAAGACTGCTGAGTATAACCATTGGCTGGCTCTTTGTCTTTCTGACTCAGATAGCCAGCACTGTTGCTAGAGTGGGGTGAGCTGGAGGCAGCTGTCTGCCCAGCTCAGTCACAAACAGGTGCTGGTACTGTGCCCTTCACATTGAGGTGGAGACATGAAAAGGGAGCTATAAACCATGAGCATTTTATGCTGCCACACTCTTGGTGTAGTGGCAGCTTTCATTTGCTACTCTGCATATTTCTTTTTGCCTCTGATCAGGGACACAAAGATCTGGAAGGGCCCACAGGAGGTAGCATAGACCCTTCCTATGCACTAGAGACAAGATCAGATAGATGTTGGTTGCTTCCAACATGTACTTTTTGAAGAGACCCCACGCTCCGAAAGCCATAGATAGCCATTATCTCATGCTTGTTGTGCTTGGAAAGCTTTTGGTAAGATATGATCCAAACTGGTTTTGTTACCAAATATTTATGATCCTTCCCCAGCAGGTGATGGTAATTTATCCTCCTCTTACTCAAAGCTACCTTTCACCTGCCCATTAAACCTTATGTCTTAGACCTCTGCAATCAAGCCTAACTGGCCGATTTCTCACAAGTTGTATTTTCCATCCCTTACATTGTGCTTTTCTCACTACTGTACAATTTGGCATCACTTTTCCTTAAATATACTGTCCAGAACCTAAGCAAAAGTTCTAGTTTAGGACTCATTTGTGCAGGTGAAAGGCAAATAAGTGACTGTAATTTTTTGCATGTCATGTTTCGCTTAACTGACCTCGGAATGAGATGAAATTCACCTTTTATTTGTAAGAACACCTCATTGCTCTCTCTTACTAATTCCTACAGCTCTCAGATAGTGGCTTGCTGCATGTTGTGACTTGATGCACATTCTCCACTTCTACAGCTGAGCATTAATTGCGATTTCCCCCTTCCTGAAGACAGCACTTGTGCTTGCTGCTGTTGCTTTCCATCCAATTGGTTTCTCCATGGAGATGGTACTTGGAGTGCCCCTCAACATGGCGTTCTTGTTGAAAGTTGGGTGCCTTCTTTCTTCTGCATCCCAGAGGTGTTAAGTGAAGCATTAAAGAGATCAGGGCACAAAGAGGTCCGTGGTAACAGCTCACAAAACCTCCCTCCCGGCAGATAGCTGTCTGTTGATCACAGCTCTTTGAAGCATCCTGATGGTGATTTAGCATCTGCCATATTTTCTTAGCTTGTTCAGGAGGCTGTCAGGACTGCTCAAGTCAAGATATATCACACACTGCTCCCTCTTTATCCACTGTGCCAGTTATCCTATAAAAAAAGGGGTGACAAGATATATGTTTGTCAATGGTGCACTGGTTATTTTTTCCTTCACTGTATTATTATCCTCTAGGTGTTTATAAAGGGGATGTTTAATTGTTTGTTCCAGTACACTCAGTAACTGTTCTAGAAGAGTGAGTCATAAAGGGAACCTGGTGGCTGCCTCCCTCTAAGCTCTGTCTTGGGTTCTTCTAGGTCTGTAGCCTCAGGCCCTTTTCAGACATAAGTAAATGTCAGAGGATAAATCCCTAAAGTCCTCACTTAGCAGGGTCACAGGCACAAAGACATTTAGCAGGCACGGGGCTTAAAACTTTTGGCAATAAAGACTTAAAACTGTCCGGCTCAAGCTAAATTACTCTCAGGTAAGAGCAGGCAGATGGTTGCTGGTTTTGCTGCCAGGAGACTTTGCACCAAGGCATCACTGTGAATGGAGATGGACAGAAACTCTTCAGTGGAACAAAAACATTTGACTGTTTTTGGCTCTAATTAAAATTTAATCAGGAAGGTTTTAGAGGTCTTAGGTTCCTTTTGTGGTCAAAACTGGGAAGAGGAAAAAATACAGAATTACCATAATTTATCTAAAAGCTAATGGTCGTATGTGGAGTATGGAGAACTCACACTTGCCTTTTTGCTCAGGCTCAGGGACTCTTGCAGCCTTTCTTTCTTGTGATTCCCAGTTATTGGCAGTTCAAAGGATGTGCGCTCTCCCTTGCTTAGATGTTTATTTTATGACAAAAATTCAAAAGAGCTTTGTCATTTTGGCAGAACAAAAACAAATTTGGAAGAGTCAGCAGCAAGTTCTCATGAAGAGGAATTGTTGTTCACTGCCCAGCCCTAATCTCAAACTCGAAATCAGTGTGTACCAGCTAAAGGCCAAATCCTCCAGTTTTCTTCCAACTGATCACAGGCATTATTGTGTGGAAAGAACCACACAGGGTGTAGCCTTTCTCCATTATGCATGGCCTTTGTAGAGCTCCTTGCTTACAAAGACTCAGAGTTGACCATTCATTGTTTCTAAGTGGTACAAAGATGTAGTTGTTGATGCTGAGATTTCACCACTGAAAACTTATTATTAATTCTACAGTAGATTAGCTGTTGCCCTTCTCTATCCATTCCCCTGAATCCAAAGGACTTAGTGCATGCACTACAGAGCAAAATTCCTTGTCCAGCTTGTCCACGAAGGCAGCTGAAGCTAGCCAGGCTTCTTGCGTACAAATGCTGTCCTGGCAGTGAGTTCCTTGGTAAGATCCAGTTCTGGGGCTGAGGAGGAAGGGGGTTTTCTATCTACACAGCCTTTGCCCTCACTGCTGAAAATAAGCATAGGGGAAAATTCTGCCTTAGACTTCAGAGTTATGGAGAGTTTTTCTGGACACAACTGGAGTAAGGCACGCCAGTGTCTTTTATGGAAACCTGAAGTCAGATAACAGATGGATGTAAATGTTGCTGGACATCTTGGGGCTTAGCCAGTGAGACAGAAATTCATGTGACCACATGTAGCTGTTTCCACTGGGGTGAGTCACCTTGGACACTAGTGAGGAGAAGCAGGCCCTTCTAGGATACTGACCAGCTCAACCTAAAGGAGCCAGCCAAACTTCAGATGAACTGACCCACACACATGTCAACTTGTCTCCAGCAGCTGCAGAGGGGAGCCCAGGGTGGGCAGTCTGTGTGGTGCTGTGCACCTTTTAGCCTTCCTAGACCCCTTACTGTCATTCTCCTCCAGCTTGTTCCCTGACAGATATGGGGTTGGTGGCTCTCAGTGCTTGCAGGTGGTCACTGCAGACCAGAGCTGGTTGCAAGCTAAGCAGAGTTTTGATGGGGGCCCATCTTCTCCTGGCATTTCTGGCCTTCCCACCCCTGTGCTAGAAGCAGAGCAACTTGAAGAGAGCTGAAGCTATTTTTCCTTTGCGAGCCAAACAATAAGGATGTTGGAGTCAGGCGCTGTTCTCTGAGATACGTTTTCTTTCCTGCTTGGTGGGCGCAGAGCCCAGAATTCGGAGGGATCTTTCTAAGTGCTAGCACTGTAGCATTTTCAATTCCAGGGAGTCTGCAGTAGGTAAGAATGAGCACAGACCACTTTGTCTTTTTCAGGACATAGCTCCAGTGGGAAAACGACAGCGAATTTGGCATGCTGTTGCAAAGAATAATGAGATAACATGGGAGTATGAATTTTCTGGGAGGGAGAAAAAATATCATTTTACTGGAAGCGGTGCAGGAGAAGATGAAAAAAATGGAGGGAGGAGATAAATTTGGATTACTACAGAGCTGGGAGAGACAGGACCAACGTGCACAGAAGGAAGTGACAGCAGATCAGATTGGTGGGGAAATTAAGCAGAGAGTGCAGAGAATCATCTTGGGGAACCAAAGCGCAGTAGATTTTGCTGCCCCCCTTCTGTTGTTATTGTGGACTGTAATTTCCTACCAGCAAAGTAAGTCTAGAATTTCAGGCACACAGTAATAGTGGTGGCAACCTTTCTAGGTTTTCTGTGCTGGGTTTTTGTTGTTCCTCCCCCCCAAACCAATACATTACAAGAAATTGCACCTGGTGTTTCATAGTTTACCAAGGAACTTCCTGCCACTCCCCATCTAATACGTTTATGGTCTCCCCATAGGCCCTGATTCCTCTTAACTTCTATTTTCCTATCTCTAGGCAGGGCTGGAATGTTACTATGCAGTGTAGGTTTTGGCTCTGTTTTATAGGTTGACTCTCAGCACTTAGTGCATAAATCAGGAAGTTTTTCTGGAAATATTTTGGTGCTTGCTTTGCAGGTGCAGGCAAGAGACAAAAACAGAATACTTCAAAAAATGCTTACTCATTTTAGAGGAAAAAGTATTGCATAAAATGCACTGAATGTTTTCCTGTGGCTGGGAGGAAGGGTCTTGATATGATAATCCAGTTCCGTATATATATAACTCATCTTAGCTTGAGTGGTCTCTTTAGATAAGTATCATCTGACTTTGTGTAATTTTGCCTGTTCAGCTGATTCAAGGTTCAGACCAATGCTGTGAAACATTTTCCCCTGGTATTTTTCTGTCCAGTTTTCTCAGTCTACCGTCCCATGTCTTAGCTTGGGCTGTTAAGCAGTGGTGTAGGGACAATATTTGCTTTCAGCTCCATAAACAGCAAGAATCTAGTCCCATGTCTGCTAATGCTGGAGAGAGTGCAGATAGCCATTAATCGTATATCCAAGTGTGTTCCTTCTCTCATGGCTGGGACAGCAGTATCCATGGAGAGTTGTTTTGACCAGTTGCAAGCCTTGAACCTCAACTTGCTTTGCCCGTTACAGGATATAGCCCCTTTGACATCCTAAGTAAAGTAGTATATTCCTGGTGCTTACTCCCTCCATGATGACCAATGTCTTGTCAAATATTGAGGAAAAATTTGTTTTGCAGATAACAAGTGCTCTGAGAGCACAATAATACTATTTGATAGAACATATTCTCAGCTACAAAACACTTTTTTTTTTTCAACACAATCATCACTACTAGCTGTGCATTTTTGCCAGTGATGAACAAGAGCCTGAATGCCATGCTCCTAAAATTTTGCACCATCGGAGATGCCCCGCTGTCACTGTCACTACTATTGAAAAGCTTCACCCACCGCCTCACTGTGCTCTCATTCACTGTTTGTTCTTCATAACTGTTATGAAAATGTCAATGAATGTCAATGGGTGCCATTTGTTCCCCACAGGGGAATTCAGTGACATACCTTTGCTTCATCTGCACTTTCATATCAGATGCCATTCTGTCAGACTGCCCCTCTGCTGCCATCTGTCCCACAGCAACAAAATGTGAAGGAACATTGGTGGAAAGGTTTGACCTCTACTGCCATGCCACCAACATCCACCTCTGACATCATGGGCCAACGTAATGAAATAGAAGGCATTACTTTCAGAGCAGCCCTTGTAATGCTTATTGTAAATAACAAGCCTGTAACTGTTTAGTAGTTTGGAGATGAGCAATGACTTTTTTTATAAAAAGAAAAATTTCTCGCAAGATCTGATCTAATCTAAAGCTTTGTATTTCTAACCTACAATAATAAAAGATGTATATCTAGTCTCCACTAGAAATTTTAGGATCAGCTTGTATTTTTACTTGCGCTACAGATGAGAGCTAAAGGTTAATCATGCTCCACCTTTCTCTGTCTCAGATCAACCTTTACTGTAGCTTTACTATCCATTTTATTTTCTTCCTTTCGCCTGAAAGAAATACTGCCAAGTTGAGGTTAGCTAGATTTGTGGCTTCCTTAGCTGAGTTTTTATTATATCCAAACCCCAGAGATGCTGAAGTTAGCTTGGCTTGCTAAGGAAACAGAATATGTAGGATTTTGTTCGTGTGGTTATTCTGTTTGCCTGTCCTTTGTCTGTGTAATCCTCTGCTCAGCTACTTCCAGCACCTCTTGTATCCACTGAGACCTTGACCCTGCCTTAAAACATGCCCACCTATGTCTCTCAGTCTCCTACTGCATCCCTTTCTGACAGGGCATACAAAAAGGTTTTTGGCTACATGTCAGTTTGGATCTATGGGTGTGCCAGCTGGCTGGTGCCATGTTCACCAAAACTGGTCAAGGCCTCTGAAGGCTGTCCAGCGGATGAGACAGGAGGACCTAGGACAGCCAGGCATTGTTAACTCATGGTACAGTGTTTTATTTTTTAATGTTTTTCTTGTTTCACTGGTTCCTGTGGAGTTGATACTCCAAATCTGCCATGCCCAAAGCTCCATATGGGATTCTCTCGAAATTCCAGATTCCTGGGGCCCAGCAGCTCAAGTTTCGTGGGTTTGGGTGATGTGTTACTGTCTACACTTGTAGTTGTGTATTAGTGGATAAGGACCTGGATCAAAATTGTGATTCCACTGAAATTAAAGGGAATTTTGTTTCACTGGCGTCAAGACAATTGGAATTGGCTAGAAACAGATTGTAAAATAAACCTAGATTGAGCCAATGGTTCAGAAACAACATCCAGACTTGCAGAAAGAAGCACATTTATTTCCTGCTTTAAAAGCTTTCTATTTAATATGAATTAATTACAGAAAGAAAAAAATTGGCACATCAGGAAAGGAAACAGGTAATAATATTTCTAATGTGAGACTGTCCTTGTAAAGGTTACTTTGGGATTTGAAGGTGAGAGAAGGCAGATAGATAGTTATGTTATCTGTGCTGTGTCTTCCTACCATGTATTTGTGTCTGCACAGTGCATATTGATCCCAGCCATCTCGTTGTAACCTTGTGCTCCTACGACTGTCTCTATCCAGTTGCTAGCCATCATCTCACTTCCCAGCAGATGTGTCATTTGTTGTTCTGGTGTGTGTGTGTAAGCTGTATCTTGGAGGATATGCCTCCAGCTACTTTCCACAAAAACAACAAATGATAAACTGTATTAAGTGATAGGTTTTCAGGGTTTGGATTTTGATGGCTTTTTCAGCACTCAAGCTCTTCTTTTTATCTTTAGAAATATTGGAGTCACTACCTCAGTAGCAGCTCCTTACTCACCAGAAAGTGAAGAAGCATTCTGAGAAAATAATGACTTAATATCACATTTCTGTATAGCTGCTAAAACGTCAGTAGTTGGTTGCTTGAAAAAAAAAAAGAAAAAAAGAAAAAAAGAAAAAGTCTCCAAAATAACAGAATAGCAGCTTGGTTTAATAAAGCCTGAGATGTGATAGTTAAGGAGAAAAAATAACTTGCCAAATGTGAGTACAACAAAATAGACAAAACCGAAACAGATACTTAGACATATGGCCTCCATTCAGTGAGTATTCAGACAGGGAGCACTTTCTCAAAATCAGCCCTAGCTTTTGAAAATATCTTTCAAAAAGTAACTATTAGGTTAAAATGTGTTAATCTCCAGCAGAAGTCTGGAGAAAAGTAATGGATTAGAAAAGCTATAGCAGAATACAGGTTGTTCCTGGGAAAGAAAGAAAGGCTCACCTTGGCAATTTGATTTAGCACATGGTAGATGTCATCAGTGATGCTGAGTCTTTGTCACAGCTTGGTCTGTCAGTAGGGAGACTTGTGGTAGGAGGAATCAAGCCCTTCTTGAGCCATGTGTGTCTGGGAATATTCAGACTTCTGAATCAAGAGATTGCTTTGTTTCCCGAAGGCACATCTGCAGTGCTATCACTTGTTTGTCCTCCTTCCACATTGGAAATCCCTTTGGAAATCCAAAAATGGGGATTGAGAGCATGGTCTGTTCTGATAGCAAAAGGTTGAGGCTGTAGAAGCTTGGACAAAGCTACACATAAAATTCCCTCCACCTTCATGTATTGGATTTACCTCACATCATCTACTTGATGGCACTTGTCCAACCTTCTAGAATTTGTTCCAGGAATATCTTTATTACATGGACACATGTAGGAATGAAAAACAGTGTTAAAATGTAAAAATTTCAGGGACTCCTCAAACAGAAAAGTAGGGTATAGCTACATTTTTCTTCTCATTCCATAAAGGTTACCTTTAAAAAAAAAAAAAATCGGTGAAGGAAAAAAAAAAATTGATAACTAGGGAGGTCCTCTTTAATGAAATGAGAATTGGATTTTGGTGATAAGTTTTAATTTAGGGCAAATAATTTAATTGGAATGACTCATTAATTTTGGGGTTCGTAAATTGGGCCTCTGGCAGCCTATTATCTTCTCTTTTCCATTCTGAGTATTCTCTGCCTGCAGTATAAGAAAAGTCTTTTGCCTTTAATAAGGTAAGGAGACACTCCCTTGTAATGTGTGGTGAAGGGACTCTCATGGTGCTGTTAATGCAATAGAGTCTCACCCTTGGGTGAACTTAGCTTTTGAGCTGCACTTTTCCCAGCACCCTGGCTGCAGTTAGACTTGGTTATAAGGGAGGTCAGTAGCAGTCTGCCTGGCAGGGCCGTCACAAGCTGGCTTGAGTACCATTAACAAAATTGTCTGCAAGAAGATTGGGACTATGTCATAAGAAGTTTAATGTCAGGACTAACATATATTGTGTAGGTAGCTCCAAAAGTAATGCTTCCTGTTTATTTCCATGGAAACAACAGCGGATACAAAGAGCACAGTAACAATGTTTGAAAGAGTAAATGCTCATCTACAAAACACTCCTTTTCAGCATTATCACCACCATTAACTCTGCATTTTCACTAGTGATGAATAAAAGCCTGCATGCCATGCTCATAAAAATCTGCACAAGTGCAGATGACCCACTGTTTCACAACTGCTATGACAGCTTTGTTGCTAGGAAAATGTTGCCCATGCAGTCCATCTTTCATTGGCCCAAAAAGATGGAAGTCAGAAAGTGTGCCAAATGTGGATGATTCTGTGGGTGTGGTAGGACAGTCCAGCCAAACTGGCAACGTGTTCCATGGTCTTCCAACTGTTATGGAGCCTGGTGTTAATGTGTTACAAGAGAAAGGCTGTCATCATCTCTGGTCTGACTCTGGAAGTTCACGCCTTTGGTTCAGTCAGTGTCATGATGTAGACAGAGTTGATGGTTTGTCCATGTTCCAGGAAATGCAACAGGATCTCCCTTTCCTATTGTAAAAGACAACAGCGTGGGCTGTATCTGAGCTTCTTATTTGATGGGGAATTCACCTGTTGCCACTCCACAGACTGCCCTTTTGATTCCAGTTTGTAGTGGTGACACCATGTCTTGTCACTGTCTCGTCATGTCAATGCGATCCAGGAAACTGTCACCTTCAGCCTTGTATTGTATTGTATCAGCAGGTCCGGTCAAACCTGCATATGGTGTTCTGTCTGTTCCTGTGTGAACATTTGTGGGAGTCGCCTGTTATAAACTCTGCAATATTCCAACATTGCAACCATCGCTTCCAAGAAACTGAAAACAATATTGAGCTCCATACACAGTTCCATGGTTGTAATTTACCAATTCACATGGATGAGCTGATTGAGATACTCTTCATTTTGTGGTGTGACAGCTGTGTGTAGCCATCTGGAACATGGCTTGTCTTTCATGTCACTGAAATGCACCACTCACCACCTCACTATACTCACATCCAGTGTGTGGTCTCCGCGAACGTTCAGAAAGCATCAATTAATGTCAATGACTGCCATTTTTTCTGCACGGAGGAAGTCAGTGACACACCTTTTCTTCACCCATACTTCCATAACAGAGGTCATTCTGTCAGACTGCCCCTCTGCTGCCATCTATCACATGGCAACAGCATATAACACAATATTAGCAGGAGTGTTCAACCTCTGCTACTGCCATACCACCAACATCTGCCTCTGACATCGTGGACTGACACAATGAAATAGGAGGGATTACTTTTGGAGTAGCCTATACTGTGAATTAGTGGGTGCGTGACTCATCTATCAGTGCTGTGTTAACAGGAAGGTTCGGCTCTCAACTTTGCTGTGTGGTGAGTATATTCAACAATGTGTTAAAAGCCAGTGAAGACAGGCAAAGTAAAGCGCGTGGTGTGAAGAGCCTTTTGAAGGGAGAGGAGCCAAGAAGCAAGATCTTAAGCTGGAATTTCTTGTCGCCCTCATGTGGGTGCCACTGCAGCAGCTGTAGTCCGAAGCGTCTCTTCAAAATGACTGTCCTTTTGTTAGTCTAATGGGAATGTGACTTTTGGGTATGTTCCTGTTTTGAATGTGAAGACAAAATACTTGGCAAAGTAGGATAAAACTCCCCAGATAACCACAGAATGGACTTTCAGTTGTAGAAGCCTTATGACTTTGACTATCCAAATCCAGCAATGATCTTCAGGATTATGCGTGCACAGAGTTCCCAGTTTGTGATCTTCTCTGAAAGTTTAATCCACTTATTGACCCACCGGAAAGAGATTGACAGCAAAAATCCATAAAGAGACCAACCTTTGCACTCCAAATTAGGGTACCTTGGCTTTCTCACTGCCTAATTCTTAGCCTGTTTAAGAGGATGGAAGTGAGTGTGTTTTTTGCTATTACAGAATTTTCATGTAATCTGTGGTCTGATTATATTCCAGGAGAGTATTTACAGGTGTGCAAAGCCTGTAGACCATCTTTGCAATTGAGGCTGACATCTTGGCTGTGCCAAACTGCCTCTGTGGACAGTACCAGAGAAAGCCCTGGATTCCGGGCCAGATGGCACTTATGTTCGTGCTATGTGGTTGTCCTACCCTTTGGAACAGATCATGCTGACACTGCACTGGGCACTGGCAAGGGGTTGGTCTCCTCCTTGTTCCCTTTTGTGCCTCCGTGGCTCTGAGACATGCATGTTTCTTTTAGTTAGTTGATTGATTTGTTGTATTTCCTGCTTAAAAGAGTCTAGAATAATGAGAACGCTGGGACAGTCTGGCACAGTGGTGCTTTTATAACTCAGTGCCAGGAGTGTGTGTTACATGGCACAAGAGTGCATGGAAGAATCTGAAAGCTGGGGACTGCGGAGTTTTTGTTGGAGGATTTTCCCAGGTCAGAGGAGCCAAAGCTGGCACAGTCTGCATGTCTGGATTGGGCTGGCCTTGTCAGCTGTGCCTGAACCTCCTCTGAAGAGGATGCACCAGAGCCATTACATAAGAGAAACTGGGACTGAACCCATGTGCATAGCTCTCCAAAAGACTGGAGTGAAAGTTAGTAAACCATATTGATAATACAGACATAGCCATTCAAGATCATAAAAGGATTCATCTTGTTTTAACAAATCCAGGGTGTGTACTTTGTTCTGTTAGATAAATTACAGAAGTGTCCCATCAGAGGCAGGACTACAATTCAGGTCTAGAAATGCACTTATCTGTCACTCCATTTTTTGTCTGTCACTCTCTTTTAAGGTTGCATCTCTTGTCTATACAGACACTTAGCCACGCAAACAGAAGTTGTCTAATATAGGCGAGATTCATCACTATTAATTTTATACATCTAAATATTAGTAGTGCAAGCCTAATTGAGATTTACACGGCAAACTTTTTGATATCTGCAATCTGGTGACATGAATCTACCTTGTGTGTTTATGCAGGAAAGCGATACTGTGTACAAGACTGGTTTGGAGACTGTTATTAGCCACAGTCTAACACTGTCTCCTTGGCAGGGTTGACTAGCCTTGACTCTTGCCATAACCTGGACTTTGCGACGCTAAACAGTTTAACAGTACCTTTTCTCTTAATCTGTAATCTGTTCTGCAGTGGATAATGTTTTGGTTATAGTCCCTGATATATTTACCTGTTCTCACAACAGGCAGCTGCTTTTCCCTCCAAATCTCTTGTTTTAAGCCTGCCATAAATTCTCATAAGCTCTCCCAGTGGAAGATTGCCATCTCCTTGTCTGAATACTTTTGCCTGATACTGAGCCAGAGGGCACGGGACTCCCCTGAAAAGGTTTCTTCACTTGCTGCTCCCTGAGCCACCAGCCCAGGAAAGCCCCGAGGCAGATGCTAAATTTTTCATTAGATGAGTATTCCTTTTCTAGCCCAAACTATTCTAGGCTACTCCATTTTTTCTCCTGGATTTTGTGCTACCCTTGTCTCACTAGTCCTTGAACTCCTTTAGGACATTGATAGCGTTAAACCCAAATGCTTCTTTCTCCCTCCTTTCTTCTTCCTGAAAAAAGAACTATGTAAGATTTAAAAACAAAACCACAGATATTTAGTCATTGAATCCTGCAGTTGTAGAGTGTTGCTGTAGTTCTGCAAAACCCATTACTCCTTATGAATTTCACAGTATTACCCTCTTCTTCTTGGGGTTTAAGAGCATGCTATTGACTGGTCTGCCACCCAGACCCATCCGTTCTCTTAAAAACATACAAAGAGATGAACAAAACCTACCCTGCAACTCAATTTTTCAGTCATGTTGGTTCTGTGGGCACATCTTCCAGCAGTTGCAGAAACTCCCAAGTCTGCACCTGAATAGCAGAAACTTTCCTCTCTTTGGCTCCCAGATCAAATCAAATTGTTGTTTATTTTATTGCCCTGATAAATTTTTTATTAACTGCTTTACAATTCCATGAGGAGGAGGCAGGGGGAAGAGAAAGGAAAAAGCTGTTCAGGAATGTAGGCTGGGCATAGTGCCCACAATTAATGGGGTAGCAATGACCAGCGGGTAGTTGAAAATTCACCAGTGCCAACTGCCAAGAGCATTTTGCTGCCTGTGACAGCTGGTCATCATTATTGGACGACTGCTTCTGTGTACATCTTAGTTTTGTATCTTTGTATGCCTCTTACCCAGTCACTCCCGATCTCTGTTTGCAGGGACATACTGAAGCAATTAGGGCATGCTGGATGGTTGTAGGGATGAGTGAACAGCACTGAGAAAATACATAAAACATAAAATTTATCTCCTACTCCTGCCCTAATTCCCATATCAAAGAACTTAAACCACTGTTTCTGAGATAGGGCTCCCTCAGCATTAGATGAATTTGAATCGGGGCTTTGGAGCTCTACTCGACCACTTGGTTAGGCCTTATTCCTTGCTGCTTCAAGGCAGTCGATCACTTTAAAAACAGTTACAGCTCATACTGGCCATGGTAGCCATCTTCAGCAAGCAAACCCAGCCTTTTAATGTACCATATATTTGGCGTTTGTGTCTGCTGGCCCACTAATGAAATGGTGAGCACCTAATCTTGATGGCTTATACTGCACAGTTGCCACTAGCAAGAGCAAACCAAGACCACTGTCTGTGCCATCCAACCTGAAGGAAAGGATCCGTAAGTATAAAAGTATTGTATGGGTCTGTTAGGAGCACATATGTGAGGCACTCATGTGCTCCTTGGGAATGCACTGAATTCAGCAGATGAGCCAAAGCAGAATAATTGAGATGGAGAAAGACCTCAGAACAAAAGGGTTAAATGCAATGCAGGCGCATTCAGGTGAGGGAGAAGCAGCAGCAGCATTCATCTGTCTGCAGAGAAGTTAAAAGAGATAAATCTGTTTTCACTGAAAACTGATGTATCTGTTTTCACTGAAATTTTTGACATGGAGACCCCCACAAGGAGCAGCTATATGGTAACTCACAAGAATTAGATGCGTAAAGGCTTGTTTAGGGAACTCCAAGGCAAAATGCGCTCACCATGTGTAATGTGAAGTGAATGTGTGAAAAAGGAAATTGTTGTAGATGCTAATCCTCTTAGGTTTTTTGTATTTTCTGTTCCTCCTTCATCTTCTACACTCAGCCATTGGCCAGTCTTGGAAGGGGAACTTCAGACCAGTGATGGAAAGAGCCATCTCATGCTCATACATTTTCATGAAGGAAAATGTACCTTCATGTCTTCAGCTTTCCAATTGTGTTTTACAGAGCTAGGAGCAGTGACCCGATCTTTTTAAAAGGCATAAATGGGGAACATGTGGTACCACACAAGGGGAAGGAGCATAGGATTCTGGATGGCTTTTTTTGTGGCAGACTCAGAAGTCCTGAATGGAAAAAAAATTTGGTTCTTGGGATGAATCTGCCATTCAGTTGAAGAGAAGGCTCAAATCAGTCTTGAGGAACATATTTCAGGGATGCTAAACCTGGGAAAGAAAGAGGGCACTGAGTCCTTCAGACTAAAGTTCTGATGACATGACACCTCAGCAGGAAAATATCATCAGTAAGGGCATTATTTGCTTTCTGTAAGTATGAAGGGTAACCATACTGGGAATATATATATATATTTTTTAACTTCCACGTCTCTATAACAAAATTTAGTAAAAATTACTGTGCCAAAAACCATGTACAAAAAGACTCCCCAAGCTCTGTCCCAGTAAGTCATTGTGAGACATCCTACAAACATCAAGAGGCACTGACTAGCAGAGGGAAGGAGGAGAGATTTAATTGGATCCAGAGTGCTGTAAATCAGTGGGAAAACACTCCTCATAACTTGTCCAATATTCTAGCTTATCATCAGTTAAAGCTGCTTTTTACAGGATCCCAACTTGTTCATTAGAGGACCAATCACCGAGTTGCCTGCTACAGTTAAGCAGATATTCTTGCTGTACATCAGTTTTCTTTTCCCTGCCTTTTGCTGCTAGAGAGTTCTTGCCATCCCCATCATGTCTTCATTTCACTTGTTCACAGTGACACAAAAAGTCTCCTGCCTGAGGTCAGCCTCCCCGCTATAAAAGTATCCTGTAGAATTAGTCAGTCTCTAAGACAAGCATGTATCAAAAAAAAAAAATCAACCTTCGGAAAATGGTAGTAGGCTGTCAGTTCCCATTAGCTAATGCTACCTGGGCAACCTTCTGACACTCCACCGTTCTACGTGGGAGAGATGAGTTTTAATGAGCAGCAGAGGGAGTGGAGAGGAGGCAAGAGGGGAAAGTAGTTTAGAAGTGATATTTTTGGGTAGCGCATGACATAGCTATGTTCAAAGACATGTTCGTGTTGGTGCATGTAAGTATGTAATTGAATTTTGCAATAACTGTGTGGCTTGCCAGAGCTCGCCAGGAACTGGCAGTACTACTGAATGACTGCATCATGGCCCTTGTTTCTTCAGTTGGCCTTTTCTTTGAACTCCAGCTAAGTTGGTCAATACAAGTAGAGTTGTTGCAAACTGTAAAGAGAAATGTGGGATAAGGATCTGGCCACTTGGGAGGAGTATGCAAGCACTGTCAGGGCATGAAGGAATGCCTGGGGAAGGCTAAGGCCCACCTGCAATTAAATCTGGAGAGAGAGATCAAAGACAACAAGAAGAGATTCTTTAAGTACATCAATAGCAAAAGGAATTCTAAGGAAAATGCGGTTTCACTACTGAATGAGTTACGTGCTCTGGTAACAGAGGACGCTGAGAAGGCTTCTTTGCTTCAGTCTTTACCAATAAGACTTTCAGGAGAGTCTGGAGAAAGGAAGATCTAGTTAGAGATCATCCAGGCAAACTTGATGCAAAAAAATTCATGGGTTCTGATGGGATGCACCCAGGAGTGCTGAGAGAGCTGGCAAAATTGGTTAAGAAACCACTCTCTATCATCATTGAAAGGTAATAGAGGACGGGAGAGGTGTCTGAAGATGGGAGGAAAGTTTATATCACTCTTGCAAAAAAGGCAAGAAGGAAGACCTGGGAAGCTACAGGCCAGTCAGCCTCACCTCTATCCCAGGAAGCCAATGGAACAACTTATTCTGGATGGCATCTTCAAGCAAGTGGAAGAAGGTTATCAGGAGTAGTTAACATGGATTCACCAAGGGGAAGTCGTGCTTGACCAACCTGGTAGCCTTCTGTGATGTCATAACTGAGTAGACAAGGGGAGAGCAGTAGCTGTTGTTTACCTTGACTTGAGCAAGGCTTCTGACACTGTCTCTCATAACATCCTTGTAATGAAGCTTAAGACATGTGGAATAGATGAGTGGACAATAAGATGGATTGAAAACTGATTGACTGGCAGAACTCAGAGGGTTGTGATTAGTGGTGCAGACTTTAGTTGGAGGACTGCAGCTAGTGGTTCCCCCAGGGATTGGTGCTGGTCTGGTTTTGTTTAAAAACTTCATCAGCGACCTGGATGAAGGGATAGAATGCTCCCTCAGTAAGTTTGCTGATGATACAAAACTGGGGAGAGCAGCTGACACACCAGAATGCTGTTCTACCATTCAACAAGACCTGGACAGACTGGAGAGTTTGGTGGAGAGGAACCTGATGAAGTTCAACAAGGGCAAGTCCTACACCTGGGAAGGAACAGCCACATGCATCAGTATGCATTAGGGGCTGATCTGTTGTTAAGGAGCTTTGTGGAGAAGGACCTTGGCATCCCGGTGGACAACAGGTTGACCATGAGTCAGCAATGTGCTCTTATGGCCAGGAAGGCTAATGCTATCCAAAGGTGCATTAAAAAAAGTGTGGCCAGCAGGTCAAGGAAGGTGATGCTCTCCCTGTAGTTTGACCTCGTGAGGCCACATCTGGAGCACTGTGTCCAGTTTTGAGATCCCCAACTCTAGAAAGATGGTGAAAAACTGGACAGAGTCAGTGAAAGGCAACAAAGATGATTAGAGGACAGGAATGTCTCCCTTATGTGGAAAGGCTGAGACACCTGGGACTGTTCAGCCTGGAGAAAGCTGAGAGGGGATGCCTGTGAATTTCTAAGGGATGGATATCAAGTGGATGGGACCAGACTCTTTTTGACAGTGTCCAGTGACAAGTCAAGGTTTAGTGCACACAAACTAGAAACAGAAACCTCTGACAAAAATGTCAAGAAAAAATTATTTACTTTGATAGTGATAGAGCACTGGAACAGGCTGCCCAGAGAAGTTGTGGAGCCTCCTACCTCTGGCGATATTTGAAACTAGCCTGGACACTTTCCTGTGCAGCCTATGGTAGGGAATCTGCTTTAGCAGAGGCATTGGACTAGAGGATTCCTGGAGGTCCCTCCCAACCACTACAGTTCTATGATTCTGTAGTACAACATAACCGACTTCACAGAAGTTGCTCCCAATGAATTGAAGCTAGTTCTGGAGCGTGGCAAATTGAATATAAGTAACCAAACACCCTGCAAACAACTAACAGAATCACCAAACATTTAAAGAAGTTGTGAAGTTCTGTATGGAGGTCATAGCTAGGACTAGCAAGGGCAGATCAGGAATGGGATGTATTCAGCTGTGAAATAGTCTACCAAGGACAAAGGCAGAAGAGTCGTTTCCTAGAAACTTTTAAGACTAGTTGGCAAAACACTTTTAGATATGCAGCAGAGAAGAAACCTGCCTTTCCAAATGCCCCCAGCTCTGGAAGATAGAATAAGTGTGCAAATGATTCTTCTGTCTCTAGAGTATGTGAACATCTGAGATCTGAATTGCTGCAGGTCCCATTCTTCTCCCTGGCATTTGACCTACATTTATATTCTAATTGACTTAGAGTGAAGACTCACAAAGCTTTCTCTTTTTTGCCTGGATGCTGAATTTTCAATGAACATATAAACTGTGTCATTAGATGTTGGGCAGATATTGGGTGTAAAGGAGATGGTTTAAGCTGCAAAGAGCACAGTTTATTTCAGTTAGTCATTCTGCATACAGAATGCTTGTGACTTGCAGTGACTCTGCTTTTGGAGAAGAAATACATGAGTATAACTAAATGCACCCCCACTGGATATTATTGTTAGCACAAAGCTTGCTGCTGGCGAGTGTTGAAGATGTCATGTGCCTAGGTTAGTTTTTTTTGGACAGTTCATCCATCTTCACACTGGGAGCTGCTTAAGGAAATGCTTTTTCTGCCAGGGCCTTATACTTAATGTGTAAGTGGTGCAACTGTTTGTTTTGGTAAGATATTTGTGTCTAATCAGGTAGTCTATACTCACAGCCTGATTTTGATTGTCTCTAGGATAGCATAGTGTTATGCTTGGATAAGCAGGAGACTAGGCCCACTACTAAAGGTCTCCAATAATATGAGATAAAACATCCCCTCTGTCATTACAGTCTATCAGTAATCAGATGCTCCCGGGCCTCCCCGTCCCTCTTTGGCTGAACACTAAAAATATCTCTTTTAGTTTGTGCATCAGAAGGAAGCTTGCCTAGGGGAGCTGCTTGCATCATTTATTATTAGGAACTTTTAGATGTTAGGAATTCTAGATCTTCTCTTCATCTTGCTATCCATTTGCAAGAGTTTCCTTGCTCTCCCATTTCACATTCACCACAGAGAAGGAAGTCTAGTGTACCGTTGAGACTTGGCTAGGGTAGAATTCTGTCAGTTTAAAACATCTGAGCTCTTCATGCAAGAAGGAGTCTCTTGCTTGAGCTTACAGAGCTCTCAGCAGCTCATGACCAAGAGAAAATGTGCCTCTCAAATATTTAACCTTTAAATAGGGCCTCCTTCATGTGGTAGTATAGGGCCAACTGTATATATACAATATATACCATACAAGTCTGAGGACTGCCCAGGAAGGTAGGTCTCCAAATAGTTCCCCTAGCATGTGTCTGCTTCCCTAGAACATCAGGCTTTGTTAAGGCCAATTTTTCTGAGGTTTGACAATATGAAGCTCCCATAGTTCCATTTCCTTATTGTTTGAGGCTGCCTGACAAGTTTGAGTTCTTCTCTGGAGTGTAAAGGGCAGATGTGTATTTTGTTTTGGTCTCATAACCATTGTGGACCAACAACCAATCCAAAGAAGAGAAGGAAATAAACCTCTCCTTTTGTTAGGCTTGCCTGAACGAGATGTCCAAGGCCCCAAAAAGACTGTTGGAGACTTCCACGTTACTGTTGGTTTTTGTGGAAGGTATTCAAAAACTGTCACAGGCAGCAGATTCAAAGCCTTTAAATAGGTTAAAAAAGTAGGTTGCCCCTCATCCACAGGGCAAAAAAAAAAAAAAAAAAAAAAAAAAAGTTGTGTTTTCACTGTTCCTCCAGAGCAAGTAGCAAGTAGCTAGTTTTTGGCAGAGTTTTTGTGCCTGAAGGCATCACAGTATAATGTGTCTCATAATGGTTGCACACCACATGCTGTGAGCTGTGGAATTTGGAGAAAAGGTACCTGGGCTGGCCAGGAGAGCAGTGTACTCCCAGCTGCCTGTGTTTCCCCATCTCCTTGTATTGCCTTGCCATCAGATGTGAAGGTAAGATAGGGCTCTCCTCACCACAGACGTGGTGGAGGGAAAGGCATTCTCCCTGGTCTGCCTCCTCTGGCAGGTGCACAGTGCATCCAGTTGTGCTGACTGTGGGCAATATTGCCTCATGAAAGGGGATACAGGAACAAAGCAGATGGGGCAGCATGCTAAGATATTCAATGAGAATCTGTGGTATCCATTCCTGATACAAGGCAGTGGGGAGATTGGCCTGACTAAGCTATGCAGAGGAGGCAGTAAGGAAATCAGGCTTTATTCTCCTTTGAAGTAGCAAGGAAGGTGCTTGAATGTTTGGTGCCTACTGGAGGTATCTACATCAAATCCCATGCTGAGCATCAGGCTTCTTGAGTAGCTGTGCGGGGGTTTTCTCTGTGCCTTAATTCTTCACTTGTAAGATGGGATGCAGAAAACTTGTACGCTGGGGGCATGAGCCTTGCAGATGCCTTGCCAATTCTCAGAAGTGATCCCATGTTATCTCAGGCAACTGTAATGAACATAACCAAGCAGGTAGGTTTTCTTGGCCTAACTATGGCCACTGTAAGGCTCTAACTTGAAACTGGGGGTTCTGATGGACACTCTTCTCCTTATTTCATCCTAAACATAATCATAAAGTCATAGAGTATCCTGAGTTTGAAGGGACCCACAAGGATTATCAAGTTCAACTCTTTGCTCCATGCAGGACTACCTAAAAATTAAACCCTAAGTCTGAGAGTGTTGTCCAAACACTTCTTGAACTCATGCTGGCTCCTCCTATTCTTGACCTACCCTATTTTTTATCCCTGGAGAGAATCACGTTGAAGAGGTATTGTGAGGGAGCAGTGCTAATGGTAGTTAGGCTGTTACTTCAATGGTGGGGGACAGGGAAGGAGAGGCTGTGTGACGGTGTACCTGAAAAAGGTCTGGGGGGGAGGGCTGTGGGCAATCTCCTCTGTGTACCAGGACTGAGCGTGCCAGAGTCCCTGCCATGAGAGACAGTGTGGGGGCAAGACACAGAAAGATACTGGACTGCAGGTGGCACAGGAGAAAATCTCTTAATTTCATAGCTTAATTAAGCATCACGTAGATTACATAGGACATCCTGTGGTGCCACTGGTATACCTTAATCCTAGAGGGAATGAAGAAAAGCAAGCCATTTGGAGGAGTGCTTTTTTTGCTCTTGCTGATGGAAACATTCCATTGTAGATTCCTGGCTTTCTAGAAATATGCCTTTCCAGAGGGGAATAACAAGGAGAGGCTTGGCTCTTTAAGTCACTCTGTTTCCTATAATGAATTGGGGTCTTCCTCCACCATATGCCCAGACAGAAAGGAAAGGGAGCACGTGCAATCAGTTCTCACTCAGCTAACCAACGAGATGTGAAATAGGTTCCAGGGTGGATGATACCCTTGAACGAAGTCACACTGACTTGATTGCTGTGATAATGTATGGATACTCTTTCCTGTAAAGTCTTCCATGTAATTGAACCCTGTTGTCTGGTAACTGGTATCGGGTGAGTAAATTGTTGCTTTCCAATGGAGGTTAAATGCTGCAAGCTTTGTTCACAGCATCTTATCCAACTGTCCCAAGCTCGCTCTTTACCAATAGAAACTTGCCCTTCAGGGAAACCCTGAGGCATGCAAATGACAGAGGGATTCCTGCCTCCTTTACAGGCATCCTGAATGCAAAATGTTTTATAGTGTGGAAGTCATGGTAGGCCACTCTGACTCCTTCCAATTTAGTTTGGGGCATTTTTGCTCTGCAGCTCAGACTGTCACTTCCATTTCTTGCTTGGCAGCCCTTTTTTTCACTGAGTTTTTTTTCACTCTGTGAGCTCTCTAATCTCATGTGTCCGTGCCTATAGCAGATGGGTTGGAACTGGATGATCTTAAAGATCCCTTCCAACTCAGACCATTCTATGATTCTTTGATCTGTCTCGCATTTATTTCTTCCTTTTAATTCTCTCCTTGTTGTCCATCCTTTGTATTTATTTTTTTCTTTTTTCCCTTTCTCCTGGAGTACAAATCTGGAGGAGGTTGCTTCCAGCTACCCTTCCTAATGTACTGCTCATTCCTGTTGCCCACAGTAAGTCACTCCCCCACATACACCTCACTAATGCCTCAATTTCTCCATAGATAAATTTAGAATGATAATTATGTGTTCCACCAGCACAGGAATTACAGGGCTTGGACAGATGATGCCTGCTGCATACTTTGAGGTCCTTGGTACACACGGATAATGGAGTCAACGCAATAAGGCTGTGGGAAGACACACAATAGAATAAAGGATGCCCTTGGCCCACACTAAAACAACTGTCATTTTCAGTTCCTGTCTGTGAGGGAATTCACAGACTTCAGTAGCAATGGTGTCCAAGATAATGTAAAAACAAGGAACAAACTCCAGGCTTTTCCTAACGTCATCATCCTGCTGATCCCAGGCAGCTGCAGAAAGTTTCCCCTTGTTGCTATGGACTGTCTCATTGAAGACCAGTCTTGGGGGTTGACATGGGCAAAACTGTCTAGGGGCATTCACTTAATTTATTGCCAATAAACACTCAGGACACCTTGTGTCGTTTGCTACACAAACAGTGATAGTTATGCTTAACAGGGGTCCATCATTAGACTGTTTGCCTAATATTTTCCAGGGAGTCACTCCTTTGGGTGAAGATAACTGTTTTAATTTCCCCTCCTGCTATTCTGCTGATCAGGCTGGAGTTTCTCATCTGGCAGATGCTTGCACTAGAGGAGTGATTTTGCAGAGAATCTGTGCAGACAGTCATACATCAGTCCTCCTATAAATTTGAAGTGACATGCCTGTCAAACTTGGGCAGAGTGTGATCCCTGGGAAGATGTGGGAGAAATTCTGCTAGAGTCAGATGAGCTGTGCCAAAGCAAAAAAAGTGCAAGGGAACAGAGGATGACACTCTGTGATCAGGCAGAGGTACTGTATGCTGGATGGAGGGTGGGGGCTTCATGTTTCACTCCGTGACTGACAGGTCATCTCTACCTTCATCTCTATCAACCCTATAATAGATGTTGACCTTTTCTCTCTAGCAATGCAGTTGCAGTTGACAAACCCTGCCTCTCCCTCCTTCCTGCAGTCTGTTACTGTAAAACAAGGCCATTCCATCAACTTTTGGCTTGTTTTCCAAAGGAAATGAATATTGTGTGATCATGGTGATGGTCAGCCCTGGCTAATTTCCACCACAATTGCTGGAGGAATAAAAGCCTCAGGGTTATTAGGGCTCCTGTATATTTTGTACAAAATATGACCCAAAAGGTAAGAAATGTTCCTTCAGCACTCTCATGGAGCAAAATCCAGAAAGAATGAGCTCAGCCCTTTTTCAGACTTCAGAAAATCATTGTAGCTACACCATCTTTCGTGGCAAAGCCACGGTAAACCAGAAATATGCTCAGAGAAACCTGTGTTATTCTCTTGTCTTTACCTTTGCATCCACCTATGTAAATAGATATTACTCACAGTACCTTTCCAAATTACATAGAGATTCGTGTAGCAAGGGTGTGCTATCAGCAGAGCTGTAGCACCTTGTACACTGCAGAACCCATGCAGTCACTCCTGATGGGAACACTGTGTTGTGGGATTTCAGCTGGGAATTGCTTATGCGGGCTGGATTTGTATTTGAGCACATGCCTCCATATTGCTGCAGTGCCAGTAAGCACAGGGTTCACATTGTTCCTAAAAAAGAAATAGCTGTGTCAAAGGAAAAGATGTTTCCTTAGCAGCAGACAAATTAGTCTGTATCAATGGTAGTTCTGGTGCGCACCCAGTCCTAGCCTGCCTGAAATCACCAGCTGCATGAGTGTCAAGGGTGCTAAAATGAACTGCAGCCACTCTTGGGCTGTCACACAGCCCTGAGGAAGGTTGTGACTGCTGGTCATTGGGTTTGCTGAAGTCCTTCTGTCTCCCTTCTATCCCATGTTCTCAGTCATCACCTTTCATATAGCTCTGCTTCTCTGGAGGAAAGACTTATCAAATTCATAAAGCTTTAAATACAGAATACTTCCAGAGCAATCTGACAATGTGCTGGAGTGAGGTGAGGGGAGAAAGGTCTTCTTCTGTTGTCCCATTCTTTTATCTCTGAGACCTCTAGTCGTAATCAAAGCAGCTGCAAACTGCAAGAACATGGTAGAATATACTGTAGGGTTGCTTGTGGGAGCTCTGGCTTTATTGCCTGTGTGCCAGTGAGGACCAGGACCTCTGTGGATTGCCTATAATGAAAGGGGCGTGCTTGCTGCATGGGTAAGCATGTGGAACATATGCGACTGTTTGCTGTGAAGGCTCTGAGCCAGCCAAATCCCTCCCTTTTACTCCAAGCTCTTTCCAACTATTCCAGTCCTACACAAACATCTTCTCCCTCCCATCCTTCCTCTCGCTTGTTCCAGCATCCCAAACCAGGGCCTTTGAGCCCTGCCCCTCCATCTAATCTGTGCTTCCCTGTCTAATGACGTGCGCTAATGTGCGCTAACAGATGTCTGAGCGAAAATTAGCTGTGGTGTCCAAATCAATTAGACTGGAGAGGCTATGCAGGAGCAATTGCTCAATAGGCTGTGCAGGTTGCCTTTCTTTTTCTTTTTCTTTCTTTTTCTTTTTTTTTCTTTTTTTTCTTTTTCTTTTTTTTCCTTCCCTTTCTTTAGAAGAGCTGAAATTCTGCAACCAAGCCTTAGCCTGCTTCCCTGCCTTGCAAACTCCACTTACAGGCAGTCTACCTCTGTGCTTAATAGGTTCTGATCTGGTCTCCAGATGGAGCTGGCTCCACCAGCTGCAGGCAAGCAGCAGCTGCTCTCTGAAAGGAGAGGTACATGCTTCTCCAGAACCTCACAGCATGGGTACAGCCGGCACGTCAGAGGCAGCTAAACGGTCCTGGCATTTTTCATGTGTTTGCCTGCTTCGCAGGAAAAGAGAATTAGTTTTACAGGATCAGCCACTTGTGGAGCAGCATCTTGTGGAGAGTTCAGAACGGGCTTTGGCACACATAGACTTCTTGGCACTTGGAAACATAGCCAGAGCTCACCCTATGTAGAGAAAGATTCTCCATGGTGCGAGGGAGCAGAGAACACAAACACTCAAATGTACTGTACACACTTTTCGGGCAACAAAAGGTCTGCTGCCAACAGGAATGTCTATCTGTAGTTTTATTGTGTCCTGTGATGGAAGTCTTTTTCTTCAAGGACCTCATGGTAAAGCTGGTGTTTGATTAAACAGGTTTCTTATGTTGCTTGTCAAAGAAATTCAGTCATGGGTCCCAAATCAGCCACACTGTTTGCAAGTGAAATACTGATGTGCTTATAGAAATTATCTCAGGGGTAAGTGGGAAATACTGCTGGTCTTCCCTTACATACACTATTCCATCTGGACCATTTTCAGAGCAGCCTGCTTCACTGCTTCACTGCTCTACTTCTGGTACTGACTGCAGTTCTGAAGACAAGACGTAGCCACAGTGTGTAGAGTTGACTGGAAAAGTCAGTACCTTGTGCATGAATTGGAAATGCATGACTTGAAGGCATCTGTGGAAATACACTCTTCTTTTGTTTGAAAGCATACACTATCAAGAATAAATATATACTTAACAACTCCTTCACAGAAGTTCTTATGAACTTCATTCTAGTTTCAGTCCCCTTTCCATTAGCTGCACCTACTTTTGAGAACAAATAGTATTTGAAGATCAAATATGTTATCTGAGTCCTACTAATTTTGGCACATGTAATTCCTCATCTCAGCTGCCAGTGCTTTTCACTCCTAGCTCTAGGTGTTCCCTATTTCTTGCAAGATGGTGCTGCATGAGGTGCTGGTCAGCAAACAATAGTCATTTAATTTAGGCGTGCAAGTGCATTGACCAAAAGAAGAAGGTTCAAGTTATTTGTGTGCTTCGCAGTACTGGAGTCGGGTGCATTTAGTCCTCTCAAGCCCCCACCCCTCGCTCAACTTTTTTTTTCTTTTTTCTTTTTCCTTTTTTTTTTTTTTTTTTTTTTCCTGCAAGCTTGTGTCTTGTTTCCTACTTACTGCTACTTATGACTCCATTTTGCCATCAAAGTTGGCTGGCTCCTCCTTCCCTCTCCACCCTCCACAATAAAGTATCTGTATTTCAAATGATGTTTCTCCAGTTGTTCTAGCCTGCTTTTTCCAAACTGCATCTTGGTTTTGTTTTCCTTTCTCCATTTGTATCTTGTTCATCCCCTTTTGCTCCCAATCTTTTGAGGCTTCTGTGGGGCAGCCCCCCTGCCTCTCTCCTGCTGCCTCATCCCCAGCCCCGTGCTGTGCCCACCTTTTGCCCCTTCCTGTGTGTGCAGCCATGGGCTGTGAACACACACCGGCATTGTGCTTGGTTCTGTCAGCCAAGCTTCCCAGCCACATTTATCAAAATTATCCCACAGTTCCTTGCAGAGCCGAATATTAATAGGGTTCATTTAAAACCAAGAGTGTTACTAATGCTTTTTTTCCTGTGTGCTAAATGGGAGGAAACAAGAATTACCCAAACAAGCACACATGCAGAAAGTGGGGCTGTTCAGAATAGGAAATAAGGCGAGTGAAATTGGTGGCAGAGGAGATACAGACCAGTCAGCAGAGCACACGTGTGCCAAGTGCCCTAGCAGTCATTTCTCCCAGATTTAGTGGCAAGGCTGTTAGAGCATCCCTCTGATGCTGGCAGTGTCCCTCTGATGCCAAGGCTGCCTGTTTCTTCATATCAGTCTGATGCAGTTCTGCTTCAAAGCTAGGATACAACTGGTGCTCCCTTTTCTCTTTGCTATGAAGGCTTAGGCAAGAAAATGAGAAGTTGAGATGGGGATAAGAAGGGAAGCTGGAAGATTAGTTAGGCAGATTGCAAGAGCAAAAACATTTGCCCCTTTCTCAGGTCTCTATTCATTCACCTTTTCTTTCAGATCTGTCTTTATTCAGATCTGCTATATAATAGCATATAATCGCTTTGCCATTCCCCAGTCAAAAGCACTGACATTCTGTCTGCCAATCCTGCACGTCAGACTCTGCATCCTCCTCTTCATCACTGTAGCCCAGCAGCCAGAACAGGCTCTTTCTAAATGCCCAGTTTCTTCCCAGATTAAAACTGCACCTCCAATGGGTTTGTAAGAGAGGAAGCATACAAAACTGCATATTGCACTAGAAAAGATTCTGAAGTGCTTTTGTGTGTATCCACAGGTACATAGCATGTTGTCATCAAATTGAGAGCTGCTGTGGAATCTTGCCGCTCCCAGAAAGTAGCGGACATAAGCAGTCATAAAGCCCTGTGTAGGGAGAGGGAGAGGTCCCAAAGTGCACAGCTGCACCCTCATGCAAATACTGGCATCTGCTTATGTACTGAGAGTCCATCCAGCACTGCTTTCTGTCCCAGCATCCCATGTCGTGGAGCAGGCTGCCCTTCACTTTGTGTTTGAGGTTTCAGCAGCTCACCTCACTCAAGCCTCCAGTTGGCCAAACTGAGCTACAGCAGCCCCACGTGCTTGAAGAAGTAGCAGCGTCTCCTTTGGCTTCCAGGAGGCCACTGCTTCTCAAATGCTCTCCCAGCTCAAGAGATCCTCGTGTCCTAGGGATAGATACCAGCCAGCTTAAGAAACTCTTCATCTCAGCCTGACATTGTCCTTGACTTCTCCAAGGAAGCTGCTGTCAGGCACCCTGAATTTTTTCTTTTACCTTTACTTACACAAGGATCAACAATACACCATCAGGTCATAAAGCAATCCCCTGCTGTTTCTTGGTTTTCACTCTGATTGCAGCATTTGGGCACAAATTTAGTACTGCCACGTGCATCACTCAGGGACTAATTCTGTTCATGGTGCTGTGGGTAAGAGCAAGGATTGACTCCCTCCTTTCAGAGAAGACCATATTGCTGTGTTGCAGAGATCCCTGTGACACTCTGCAAGCCCCTCACGCTGAGCTTTCTCTTTCCTCTTTTCCTTCTTGCTTTGACCTTTGCAGCCCTGCCAGCTGTCACACTTACAACAGCCCAAAGTGCTTTGTGGCTCTCACATGGACATCTCCAGAGTGAGGCAGCTTATACCAGCTGCCTTACCCAGGCTTTTCCTCATCGTGTTCTGCCTAGCCTGGGGAGGCAGCCCTGGCTTGGGAAATGGAGGATTTGAAGAAACATCCCAAGTGCGTAAAAGCACTATGATTGGTACCTGTGTGCAATTAAATCTGGTCCAGCCTTTCAATGCATTGCTTTATGGTGGTTCTAGTGGTAATCAAAGCATAAAAAGCTCACATAGTTGGCATAGTGCAGGCCAGCTCAGTCCTGGAAAAAAAGTGTTTGTTTCTAGAGGAAGATGAGAATGTTTTTCCTGTCTCCAACCTTTGATTTATTCAGTGATAGGCAACATGGATTTAGGGAATGCCAAAGAACCTTTGAGAAAAGTGCTTGCATTTAATTAAGGATTGTGGCTTGCACGAGGGAGGTTGTCTGGTCCTATGGAAGCAAGAATATCTGAGCATTGTGGCTGGTCTCAGATGTCTTCTCCCCATGAGCATAAAGGGTACGGGTAGTCCAGGGAAAGATGGGATTTGTTCCTGGTGGGAATGGCAGGAAGAGAGGCGTAAAGATTAGGCTTCACAAGGGGGAACAGCAAAACAGTTGTTTATTACTGATATGAAAGCATCTGGGGATGTGAATGTAGAGGAGGAGTTTGATGAGAAGAAACAAAAAGCCTTGTGACTTCTGGAGCTTTATGGAGCAAAAACAGATCCCGAGCAGAGTTCATTTAAATGTGCAGTTTTATAGCTGTTAATGTGTTTCCTGGGGAAAAAGGAGGAGGGATTTAGCAGCAGTTACAATAAAGTAAATCACTTAAATGGAAGCAATTGTGTTCCCCAGCCTTCCTGCCTGTCAGTCAGTTCACCAGTGTTTGCAGAAGGAAGGACACAACAGTTTTCGTGCTCCTCATTCCACATTTTCCCAGCAAGAAACCCCCTGTGTCTCCTTCCCAGCCACCTCTTTGTAAACCTCTGTCAGCCCCATGGTTGTGTCAGATGGATACCTCTGCAGCTATGACTTAGTGCAGAGTCTCCTGTGCCCCTGTGCCAAACGCTGTTGAGCGTTTCAGACACACAAAGCTGTGTGTTTTAGACTCTTTTTCCGTGTAACACTGCTTCCAACCAGTTTTAGTCTGTTTTGGATTCTGCTTGGATTTCCAGAGGCTGTTTTGACCAACTAGAATTTGAGGGGAAAAAAAAAGCAACCAAAGAAAACAAAACACAAGACCTTTCCTGTGCAGTCGTTTCACAAGAGGACAAAATTTAATTGCAAAGTGAATTGGGGAGATCAGAGCAGCAGTGGCTGCAGGCAGTGAGGGGGAAGTTCAGCACTAATAAATGAAACGTCCCTGATCCAAGGAGAGAAAATAATCAGCACAGCTATAGGACAAACTTGGGACATGACACCAGGCAGCTGAACCTGTCAAATTAATAACACCCCTTTAATTTTGTCCAGCCATGCTACTAAGCCCTTTTCCTGTAGTTGGGTGCTATAAGCCATGCTGTCTCCCTGGAATAAGGAGGGGGGCTAGGACAAAAGAAGGAGCTCAGCGGGGAGGTTGATAGCATTGCAGAGCATTTTGAGCATCTCACTACTGACTTGTAAAAGGGACCAGCTGTAACACTGGTGGCAGGCGGTGTCTCCAAGGGTGGGAGCTCTGAAGGCTCTGTTCCTAGTCCATGGAGGTGGGGAAGAGTTCCATGAGATACTGAGGGCTGAGACCCCCTTCTCCCTCTGGCTGTGCCCACCTGGCTGGAACAAAACCACGCACATAGCACTGCATGCTTTTTCCTTCTCTCCACACACCCTCCTCTCCATGTTGTTATCCAGTGGGGCGAGATTCAGAGCTCAGGTATCTGAGCAGGAGAAAGAGAGGAACAGAGATTCCTTCACACTGCTCTTAACGTGGCAGTAGCCTTGAGCACACCTGGCCTGGGAGCGTGGGGCACAGGGGAGGGCAGGGAAGGAACAGAAAGAAGGATGCTGGGCGCTGCAAGCATAATTGCTGCCTCGGCTGTAGGTGAAAAGTGTGCTGCTGCCATTCCCACTGGGGCCAATTTGCTGTTGCTGCTCTTATCTCCAATGTTCATCAGGCTGCGGCTACAAACCTACTCTGTCCAGGAAGGCATGTGAACTCCCTCTCACCTCCTTTCACCTGGGCTCGTGATTTGAAAGAGAACAGCGCACAGCAGCCCGTCAAGGCACAGAGAGGAGTGCTGCTAAACTGCAAACCCCTTGGCTTGGGAATGAGGAAAAAGGTATCAAAGCTATCCAGGTGTCCTACGAAGGGCTTGTGTGCCTGTAATGAGGGCCTGGCCCCTACAGCTAGGTCCTGAGTTTGGTTTTGGATATTCCGTCTGCCTGTGTGTTAACAGCACTCAGTTCACAGCACTGCACTTTTTGCGCACAAAAACTACTTCTCAGACTGCATGTCCCTAGGATCTAAATCCAAAACTGAAAATATGTGACTTCCTGACAAAAGCCCTCACATCCTTTGTGGTTTTCAGCAAGCCCCTTAAATTCTTCAGGCTCCATTGCTTCTCCCCTCTTAACTGCATTGCCTTTAAAACTTGAACTAGACTGAACTACCTCAAACAATGTTATTTTAAGCATCCTGCTTATCATTTTCTGGAGCTGCATTTCAGACTGGGTTGCCATGTTCATTGAAGCCCAGTTGCAATTTTTTTTTTAGAAGGAGTTTAATATTTAATTTGACCATTTTGCACCGAACAGCATGCAGAATTAAAAGCACATTTTTGTGAGTTAACTAATAGTTCAGATTCCTAATTTAGCTCTTAGCCAACTAAAAAATAGACTGGCTTTGTAACTTCCGATTTCACATTTTTGTGGTACAGACTGGGGAACGTCATTTCATTTTGCTTATTCCGATTAAAACCAGTGTTCTGTCTGCAGGTCCCAGTCAAGTCTTTCTAAGGCTGCAAACAAAGGCTGAGAGATAGTCCCTATCCTGCAGAGTCTACAGTTTAAATAGACCAGATAAAAATGGAGCGGGAGAAAAAGAAGTATTGCTACTCCCAGTGAGATGAGGCATGTGGAATGTTGCCCAAAATAAGAGCAAGTGAGTGGCAGGGCCTGGCTCTGAACTGCTGTAATCAGTAAAATATTCTATTTTTGATAACTTCCTTGTCTTCTCTGTCCCTTGGCACCCCCGCCTGCTTAGAATTTTTTAGCATACATAAGCATATATTTCGCAGAAGATATACTTTTCCTACTCCTTTTGCCCAGTCAAGTTTGGAGGAACTGGAGGAGGCACGAATTGACCACACATGATAAGAAGAGGAAACAGGCAAGATTACTTCTGTTCATTCCTGAGTTGTCCTCTTTGGATTTTTTATTCTGTTTTGCTTTTGTCTTCTATTAATAAAAAAAAAAAAAGAAAAAAAAAAAAAAGATGATCCTGGCAATAAATGCAAAGGTTGCTCCAAAAGTAACACCTTCTATTTTATTATGTTGCCCATGATGTCAGAGTTGGATGTAGCTGGTATGGCAGTAGATATTAAACTGACCCATCGATATTCCCTTACGTGTTGTTGCCATGCAGCAGATGGCTGCAGAGGGACAGTCTGACAGAATGGCAGAATGACATGGGAATGTGGATGAAGCCAAGGTGTGTCATTGAAATTCTTCATGCAGAAAAAAATGGCACTTGTTGACATTCATCAATGCCTGCTAAACATTTATGGAGACCAAACAGTGGATATGAACACACAGTGGATGTGAGCACAGTGAGGCATGTGTTTTTCAGCAGTGGTGACAGTGACAGTGGGGAACCTCTACTGGTGCAGGTGGTTATGAGCATGGCATTCAGGCTCTTGTGCATCACTGGGGAAAATGCTCAGCTAATGGTGGTGACCGCTGAAAAAGAGTGCTTTGTAGCTGAGAATATGCTCTATCAAATAGTGTTATGGTCCTCTTTGTATCTATTGTAGTTTCCATGGAAATAAATACATGGCATTATTTTTGAAGTAACCCATGTATAAAAGAACACAGGTGCACTAGGTGATAGGTTAGTCTATTGTGTTGAAAGGATGCACAACCATGAAACAGTTAACACTTTCAAATGCTGTCCTATGACCTTCTATATTTACTGTAGAAAGGACCAATTCTGGCTAAGTTTGCAAGAGTGCGGAGGAGGCGCTTCAGTGCTGGGATAATTGGTGAGCTGTATATCAGGCTCTTCTCCGGCTAACAGTGAGCTGTACAGATCATGCTCAGATAAAGGCTGCTTTGAGTCATTAGCCTTATCCATATTGTATAATGCTATGAAATGAGCATTGGTCTAGCCTGGGCTTCGTGTTCAAGTGAGATGTTGTGCATGAGCTGTGTCATCTTTTTTTATTTAGACTTACCAATCCAAGGACTGCATTTCTTGTTTCTTCTACGTCTTTTGGGTACTGCTGCATACCTGGAAGAATTGTTCCACTGAATATGTTATGTTAGTGGTGCTAAAGTGGACCTTTCTTCCACTACATGATGCCTTTGTAATTTGTCTGAAACTTTACTCTTCTACCATTTAAACCATCTAGATGCTAGGGACTTTGCTGTCACCTTTCACTTTCTCAGCATCTTCACCATATTGAATGCATGCATTTCAGCATTTTTCTCAATCAGTGTGGTTTGGGCCTCAAATGAGGGAAGCAATACATTTGAAACATGATCAAAGCTGATATATTTCAACTTGTCTATAAAGACAGCTATGGACCAATGTGCCATTCCTAATACTGACATTTTATAGACTGGACCTTACATCATTGTTTGTACCTAGCTAATAGGGGGCAGGCTGCTTTATCATTTACTCGTCTAGAACTTAGACAACCCACATTTTGACGTTTGTCAGTCCTTCGCGAAGTCTGTTCCAAAAGTTGCACACCCAGTCTTTCTGAAAAGGTGTGTGGATCTCTTCAGACCCATGATTTTGCCATGACCGTGAGAGGACTATTACTTTCCCAGTAGAGCTAATTAGCTTGGTTAATTCTATTCTGCCTCTATACCTAACCCCCGCATATCCTATTTTGTTTATCTGCCCTGATGGATGTTTGCAGCTCCTCCCAACTGAGCATCATCCTCAGCTTTCATTAGGGAGCTATTTCTTCAGGCTCATTAATGAAGATGTTAAATGAAAGCAGACCTCACATAGATTCCTACAGCACCTCGCTTACTCACCTACTTACAACTTTGCTCTTACATGCCCCTTGTCGTTATCCTTGTTTATGGTTCTTCAGGCAATTTCTAATCCGTGACAGTGCTCCTAACCCAAGACAGATTGAATTAAATTCACTTGCAGGAGTTTGTAATGTGCTATATTTAACATTGCACCCTCTGAATTCCCCGCAACCCTGAATTTAAAAACAGTCTAAAAATAGTATCGCTGGCCATGCACAGATTATACTGGACGCTCACAAGTTATAGAGTTGTGGTTTTAGAACAGGTGATAAATATTATTAGCTTGATGAGGCTGGAAGACTGCCCCAGCTCAGGTCTCATCATCTCCAGAATTGACATTGCGTATGCTGTAACATCACTCCTGAGCTACCTGATTTAGAACTTCCATCTGGTTTGTAAGTTACTGTTTCTCCCTATTGAATTAATAATTTAATTGCTTGTATAGGCAGTAGCTTAAATGTGTGCTTAGTGCTTATCCTTGCTCCAAAAGTGAATTCCAAACTCAGTACTACAGTACAAGGTGAGAATTGGGCAAGCAAGGTTTTCATTCTAATCTAGTTCAGGAAAAAATAAATCATATTTCATTACTAGTCTTTCCCTGGTGAACAATTAGATCATCATTACTATTTTTTTTTGTTTTCTGTATTTCCTTCAATCTGCTGTCTCTCTGAGGGCATGATTTTGAAGGAGTCCCAAGAGGTCTGTACATGAGAAGGGTGAGATCAAGGGGAGAAATAAGCTGGTTGATATCCCTATGACCATTTCCTAAACAATATAGACAAAAACAGAACAGTGATCATCAGTAAAATGCTATGAATGGTGATTCATATAAAATTGTGAAAGCTGTGATCAGAAAATGTGATGCAGCGTCCTACTGGAAGACCAGTTCTGTCGGCGTCAAAGTGTTTTGCAGGAGCATGATGATGCAACAAATTTTTTTGACAGACGAGTGTCACAACAAATCATTTTAACTTCCTCATTTCATTTCACTAATGTCAAAACATTTAACTGCAATGAGGCAAAAACGTTTCATTTTGACTGTATCATTACATTTAATTTTGTTTAGATTGGCATGTTAATTTTGATACCATATATTTATACCTAATGTTGCAAATTGTTACAAAGCAGTAGAAAAGAACCTCACTTTTCATGCTCTTAAAATATAGACTTAAAATGTTTGCAGAGTTAATATTTAATGAGCAACTGCATTCTCTCCCTGAGGTAAATATCTTATCCTACAGTGGTAAGAACAGCCTTCAAATATTTCTACCAGTGCTGCTGTCCTTTGAGCTCTATATAGTTTCTGAGGTCTGCGTGCCCTGTCACATGTAATTAGGAGCTGTTGAGTGAATTGATCGGTTAATTTCCATCTCGCACTCAGATGCATTTAATCCATTAGCTGATGATTTGCAGAGATTTTTTTTTTCCCTGAATATTTCCTCACCTGTGTTTTATCAATAGTTAAATTGATTGGGTCACCGTTACTCACTGCTTGTCCAAACCCTGTTTCTTTGTTTGCATCTTTCCGGTCCATGTGGTATTTTAACAAGCAGTTGGCACTTCAGTCATTTAAATGTCATCATGAATGTCACCTCTTTTTGTTTATTTATTAATCAGCATACCTAGTATTGAATGATATTTCCAAATAAAATTCTTTCTTCCTTTCAGTAACCTCTAGCATGATCCCACTGCTGCTTCACATTACTATTATCTGCTCCTTGGTCAAAGACCCAGCCAAAGGCAAACCTTCTTTGAGGTGTTCTGAACACCTCAGCAGTTCCAGGAGAGCACGTTGGTCATGGTTGTTTATAAATGGCTTTTTGAGGAAGGGAATTTTCCACCTAATAATGTTTCTTCTGCAAGGTATCGTCTGCAAATTAGGTATTCTAAAAGTAGGCCTAGATGACCAGACTGATCTTTGTAAAAGAAAAAGCCTTAGTCAAACTGCAGAGCAGTGAGCCTGAAATTCTGGACTGTTGCATTTCCATTGTGACCAAAAAGCTCAATTGAGATCCAGGCTACCGATACATGAAATACTGCATGCACATAGAATCATAGAGTGGCTTAGGTTGGAAGAGACATCAAAGATCATCCAGTTCCAACTCCGTGTCACAGGCCTTGCATGCCTCCACGGGCAGCCACTACTTCTCTGGCACATGCAGTTGGCTGGGGAAGTCCTTGGTCCAAAGTCTTGGAAAACAGAAGAGGCAGACAAGGAGGAAAGAGAGGACAAAGAGAGTGGCTCAGAGCTGCAAGAGAGCTCCATGGCAGTTAGGCCCAGCTGTGGTTCTGCCTTCCCTTACATTCCCCCCTTCTGCCAGCCCCAATATCTTCTGCATCTGTCACTTCCTGTTTCTTCAACTATTCCTTACTCCTCTCATTTCTCTCTCAAATATACATGTACAACTCTGGCACGTGATGGCAAGTAATACTGAATTCCAGCTTTTTCTCTGAGTAAACAGATGTGTCCCTCAGCTAAAATAGTGATGAAATTTGCAGCTCAAGGTGAGATGAGACGGAGAGCAGGGCAATTTGCCAACAGTTTTTGTGGCTTCTCTTAGCTCAACTCAGTACCAACCCCGTTCTGTAGGCAGCCTCACTCTCTAGCCCACACTCCTTGTTCCCCATTCCCTGCCTGCTAGCAGCAGCCTACCTAAGTCTGGCTTTCCCCTTCTCCCAGCCACTCTCCACTTTAAATAAAAACAACAAAACCAAACCACACATCCTTGTGAAGAAAACTGAGGAACAGAAGAGATGTCCCAACAGCTGCTAGGAGAATAGAGAAAAAGAAACTGAAATATTTCATGCCCTGAGGACAATGTCATGTTGCACTAGAGGGGCACGATGGACATAGACAGGTATCCAGGCCTCTAGGTGCTGTGCTGCAGGCTGCTCTCAGGCCCAGCTTACTTTCCCAACCCTAGTTCCTTCCTGAGTCATCTTCCTCTTTCTGTCTTTGATGCCCAGAAAGTCTGTAGACTTGAAGAAAACCAAGCAAGTTGTCAAGAGAGTTGCATTCACCATATGGTGCCTGTACTTCCCCTGGGAAATTGCAAAATGCCCTCAGAGTAAGAAGGATTGGAAACTACCAGTTTAGATCATTTAAACTAAGTTATACTAACCCATAGATCCCATCTCCTGGAAGAGAAATGTCCACTCTCCTCAAATGAGGGACACATTGATAATTTCCCAGTAGGCCAAACACAGCCTTCACTGTGCAAACAGCGAAGTAGATTAAAGTTGCACTCAACCTTAATACAGCACCACAGCCCAAGGGCACTATAGCTGCTCTGATTTGGGAACCAGGCAGATCAGGATGGAGTCCGGCTCAATGGGATCCTAGTTCTCATTTCATATCAAATTGAAGGCAGCCAACAGAGTTACACTGTGCAGCTCAGGGACCACAGTGAGGACAGCTTTGTCTTGGCTGTTTGGCAGGTTACAGACCACCGGCCAAATGAGAGCTCCTGAAGAGGCAAGAGGTTTCAGGAATAAGCTGCAGTATGTGTGTAAGTGCTTATATTTGTATGCATGTATGTGTATATATATATCTGTAAGTATTCTAAGTATGTATGTATTTTATATGTACACACACGGACACTCACATGTGACAATTTTATGCCATACATATTATTTTTCTGCATGGAGTTGCCTGATGCAGTTCATTGGGATGCACATTTCTATCCATGCTTTCCAAATATCCTTACAAATAGTTGTAAGTCTTCAGTGTTTCACTCAAGCCAAAGAGTAGCTTCTCCAAACATGTATCTGAGTCAGAATTTCTCCCTGTTCAAGGGAAATATCTCCAGTAATTCTGCCCAAAGGAGGGATCTTTCTTTCCCCTTCTCCTTCCATCCCTCTCCTGTGTCCAAGCTCAGGCATCAGTACAGCACAGGGCAGCAGAGGCTATGAGGATGATGAATCTTTGAGCAGGCAGTGTCCTTCTAGATGCAATGCCTGGCAGCTGGTTGAGATCAACTCTGATGGCAAGGAAGGGTAGGCTGACATGTCTTGTCACATAAAAGTAAACATCTTTAGATGGCTACAGGTGAGATCACCATGAATCTCAGGCTGCTTTAGGGGAAAATAAGAGAGAGGAGTTAAAAGGTAGATGTGTTTCTCAAGCAGCTGGGCAGATGCTGATCATTTCTGGAGGCTTGAATAGTAAGGGGAGAGAACTGAATTTGAACTGCTCTCAGCTCTGCCTTCAGCTGAATGGACAGCAGAAGAAGGCATCGTGTCATTAATTTTAATTTTGCTATTCCTCAGCCACATCCAGCAGACTTCCCTGGAGTTCAGGGGGACAGTAGGAGCCTGTGGGCTCCTCCTGTGCTTGTAATGAATGCATTAGCAATCAAAGAACTGTAGAATCATTTGAGTTGGCAGGGACATTTAAAGGTCTTCTTGTCCAACTCCCCTGCAATGAACAGGAATACCTACAGCTAGATCAGATTGCTCAGAGCCCCATCCATCCCCACTGTGAATATCTCCAGGGAAGGGGCATCCATCTCCTTGGTTCTGCTGGTCAGGAGAGCACCTTAGTGTAGTGCCATCCTGATACAGCCAGCCAAAGTTGTTTGCATTTTGGTGCTGTGCTTCCAGCTGCTAAGTCAGGAGAGAGTTTTATATACCTCTGAGCTTTCTGTCACACCTCTCTCAGCCAGAGGTATGGTTTCCATCTCCACTTTCCTTTGTGTTCCCTCAGTAATGCTGACCATACTCAGTGCCTTATACCTCCTCTTGAACTACGGGTTTTTGTCTGTTCATTGTCAGCATCTTTCCCCCAGAAATCAGGAGATGACTTGAGGTACAAAAAGTGTGCATCTGCCGTGCTCACCTTTGACTTCCAGCAAATCTCTTCCCTGCATTTCTCCTTCTTGAATCAGGTCTTGGTTGCTGTCAATCTCCTTCCATTCTGCAGTGCAGCTGGCCAGACATCTCAAATCCAAAACAAGTTTTCCTACCCAGCATGATGGGGAAGTACATCTCCTTGCCCGTTGTCACCACCTCTCTTCTGAGGTAACTAATAAATTGCTCTGAGTCTTTAAATGGGCTGTTATTTCTTCCTTCCATCAGCACTCTCTCACTCTTAACTCTCAGTGCAGCTTCAGCTTCAATGAATTTATTGGCATGACAGGGTACATAGGTGATGCCAATGTTGACAACTTAATTCATCAAGCACTACTGTCTTTCATCTACAGTCTTCCGTCACTCCTTTCCTCTTTCCCCTTCCTCAGCTCACCTTTTTCTCTGTCTGTCTGGCTGTGTCTGTCCTTCTGTCTGAAGTTCTCTCCCTCTCCCCCTCCTTCTTGCTCTGGTAGCCTCCCTAGGCGATAGTTAGCTATCTCACACTCACGACAGTCTGTCTCTCCTGACAAACAAAGCCATCAATCAGAGGGCTCACCAGAGGGGGAAAGAATTGGTCTTTGCAGCACGGTGGCTATTTTCTTCTCTTTGCAGCACATGTGGGGCTGGGGGTTGAGGGCAACAGTCTTGAAACTGACTTACAAAAGCCACATTTGCTTTAAGGCTGGTCTGGGACTACAGAAGAGAGAGCTGTTGTGTCACAGGGACAGAGAAAAGAAGAAAAACCCGTCAACGCCAAATGTGTATAGGCAGGTAGAAATATCATTTAAGAAGTCCAACAACTTGACAAAATCCCCCCAGAGAATAAGGACTCTGTTAAATAGAGTAGTAAATGATTTGTCCTTCTCACCCCCCCAATCCTATAATCTTTTGTTGGCATGGCAATTGCCAAAGTGTATAAAGAACGAGACAGATCCCTCAGGTATCTGTCAGCACTAGATACAATCTACCCAGGACAGTGTGTGTGTGGTATTTAATCCTCCATACATCAAGCATATGCCCAGGATATAGTGTCACACTGTATTTGTGCTGCATCCCTTGTGCCTATTTGTCATAAGTGTCTGTGCCTGATCCAGTGGCAGGTTGATCCATAGTGTGATGCCATCTCAGTTATGTCTCTGCTTTTCCTCAGACTTTGGCAGAGTTTTCATCATTGTGTTCTGATGCAAAGTTTCTTTGTTTTTTAAATCTCTCTTTATACTTTAAGGAAATCAGTTTTTCAGACTCCAGCTTATCATGACCATCAGAATAGAAAGTGTATGTCCCTCTCATCCATTGGTATTCCTGACTGTACTGACTGCACTTCCACTCATTTTTATGCGTTTACAATGTTTTCTGGATTCCACTTTTTCCCCATGAAACATGTGGCTGATTTGCTCCTTTATGAAAAATCAATTTCAAATCACAGAATCATTGAATGGATTTGGTTGGAAGAAACCTTAAAGATCACCTAGTTCCAACCTTCCTGCTATGCACGGGCAGACACCTCCTACTAGACCGGATTGCTCAGGGCCCCATCCAACCTAGCCCTGAACACCTCCAGGGATGGGGCTTCCACAGCTTTTGGCAGCCTGTGCCAGAGCCTCACCATTCTCTGAGTTAAGAACTTCCTCCTAATGTCTAATCCAAATCTGCTCTCTTTTAGTTTAAAACTATTACCGCTTGTCCTATCACTAATTACCCTCAAATTATATGGTCTCTCCCCATCTTTCCCGTCGACTCCTTTAGATAACGAAAGGCCACATTATGATCTCCCTGGAGACTTTGCTATTATGAACAACTCTGATTCTTTCAGCCTATAAAAGAGTATTTTATTTTTACTTTACATCAGCAATGAAGAATCAGAAACAGACTGTGTAGTCTGTCTGTGGGAAGGTCTGCCTTGGGTTTGCCCTTTTTGCTTTGCCAAGAAAGTCTGCAGCATGATAATTCCTCATGGAGAATTCCCTCTAAGAGTCTGAGGCTTTGCAGATACTCCTCCTCTAACCTTCCTATTCATCCTTTGGGGCTGTAGAGGTGAAGGTATTGTACCTGTCATGACACCAGTCAGATACCAATCACTGGGGATGCCATACATCTTGCACTCAGTAATTCTCTAAGAGTAGAACGGACAACTGAGTCTCAGAAAGGTAGACTGACTTACTCAAGGTCATAGCAAAAGTGTGCAGCAAAACAGTCACTGAACTTGGAATAGCAGACCCACTGAGTCATCCACAAAGTCGTTCCTCTCTTCATTTTTGAGTAGAGTTGCTTACCTTGATAACTATGATAGATGCTCAGATGTGAATGTGCTGTGATGGCAGAGAGACACAGACTGTGTTTTCTTCCGAACTCAGCTTTTGATCACCAGCAGTGATGGAAGTAAAGTGCAGTTTTGAAGTGTCCTTTGGTGAGCAACAGGGAAAATCACTTCACTCCCTCTCTCAGGCCAGCAGTGCTAGATTCTGTGGTGGGTAGTGTTTTATTGCAAAATGTCAGACGAAAGGTGTCTGTAGAGGTGCTGTCTCACACAATATGAAGGTGCTGGAGATCTTTTCTTAATTATTCTCCTGAGAGGACAGTGTCTACCCATTTCTTCTCAATTTGTTACTCACTGTTCTGAAATTTCTTACAAAGTCCTGCTGCTTCTTTCTTGCAGACCCCTGCAGGTAGAACTTTCTTGTAGACACCCAGGCTTCTAACAGCCAGACACCTTTGAGTGGGTAATTCCATTCAGCTCCAGTGGAATTTGCCTACCTAACGGTCTGGTTCCCTACGCCTCTTTGCAAACCCAGCACATAATATGCTAAGTAACTCAGTTTGCTAACACTGAGACACCAGCAAAAAAAATTCCTGTCAGTTTTGAAGAGTTCAGACTTGGAGCCCATTGAGACAAAATGGACAGCCAGCATCTTTAATGTGCCTTGCTAAAGCTGCAGGCTATAAGGAATAAGCCTCATGTCTGGACGTGGGGGAGAGATTCTCCTTTAATTGAAATGGCACCAGTAATGTGTTTACAGAGCAAAGCTCTTGGAATCCATCCCTCACATCCCTTGTGGTTGTCTGCGCATATACAGCATGTCCTTACCACATGGCAAAGCTTGGAAAACAAAACAGTGGGAAACTTCCAAGACCTCAAGGTGCTGCTGCACGTGGCTGAACCAAAACAGAGCACTCTTTCTTTTGGCAGAGAGTCTTGGAGAGCAGAAACTCTACTCCTCAAGAAACCTTGGCTCTCAGTTGGTTTGTGGGAAGGAGTTTGTGGGAAGGAAATCACCACAATTACATCTTAGCTGTAGTTGGCTGCTTGCTTTGTTTGAAAATGCCTTTCCTTCAGAAGCACTGTATTTGCTTTCTTGTCTTTACTGCTGGAGCAGATTTGTGTAGATGAGCATGTCTGACAAGGGATTTTTTGCCTTGAACTCTCTAGCTTTCCTTTCTCCGATGGCTGATGATAACATCCTGACCTTTATAAATACGCTGCTGCAGCTATCACCAAGCTCTAAAATAACTAACAATCGAAGGTCTCACCGCTGGCATTTCATAACTGCATGTGCTGAGGAAGGCCACCATCTGCGGATCCAGCAGCAGTGACAGTATAGGAATGTACTGAGCAGCCCAAGTGGAAAAACTATGAAGATGCACTTAGAGTCTTTTTCATGCTCAAAATTTGCAAGATTTTTGGAGATTGGTCAGGAAAGATCAGGTTCTTTTTTGCTTGATGTGATTTTGGTGGGGCTTTCAGCAACTCTGTGCTAAGGCATCAGTCTTCTTATTGCTGAACTGACTGCACAAGCAGCTGTGGTGTCTTCTGTTATAGAATGTCCATCATTCATTGACTTGGACAAAGTGAATCCTTTTGATGGTTAAACAGCTATATTTTCTTCCCGGACTGCTGTCCTAATCCAAGTTGGAGAATTATAGTACTATAGTTCAATCACAGCATACAGTATTCTTTGCCCTTCTCTGAATCTGTGCCTTTAACACAGGAATGAATTTTATCCAAAATTCTTAAAAGATTTGAGTATGGAATTTTTCACTTCATTCTCTATACTTTGTACTAAAAACAAAAGCAGCATCTCCAAGATGCTGCAGTAGCTTTGTGCTTCCCCTGGAAGCAATCTTTAAAGGTAGTTACAATAAGCTGTCCTCCTCCATTTTGCTAATTTCAATGCATAAGAAGGAAAGCCTGCTAATAAAAAATGTTTTACATCTACCACATACATTTGATTTGAGCAAGAGGCTTGCGATTGTGAAGTTGTGGGTATTGGTTGAAACTGAGCCAGATCCTTGGGTAAGTGGTATGCTCAAGACACTTAGAGCATTGTATTCACTGCCCTGTGGCTTATCACAGAGACTGCAGCATATACCATGGTCAGCCAGAGGAATCTGAGAGCAGAGTTTGGAGAGAGCTGCCTTTTCTTTTCAGCCTGTGTGTAGATTTCCATCCGATGGTTCATGAAGGCTATTCTCTTCTGCGTTGTCTGTCCCTAATGAGCTGAACATAAGCAAAAGTATGCAATCTGAAAAATAAATCATCAGACAAACAAAAACTCTTTGTTTCTGTTTCTCCTGACTATACAGCTATGATAGACAGCCTTGCCTTCATCCAGAGTGGGCTGTCTGCCGAAACTAACTTCCTACCCCGCTTTCCTAATCAGGAAAGCCTCGTCATCTTTGTAATTCATAGACATCCTCTCTGAACCTGTACCTCTTGCCCTGAAATGGCATAGGCTTTTCTGCCTGCTTTCTGACTATACCTGGCCTATGCTTTCCAGTCTGCTTCCCCAAAAAAAGAGGTAATAGGCAGCAACCAAGCACTGCTGGGACTCAGTTAAAAAGCCATAATATGGCTCATTTTTTTTCCTCTCATCTGTCCCTGTTATGGTTGCAATGCTTCTTGAAGCCATCACCCATTCTTGCTTTAAAAGACTTTGTTCAGAAATCCTTAACATCCAAGAAGGCTCTCCCTGGGCTTTGAATCAAGTTTGAAAATAATCTTACATTAGCTGTACATCCCATATACATCCAACATACTTAATATTTATATGAAAAAGATTTTCTTAGCAAAACTCTCTGAGATGCACGTGGAGGACTTAAATGCTAAGGAGAACATTTCGCACAGAATTTATCTTCCAGGAGGGCGGGTTATGTCTGCAGAAGAAAAGACCTTTTATTACTTCAGTCCTGTAACTAAATACTTCCAGGTTTGAAAAAAAGAAAAAAAAAAAAAAAAAAGGGAAAATATAGGATACACTCGAAGCACAAAAACAGAATGCTGTGTACATTTGTAGTCCTGGAAGTGTTTGGGATTAGCATTCCAAGGGTTAATCCTTTGGGATGAGCGTGGTAAGTACTTCTGTTGTTGCTTACATGTCTTATGAAGGAAGATGTTTTTTCACAGCGGGCCTCTCCAGGAGAGTTGGTCGGAAAGCATTTGCAGTTGGCTACAGCAAGTGCAGTCAGTTTTTGAGCTAAGAGAACCCAAGCAATGCCGATGGCAAATGCACGGGGCTTTCTTTTAAAGAGATGAACCACAGATAAGTGGATCGCTGCAACCCCAGCATAAATTTGATATGTTAATTGAAAAGAAAAGAATTTGTGTAGCAAGCAACCAGTACTTCACATATAGAGGTCGGAATCTGGAGATAAGGAGATATCAGGCATGTGCCTGGCTTGTGCTTTCTGCTAAGCATGTGGCTAAGAACCTGGTGTCCAGAATCCACAGACATGGGCTGGTGACCCTTTGCTTGGCCAAGGGGGACAGCCAGAATCCTTGGTGAAATGCTAACAGCATGGGAGCAGGCCTGGGGCTTAGGCTTGGAGCTGGAGCTGCTTTACGGTGGAAGGCTGGGATCTGAGATTAAGGGTGAGGCACTGGGCTAGGAGCAGGATTGAGACTGGTTTTACCCCCGTCCTACAGCATCACATCAGCACACTGAAAAATGAGGTTGGATGGAGATTTAAGCTATTTTTTTTTGTTGTTTTTTTTTTCTCCGGTTTGCTCTCAATTAGGAAGTAGAATAATTTCTCTCTTGACAAGTTCATGGAGATGAGTTTAAAATAAATCAGTGAGAATGAATGTAAGCAATAGAGCCCTGTTCTGTGCTGACTTTTCCAATGGGTCTCAGATAAGGCAGTTCAGCAGATTTACTGCCCATGCTTTTCTCTGCTAAGAATCAACGTACTGAGAGCGTTTCCCATGCAATGTGATGTGGAAAAACAGCCCAGGCACTTAAATATATATCAGATGAGGCAGAACTTTCCTTTGGACAAAATGCTTTGGCTTGTCACCACTGCAGCGAGGCCTGACATGCTATCCAGCCCCATCAACTGAGGGGTTTCCCACATGGCTTTGATAGACCAAATCCTGTTTGTTGCTCCACTCCCACCCAGTGCAATAGGCACAGTCCCCATTTAGATTTAAATGATTCCTTATGTGACCACCCAGCAGGTGAGGCTCAGCTGCTCAGAAGCGAAGCTTGCTCTCACACAAAGGCCAAACTGGCAGCCCCCGTGCTTCCTTCAGCCTGTGTTCTCTGTACATCACCAGCAACTGGTGCTCGGAAAGAAATGTGCCTCAATGGAGCAGGTAGTGCTGGGATTGGCTACTGCAAGTCTGTGGTGGCTTCCTTGCTCAGGATGGGGCAGACCATTCCCTAAAGGCTGCCAGGGGTGAACATGGCAATACATTCCGTTACAGACAACAGAAAGAAGCAGTTTTTTTTACACCTTGTTGAAAACGCTGCAGTGTATTTTGAGATATCTTTCTGAATCCCAAGGGATTCAAAACAAAAACAAACTTTCATTGTTTCCTTCTACTTCACCAGAACCTTTAAAGCTACTGGAAGAGGCGCTGGCAGGATGAAGCAAACCTAGCAGAGCAGAAGGTCGGAGAGACGTTTTGAAGTCTGCACTTTTCAGTGGAGTTCAACAACTTCACTCTCTGCCCTCCTGCCCTGGTGACAGCTTCATCTCTCCGGTTGAGGCTGCAGCATGAATCAGACCGTAAAAAACACGTCTCGGGTCTCATGTCGCATTTCATCTGTAAAGTGGTTCCAAGACATTAGCATGCCACATCCCAAAGGGCATCTGAATTTTACTTGCTAGCCCTCAACTCGCTCCCCGTGCAGACTAGAGTAGCAACAAGCTGTTTCTTGTTACTACTGCAAAGAGCCGTGATTAGCCTGCTGCACACATAAGAGGGAAATTAAACCATTTAGTTGTGTTTAGCAGCTCAGCCCCTTCTTCAGGCCCTCTCTCCCCACTAACACACTGACTAAACAATGACTAATGAGGCCAATTTGCTGACAATTAATTGCCCCAGGAAAGGACCCCTAATTGTGGTGAGCAAGGTGGAAGCTCTAAAGCATTCAAGGGCGTGTGATGGTCAGCAACCCCCTACCTCTACCTTGGGGCCTATTAGCGACTTGGTATTTGTTGCAAAGTGCCGTTAATTGGGACCTCGGGACAAGGAAATGAGAACTCTGGAGGCTAATTGATAGGCACCTGCAGCGGGCTTTAGTAGCTGCAAAGTTCCTTTGACTTTTGAGAGAAGTCCTGATGTTTTCTTTTTGCCCTGAAAGCCGGGGGCTCCTGTGGATTGGTGGGTGGGAGTCTTATTTTGCCCAGCAGATGGGGGTCCCACTTGCCAATAGAGAGGAAAGTAAACAGACTGGAGGAGGTAAGTAGCTAATGGGGATATATGGAAATGGTTGTGGTGACTTTCTTGTCTGTATTCAAGGTTCCCTTCTTGGGACGAGCTATTAGAGCACTTAATGGAGATTATGGGCTGTTGGGCTTTCTTATTTTCAGTACTGTTTGCTTCTACTTCTTGGGTAGATTAAATAGCTTTTGCTGTATCTCAGGTCCAGCAAGTGGGAATAAGACTTTTTTATTATTATTATTTTATTTTAAATGCATTTTGTAACTCATTGACAAAATACCCAAACATTAAGCAAGTTTATAATTTTAGACTGGGGAGCAGCTACTTTGGAGTGTAAGTTTGTAACTCACAGTCTTCTGCCAAGCCCCATTTGCCAAAAGGGAGCAGCTAGGTAGCCTGGCTATGAGCTACAAGGGGTGGCCTTGATGCTCTCTAGTTCTGTCCTCTACTGCACTCCATTCATGAGCCGGCCTCTGTGGATGTGAGGTTGCATCTCCTAACCGTTGGGCTGACTCATTTTGTAGGAAATCAGGGGCACAGCCTCTCTCATTACCTGCTTCCATAGCCACATCTGATAAAGCTGACCTAGCGTACACAATTACAGCTAATATCTCAGGAGGAGTTTTGAGCTCTGAAGGGGTTTGGTCATAAAAGGCAAGGATAACAACAGCAGATGTTGCATGTTCTCTTGTTTGTGGTTTCCTTGTTGCCTCCTGTATATGGCCCCTGGCTTGTAATAACTGCTGTAGCGGGTGTTTTTGAGACACGGCAATGTTTTGTGAAAACAAATCACTTGCTTTCATTTTGAGAGCAACAGTGATTGCGCTGGGGGAGTGTGCTCTATTTTTCATGTCTCGGTCTTTCTTATTATATAAATTAATGCGAGTTGCAGTTGTCATGAAAGTAACAGATTGACAGCAATTAACTTGAATGGGCTTAGTGCAAAGCAGGTTTTGTGCAGCCCTTTCCTACCTCACTCTATCACTGCACATTGCCTGGGACTTGCATTTCTCCACCAGCTCTGCCCTTGCCCCCTCCTGCTGTGCAGCCCCCTCTCTTCCAGACTTGAGCGTTTTGAGAAGAATGGCTACTGGTTAATTTGCCATTTATTATTTACAATCAATGACATGTACGAGGAGATGCTGAGCTTGCATCAGGCGTATCGTAGATCTAAAAGGTAGAAGAAATAAATAGGCAATCATGATAAGCTGTTCTTCCTTGAACTCATTTCCAGCTCTCCAGAACACGTCATTGGTGTGAGTATGGCTGTGATATGTGGTGTTCTGCATATTGGTCTCTTCTCTCAGCCCTTCCAGTGGGTTCCTAAGAGTAGGGTAATGTCTGCCCTTTTATGCTAAAGGGAGGAAAACAATCTGGCAGCTTAGTCTTCCTTAGCAGTACCGTAGACCTGGCAGTGCTTTCCCAACATCACCAGAGCCAAAAGGGTCTGACAGCAGCCTGATCTCTGGAGGGACAAGTTGTTCAGCTGAATAGAAAAACGTGGGAAAGTGCTGTTTAATTGTAATGCTTCCCATTCTGCAGGTCTTCAGGCTGTGATTTTTTTTTGCCCTGATGCTAATGGCTCAGAGAGGCCAGGCATGAGAGGTTTTTCTAGATGAGAGTCACCGAGAGATGGCTGGGCAAGAGGAAGCTGTCACATTTCAGAAGTTCCTGGGCCTACAAGATTATATATATATTTTTTCTCAGCAGTCATCCTTCCTACAGTCTGAGAACTGTGAATATACAACACAACCCACACTTGGGAAAAAAAAATAATAAGGTCAAAGCTTCTCATTTTAAGACTATCCTAAAAACGTGTGTACAAAGTAATGACAAGTGCCAAGCAGGCAATGCTGACTGTTGCTGGTGCTGACGATTTCAGCATTTTTAACATGCCATCTTGACATCTTGAAAATTAAGTCTCTGACTTTTTTTTGTCTGAGAGAAATTAACGTCCACTAAGATCTGGTCACTTTTAATGCTGACTGGTTTTTAAGCAGGATAATCTGAACTGGGCTTTAAATTCACAGAAAAATTGTTTCCTATGCTATTCCCCTTCCTCTCAGCCTTTCCTTGCCCTCTGTCCAAGGTAGCAGGCTAAAGGCAACCAGACATTATACTTCTAACAGGATGTCAGCCTTGAATGCCCTCTTTTTTTCCTCCACCGAAAAAGTGGCAAGCTTGATGTGGCCATCTGGATATATCCTTCTCCTCTTGGGCATTTGGTCTGCATGGTCAGATCTGTTTCTGAGTTCATTTGATGTGATGCAAACTAAAATGACTTGACGGCTTTGGAAGGGGCAGGGTGCACATGTCCTAACTGAAGCTCTACTGCTGATGCCCAATAGTGGCTTTGTCTGCTGAGCCACTTGGCTGGCCTTGACCGTTCTGCCAGAGTCTCCATCTGCTAGGCCTACTTCAGCTTCGTCCAGAACAGCCCATTTCTTGGTTTCTTATGGGGCTTTTTTTTTCCTGATGTAATAACTAACCCTTTGAGGTTAAGATAAGTCCCTGAAACATGTGGTCTAGCACTGTTCTCGTCTCCTCAGGGCTCTACTTACATGTTTTCACCAGCACATCACAGAAAAGCTTTGCTGAGGATGCTGTGAAATCACTACCCTTTTGTCTGCTGAAAGAGAAGCTTGGGCACAACTCTTGCAAAAAAAAATAAAAATAAAAATAAAGCAGCCTCCATTTTTCTTTCTCAGGCTAAGCTTACAAGTTTAAAACTAAGCCTACTCAGTGCTGAGCCAGATCTCATCATGGTGCTGCAATTCACTGCCACTTATGAATACCACAAACATGAAGTCATAAGTGTCTTTTGGAGGAGGCAGGGCATTTAATTTCCTACCTGTGGTATTTCCTTTCTTCTGCCCTTTCTGCAGTCTTGAGGCATTAGTGGCCACTTTCGGAGAGCACCATGTGACTGTTGTTTTGTACTGCCAAGCATTTGCTGTGCAGAAAATCCTGAGTATAGGGCTGTGATAAAGGGAAGGAAGCAGGAAATGGATTACTTTCACAGTCAGTGGAACTCTCATTCATCCCACAGCACGGTGGGATTTAATTATTTCACAACGTTTTTCAGCAATGCTTATTTGTTTTTTTTTTTTTGTTTTTTTTTTTTTCCTTATGTCTTCTCCAACTTCTTCCCACAAGTATGTATGCACTACTAATGGCTTACAGGAACTCATTGATGTAAAAGGTATCAGGACTTGTTTATCAGAGGATTTTGCTTTGAGAGAAAGGGGTTGATTTTTCTGCTCTGCCTTGCTTTATTCAGTGTTGTGCTCTTATGAAGATATCCCTGCTCTGAAATCCCTTATCTCCTGGAAAGGGAACCCATGTGCAATCAACTGTTTCCCCAACATCTCTTACTCCAATTGCCTCACCAAGAGCTCAGCCATCAACACAAACTCTTGCACAGCAGACTGGCTTCCAAGTTCATTTTTCTTTCCATTCTGGTGCCAGTTAGAAAAGGTTGTTTAGGTTTTCATCCAGGCAAGGATTGAGTATCTCCAGGGATGCAGATTCTACCACCTCTTTGGGAATCTGTTCCTATTTTTGATTTCCCAAAAATGAAAGTTTCTTCCTCATTTTGAGTTAGAATTTTCATTGTGTAGCAGCTCTTGTCTGCTGCTTTTTGCTGATAACTCTGCAACTCTGAATGTTGCCTATGCACCTTTCCACTAGGTATTTGTAGACAGTAGTAAGACCTTCACTCTTCTTTCTTTGAGTGTGAAGATACCCATCTTTCTCAGACAGTGCTTGTACACTGTGTGCTTGCAGCCTTCTGATCATCTTGGAAGCCCTCTGGTAGACTTGTTTCTGTATGTCAATGCCATTCTTGTACTAGTGAGCCCAGAACTGGATGTAGTGCTTGAGATACAGCATCTGAAGCACCATATAAAGAGATATAACCACTTCCCTCCACTTAGGTGGTTATACTCCTGTTAATACAATCTAAGATATAGTTCATCTTTGCTGCAAGGGCAACACACCACAAGTTTGCACTGAACCTGTGGAACGACTATTTCTGCTGGGCTACTTTCACCCATCCAGCAAATATCAGGGTGGTTGAAGTTCCCTGCCAGGCCTATGACTTTGAGGCTTCTTCTGTCTCAAAAAACACATTCCATCCACTGTCATAATGAATGACACTGTCATCCACTTCATAATGAAATAGCTTGGTAGCAAAAAAAACCAAAACAGCCATCAAGTGTGACTTTGTGATACCCTCTGATCCATAGCTCCCAGCCAGCTCACCATTCAGGACAGAGCTGGGTGTACTCCAGTCATTGTGATGACTGTATTTGTGCACAGCCCATTTGAGATGGGCTCACAGCTTTCACAAACAGAGTGCAAAATCCTTTGCTGTTGTGCTGGTCCTCTCTGCTCTCTCATTGATCATGGTGCCGTCCTTTCTCTCCATACTATGACAATCCCTTCCCACTGTGCCTCATTTGAATCCCTCCTCACCTAGGTTAGCAAGCTTGCCTGCAAATATGCATTTGCCTTGTTTTGTTCCTGCTTGGGTGCCCTTGCTCCTCCAAAGAGATGCCATGGTCATAGATACTGAAGGCTTGGCTGTGAGTTTGGGTTCAACAGAATGGGGGTTGTAAACACCATTGCTATGAATCCAGGTACACAGCTTGCTGAGGTGAGTTGCTCTCTTTAGGCTTCATTTCGTTTTCCTCACCTATCTCATAGGCAGCTCTGCCTCAGAAGAGCCATCAGCCACTCCTGCCAAGGAGCTGGAAGGGGAGGTTGCTGTCTGTTTACTCTGTGCTAAGCAAAGCAGAAAATGATGTTGTTTCATTCCTCGCTACACACAAATTTGGAAGCTGGGGAAAAAAAAAAAAGTAGAAAATAAGAAGATTCCTTTTTAGCTAAACTCCCTCACCTCCTCCTGGGCGTGAAGCGTGGAAGAGACACAAACATGAGGAAGGAGAAACAGCCACGGCTTGTTTTGCCTCAGAAAATGGCTGGGAGGCTGAAACACAGGGCTCGCTCCTTGCTCACAGCCACTGGTTCAACCCCTTATGGAGTCACTTCATTCCTGTGACAGAAACTCAGTTACTTAGGAAGGCCTTTAAGGCACCAGGGGCACAAGCTATGGCTGGTCTGAACCTTTAACCACTCTACTGTGCTTTGGGAGCTGTGCCATGGGAGGTGCAGGTAGTGACTGGCATCCTGCTTGGCTGAAAGGTACCACAGAAAACTTCCTGCTGTTGCACCTTCACGCAGCGAATCTCCATAAGCCGTGGCTCACATCTCTGCGTCTTGAACTTGTTGTGGCAGTCAGAGAGGAAATGAATTGAAGGGCTCTCTATATCCATTCCCTGTGGGCTTTTGGTAACACAAGCAACAGAGCAATCAGAGACGCTGATTTGGTCTCCTCATTGAATATTTCAGGTGAGTCATGCTGGTCCCATGACTGTGCCACCACAGAAGTTAGCGCTGCTAGGCTTTTGGGGCATTGTATCAGGTGCTCTCTAGTCAGTGCTGGCAGCTTTCTCACAGCCAGAAGGCCCTACTTTTTCAATGTTTCCTGACTCAGCTGTGACCTTGTCCATGTCTCTGTTTCCATTCTCTTTTCCCTCTCTTGGCTGCTTCACCCCATGCATACTCCTGAAAGCAGAGCATTGCTCTGTGTATCTTTCTCCATTCTCTTTTTACATCTTTGCACCATTGAAAGGTTGTTACACTTGATTTTTTCTGCTGCTGAGAAGCCATAACCTTATATTTGGAGTACTGTTCTAATTCAGAAAACTGGGTGGTAAACTGGAGTGTAGTCTGTAAGAGGAGTTCCTATCTGCCTCTGGTTAATAAGTAGATAGGTTAATAAGTAGGACCAGCTTCCCTCCGGAATTAATGAGGTCCAACTTTGTTTTGTCTTTGCAGTTCCGCCAAAGATCTCCAATATCTCCTCGGACATCACCGTGAATGAAGGCAGCAATGTAACCCTGGTTTGCATGGCAAATGGGCGTCCAGAGCCTGTGATCACCTGGAGGCACCTCACCCCAACAGGTAAGTGACTCAACAGACCTGTACCCCGCTGATGATGTCTGATGATGGTGAACTCTGCAGTAGTTTCCTTCTTTTCCAATGTTACTGGAAAATTTTTAGTAGAAATTCAGGCAACTGCAGAAACGAGGCAAGGCTCCTTAGTGCATTGCAAGCATGTTTTGTAGCATGACCTCCAAAGCACGATAACCGGATTGTCCCAGGGAACAATTGAAATTACTTCAGTAGATGTTCTGCAGAACTGGACTTGTGATTCTGTTTAGCTTTGGCCTTTGTCTAGCTGTTCCAATTTCTACTGCTGGTAATGCACATGAAGGGAGTGGGAAGAAAACAATGCTGGAGTGGGAGAGAAAGAATTTCTACTTGTGTATTACATAGAAGAGTTTTTTTATGAAAAACTGAGTTTGCTTCCCATTGATTCACTTTAAAAGGGAGAGGAAAATAGTAGAAGAGGTGATTTTATATTACTTTCCACTTTGGCAGACAGTGTTCTGGTGTCTTGTGCAGTGAGTAAAGGAGATACTTGATCTGCCATGCAAGTGAAGAGCAGGCTAGAGGCAGAATTATTCAACAGTTTTGTTCTGCTAAGTATACCTTCGATGTTTGAGGATGTGGCAAGCTTGGAAGGAAAATGTCCTTTAAGTAGTCAGACTCCATGGTGATAGCAGTGTGAGTTGCAAGGAAACCTTCATTCCTTAAAACTTATCACTGGGGACAGGAACAACTGTTGGGTTTCTCTTCTTCTGTATCATGTCATTTGAGGAGAGAGCTCTTTACTGGATTTCCTTTTTGCCATCATGAATTCTGTCATCTGAAGCATATGGGGAAAGCATTCATTAATTCTGTATAGTATTCTGTGATATTGCCATGTGCGTAAAGGGTTAAGGAGGACTTAAAGTACGCAGAGTACAAGCCTTCTTTGTATGCTAGAGAAATTTAAGCTGTCAGCCAGCAAAGGGAAAAGAGTTGCACAAAGAAAGTTAGAGAGACGGGGCCTGAAAGAGATGATAGAACAGGGCCCAATCCAAGTGCTGCATCCAAAAGCCCCTGGGTTTGATGTCTGTGGTTCAGATTGGCGTTTTTCAGATTTCCTGTCTCATCTCTTCAGCCAAAGCATTCATGTATTTGAAATCTAGATATGCATCTTGTGGTTTGGGCCCATTTCTTGCACAAGAAGGAAAGAAGGTGGATAAAGACTGCCAGGAAGAAGTGGGAGGAGCAGATGTGGGGAGCTGATGTGGGGAACACTAATCTTTTATGGTACCATTATCACTGCTTGATTTTCCAGCTTTTTTAGTATTAAGTACAGATGTGCCATTGACATGCATGGGGAAATAGGTCCTAACTTTTTCATCCTTAATTATGTCCTTAAAATCTTAACGTTGACAGTTTTGCTCTTACGACTTATTTCCTACTGAGTCTTCCACCTTACTGTACCCTCAGTCTTTTAGTCTTCCACCCAACTTCAGTATGAAACACACTGTGAGCACAACCTAATGTTCGAGTTAAAGGAGTTACAGGAGAATTAAATTAAATCTTCATGAAAACTGAGTCCTGACATGTATCAGATGCATCATTCAGAAGAGCAATACGAAGATTCTTGTCTTGGCTCATCACTTTGGCTGTATGCTTGTGCTTCGAGGTGTTTTTCAATTGTACTGCCTACTCCATGTTATCACAGACTTCATTTCTCCCTTCTGAGGATTCCTGAGAGCATATTTCCATTCTGTCAATCCTCTCTGGTAAACAGCTGGACTGGGGAATTGCACCCCTGCTTTTATTCCTGTGTCAGTTTTCATGGGTCTGTTCATCACTTTCGCAGTGTGCCTCCTCACTTTTCTCCCTGTGCTGTGTGTCTGAGAGACGTTGCCTTGTTATTATCCATCAGTGTCTTCTCACTAGCTCTCTTTCAATCAAATCTCAGGCCTTCCCTTTAACAGCGAAGCCCACCAGGCTCCTCCTTTCTAACTGGGGAGGAAGGACAGGCAGTCCTTCATGACAGTCTGTCATATCCACATCTCACTGCTTGTTCTACTGTCTCTTCCTGCATCTCAACCCATCTATTATCTTTTACCCGTACAGCGGAACTGATTTCAGGCAGAAGTCCAATCTCTGTGTAGTATGTATACCAGTAGGACACTTGTCCAAAATGAGGGACAAGAGGGTTCCTTTTAAATGTTTTCCTTGAGGTTGACAATTAACAAAAAATTCCAAATCTATTTCAATGCTACCATGGTTAGAAACATCTTATCTTGGAATCTCCCTTTTCCAGGATTGTCAGGCATTTTGGCTTGATTTATGCTAGTTTTGAGCACATCTGCTACGCATCAAAGAGCTATTTTAGACATTGTAAAGGTTTCTAAAATCACTCTCTTTTTCTCTCTGTGGATCTTTTTGTGATTAAACTCATGACTGCAGAATTCGAAGAACGAGTGTTATGGAGCTTGTGTAGGAGGTTTTGAATGGACAGGTTGTGAAATTAAACCAGCACTGGGGGTCGAGAGAGCCAAATTACTTTTTCTTTGTGCACTTTCCTGAAGGAGTTCATTAGCAATTTGTCTAGTGTTTCTTCCATTCATTGATTTGGCCAGTAGTGTTTGGCTAATTATCTGGGTTAGGACCACAAAAATGATTTATTTCTTGTTGGCTAGGAAGTAGAAGATACAAATGCAAAGGGAAGTCAGTGATGCTGCCTTCTTTGTGCAAGGGAGGCAGAGATGCACGTGATCATTCATTTAAATGAACCGTCATATCTCACTCGTTTGCCTATCTGGGAAGTAGAAAATTCACTTTAAAAAATGCTGCATGCTTTCCTTTGCTGATACTTTAGTGAGTACTTGAATAAGGCATTTTTCTTGAGTCAACTGTAAGGCCCTAAGCCTTGAAGCAACCCACAGGAAAACCCTCTCTCCTCTGGTGAAATAACTGAAGTTTGGCTGTAATTGTTGACTCTAGCACCTGGGAAGAAGACAGATAAGGGGAAAAATACTTAATAATTCAGATGGCAATTGACAATACAGATCAGCTTTAGTTCCAAGCAGTGTGTAGTAATGAAAGCAGAAATGACATGCCTTGAAATGATACAAGTCCTTGCTCTCCTCCTCTGTTTCTCTTCAGATGGTTGTCTGACTGGATTTTGACAGAGCAACCAAATAAGAGAGTCAGCCAGACCCTTTTCTTCCTTATCTGACAGGTTCCAGTGCTGTAGGACCAGGGCAACAGCATCTAACTAGCTATGGATAGCTTAATAGGCATTGCCTGGGAGCACAAACGTCATTAGCTCTTCTCCTTCAGCCAGCAGAGGTCTTATGGGATTGCTGACCTGAAGCTTCCAGAATCTCCCTGCATGCAGTTCGATTGCCTCCCTTGTGATTCAGGACATGGGCTTATTAAGCCTGCTGTGCCATGTGATTTCTCATCCCACTGTGTGATGGTAAGCCTTAGAAACCCTCTGAAATGGATGTATAAGGAGTCTGTGGTTTGTTCCTCTAGAATGGGGATGAGCATTGGAGATTACTAATACTAGCTAGGTGACTTGGCAGTTGGCAGCATTAGGAATATTTCACTTGGGGATATCCTGTAGGCTCTCATCTCTTGAAAGGGACAAAACTCAGAATTTCCCCTCTGTGACTTTCTGTAAGGAGTGGGTGCTATCCTATTGTTTTCTTCTTATTATTAGCTCAAAGCCTACACAAAGGTATAGATCATTTTTTCCTCACTGAATGCAGTCCAATCAAATTCCCAGTTGTACCACAGACTGGAGACGGCCCCAGCTCAGGGCCACGTATCATTCATCATGCTGGCAGATTCTGTGTGGGCTACCAGGGGCAGCCTACCCATCTGTGGCCAGTTTCATTATGAGATGCTCTGTTTTCCCTGAACCATGCATCAGGAGAACAACTTACACAGTCAAGAAAAGACCCAGTCAGATAGTTTACAGATGGTAGGCAGGGTCTGCTTTTGAGCTCATCTTAGTTTTATTTCACGTCTTTCTTGACTTATGTTTATTCAGGCTAATGCATGTTCTCCCTACCCATAAGCTGCTGAGATCACAATCCAAGAGGCAATCATTTATCATTCCTCATCTCTCCATCTTAGTCAGAGCCATGCTAGATGCTTGGTTGACTGAAAAAGCTTCCTGGGGAAAATAAATATTCATGTATATTCATATACTTCTCAATAAACTCTCTCTCAACAGCAGCCCTAAAGCCCTTGTGAATTGAGTTAACAGCAACATGGGCATGGACTGTTGCGGAAGGCATCACCGGAGATCTCATTACCAAGCCCATTGTCCTAGATGGGCAGACAAATGCCAAAGAAAAAGCCAGCTTCTGTCTGGAAGAGCTAGTACTCACACTGATTGAAAGAGTCGTCCTTATGCTGCTTTCCCATGAGGTGCTGGTTAAAATCTCCCTGAGGGCCTTGCTCCAGGATGCTGTGGCAAGCTCTGTGACATTAGTACCCAAGTGTTTTGGCAGTATCAGAGGCTGTTACAGGAAGGCAAAGCTACACTATGAGGTTCAGCTCAAGGTTGAACAAATGGGATTTACTGTTTCAGCGTAACCAGTAGAGTAGCAAACCATTCCATTTTCCTAGAGCAGTTACAGTGTGAAACATCTATGGTGTTTCATTTACCAGGTACTTCATTCCCAGTCTGACTTCCCTGACTTCAACATAGCAAAGCAGTTTGACATGGAAGACATAAGAGTCTGGATTCTCTCATATTCCTCCTGACATTCTAAGGATATGTACTTTGGCTCAAAAAAAAGAGCTTAGTTATTACAGTAGTAATCACAGCATAAAAAACAGTCTAGAGCAAAACAGATAAGTATTGATTGCAACACCCAAGTTTCATGTCACAGTGTAAAATGAAAGGAGATGGGAAGGCTTGTCAAATATGCCAGGCAATTCTCCCTAGGGGGTGGTAGAAATTCTTATTGAGTCTTAGAGAATTTACCATAACCTGGGAAGTTTAGAAGGGATAGGGAATACAGAAGAGTGCCTTCCTGCTCTGTGTAATTTAGATGGTATAATACAATATGTTTATAAACAACTGTAGAACTCATTGCCATGGAAAGTTATTTAAAGATAGGAACTTGGCAAGACTCAAACAGTTTGTGTGTTTCTGAGGATAATGTGAACAAATCTGGATATTCTTGTTATTCACACCAAAATACTGAGAAGGATGTTATACTTCATGCTTTGGGGCTCAATTACTAGAGATCAGGCTGAGTCCTAAATTGAAAGGGACAGATTATCTCACATCCCCCGCTCACTCATGTATCTTCCTTCAGTACCTGCAGGTCCCCTCTTAGGGTCAAATACTGAACATGAAAGAAGCAGCGACCTCTCTGCATGAAATTTAAGATGACCTTATCATTCGCATGGGCAACTTTGGTCTTTATGTCCAGTGTTTGTTTGCCTCTCCTCGCTGTCCAAAGCCCTAATGCTTCACTTTGAGTTTGTAAGGAAAGCTTATTTCTGCCCAAACAAGATAATAAACAGAAAGCTTTCATCCAGAGTCATCACAAGTGAACCCAGTAAGCACTGGGTGGTGACATGTGGGAAGGGGATTTTCTGGTTATCTAAGCCGGTTGCATTTAGCCCATCTCTCTTCTACATTCTAAAAACCTTGGTAAAACAGTTGAGGAGAAGGAGTAATATAGATATATATAATTTTTCTTTTAGATGTGATTATTTTTTTAATCTGGTGGTGTTACTGCATGAACTCTGCTCATGCCCTTATCTGCCTTTGCCTAATCTGGAAATTTAAGGTTTACGAGGTACTTGTTTGATTCAGCTTTCTATGATGTTGGAGGGAAAGAATGCTTTTTAACCATGTCTCCTTTATTTTATTTCTTGTATCCTCAAAATACTGTGGAAAAAAACAGGTCTTCTCTTCCACAGAGACCTCTCACTTTGCCTCTTATACACTCCCTGTTTGTTTCAGGACTCTTTCTGAAATCTTTTTCCTCTCTCAGCCAAGTTTCTCTCTTGTCCAATGTTATACAGGAGGATTTGGGGAAGGATGCTGGCTCACAGAGAGCCTGGGAAAGAAGCCAAAGTTTCAACTTTTTCCAGGCTTTTCCGAAAGGCATCCAAATTTGCTTCAGTTTCTATTTTCATCCCAGTTCCTTTGCCTCCACTTCACCCCCCACCCCTCCTCTTTTTTAGAAGTCACAGAATCACAGAATCATACGGGTTGGAAAGGACCTCTGGAGATCATCTAGTCCAACCCTCTGCTAGAACAGGTTCCCTGGAGTAAGTGGCGTCTTACTTCTTATCCCTTCTTCTTCTTGCATGACTCAGAAACAAGAGCCCCCCACCCCCATCTATAATAACCTTACATGCTCTCTTCCTGGTACACAGGATGGGTTTGATTTCTTCCTTCTCTGTGTAGCTTATATATCATCAGGTACAGATTCGTCCTATTGTAATAGTGCTCCATTCAGTCCCTGCAGTCTGTGATGCTGTTTCGGTACAAACATGCTTCATGTTGATACATTAAACGTTCATTGTCATAGCGGCTTTAATGCAGCTTTGATTTCTCTTTCCCATCCCATGACAGAGACAAAGAACACAGCCTCACAAGTATTTTAGCACTTGAGGAGTAGGTGGATTAGTCTGCTGGGAGGAGGGACTTTGCCCTGCTGCCTTCGACAGTGGTTGGAGGGAAACATCCGTGGTCTTTTGGTCAGTGTTTGCCTGTTACATCTCTGGCAGGTTTTTCTATGCTATCACTGGGAATATGGTAGTTGTGTACCAAGTTAGTGGCCTTCCTGCCAAATAGAAATGCGGTGTTTTTTTTTTTTTTAATAGCAAGTTGAAGTCTGACAGAATTGCCTCCATTTTTCCTTATCCCAGAATGGGTATTGCTTTGAGTCAATGCATGGTATTCGTATCTTTTCCGTGGCATTTTAAAGACTGAGTTATTTTGTGCCTATATAAAAACTTTCATCCACCTACAGAAGAGCAGCATCTTTCTAATTCACTGCATGTGTAATACTCCTGTGTGCAGTTCTGTACAGTCACTACCTCTACCTTCAAGTGCTTCTCAACTGAGATGTTCCTGTTTAGCCAGGATATTTGGGATTTACCAGATTATTCTTTTCCTGCTGACTTTCCATGAGACAGTCTTGAAGGATTCCGGAAGACCAGAAATCAAAACTGAGAAGATGAGAGTTCAGAATCTTACGTAATTAATGATGATAGGAAAAGAAATTGTTGCCGTACACTAGTATAAGTAGAATTCCAACAGCAAGTTGATGAACCTTATCAAATTCTCCTTTATTTCTACCTGCAAAAACCTTTTGAAATCAGGGGCCATTGCTGGCATGACTAGGAAGAAAAGAGAAAAGATTCACCTGCCCTTGTCCCTATTTTGTAGTAGGTGTTGTCCTGCTCTTTCCCTACCAGCCTTCCCTGTGCTCCATTTAGCAAACCTGCTGTTGTGCACACTTGTATCCTATGTTTAAGAAGTCAACTTCAACAGACAGTTGGCAGAAAATGTCACTGAATGCAAGATACTGCCTGTGTGTGTATCGTGTCTCCCTCTAGTGATGTGAACTAACGAGTCTGCTTTGGGTCACATGTGCTTGGTGCTACTTCTTCAGTGACAGGTATTTTTTAGGCTTTATAGGGGCAAAGAGGTGATGTTTCAAGACTGGGTGCCATTTCCCTGATGTCTGGAGGTCATACTCACCACTGGCAGCTCCATGTTTACAGCTAGAGCTCACTTCTCAAAATGTAAAGCGTCTTGTAAAGATACAGAAAGGTTGTCTGTGAATTAAATAGATACTAAATTTAAAATGCTGTGAATTTTCTGATTTCAGTTCAAACATCCTTAAAAAAGGGATTCCTAAGAAGGAAATGGAATGGCTGCATTTTTTCCCTTTGTAGCTGTAATCTATAAGTACTTTCACTTTAGACAAGCATATTCCTTTCTCTCTTCGCAGTAGGATGAAGATACACTAGGGAAGTTTAAGGTAGTAGCTTATAGCTGTTCCCTGCATTATTATTGTTATATTTCATTTAAAGAGGGTTCACCAATTTTAATGTATGCCGCAGTTTGACTTCAGCTGATCTCAGTGACTTGGCTGACTTAGTGCATGATATATGCTGTATTGGAGCCAGAGCGGCTGTCTCCTCTAGTGCGAGGATCTCAGTGAATGTGGATGACAACATCCACAGCAATGCACAGAACAGTGATATTTGGAAGGAGTTAAGCCTACAGCCCCAAAGTCTTCAACCTTCCTAGCTTCCCCCATGAAATCATCTCATTTTTCTCTTGTCTCTCCCTCTACTTGCACACCAGTCCCACTGATGAAGACACTTAGCATCTGTGCCCCAAGACCTGCAAGTAATCTGCTGACAGAGGCAAACTCAGGGCAAAAAGTAAGCCAGCTTTGGGGGGGGGGCAGGACATCCTGTCGCTGTTTGCTGTGTTGACCACAGCAAGGTCAGGCATCATTCAGCCTTCTGAGTGGGAGACTGGAAGCTTTCTCCAGCATCTGAATACAGATGTCCTGGAAGTGGGAACCTGCCAGCTGAAGGTATTGAGTTATTCTGGTAATAAAAGGCTGCAAAAGGATCTGCGGATGTGAAGGTTGGTGCTCTTTGCCTCCCTCACTCAGACCTTCTTTGTGAGCATTTCAAAATGTATCTTCAAAATTGTATCTTCAGAACATCCTTCCCTTTCCTGTCTGAAGAAAAACAGGAGAGACTGTAGACGTGGGATTTTTTTAACTTAATTTTTTTAGGAGGTTAAATTTCAAAAGCGTTGTTCTTATTTTTTCTACACTTGATTTTTCTTTCTTGCTGAACCATACAAAAAAAAAAAAAAAAAAAAAGAAGAAGAAAAAAAAAGTCTTCTCAGATACCCTGTATTATTTCATGCACTGGCTGAACTAATCATCCCTTCTCGTAAACTTGCAGTGAGTGGCCACCTCATTGCTAGCGTGGAGCAGGGTGCAGAGAAAACAGCAGGGAGATGACTGAGTGAAGGCCCAAACAGGGAAGAGTCACTGCCTGATGCAGCCACTGAAGTTCACTCCAGGTTGGGGCTGACGAGTGATATGAAGGATGAGCATATCCTGAGGATCACCACTGGCCTGCAGCCACCGGTAAAGGTGCATAATGCAGGTAATAAGGGCCTAGAAAAAGGCATTGATTGTCAGAGATTTCAATTATCACAGTATTGATGTAAGGCTGCAGCAGAGAGGAAGGGCCACAGAATTTGGAGAAGACCATACCCGTGACACGCTCCACTGGGCAGCCCAAAAGCCCATGTCTTCTGTCCCAGGAAGGCCACCAGTGGGACATAAGCCGGCTGCAGCTTGAGGTGGACAAAGGAAGCAGTGATGGAGGGTTCCTGCTCCCAGTAAGTGTTCTTGCGAGCCACGTTCTGCTTCACGAGCCTGATTGAGGACTGCCAGCAAAGCCATCCTACTGTGTAGACAAGCATTTAGATCAGTGAAAGCCATGTGGGTATTCATGTGCATACTGCTGTATGCTTTACTTGGGAGCCTTTTACTACATGCTTATTTGTATGTTCAACCTGCTGGTGTGCGTGCATGGATTTTGCTGCACATGTCAGTTTTTTGATATTTACCAACCTAATGCATCTTCCTCAAAGGCTAGAACTGAACAGCAGTAAACATGCAAAATGAAAACAGAGAAGGAGAAAAAAAGTATCCTGAGTCATGATGTACCTGCAGAAAAGGCATCATTTGACTGAGGGATATGGATCTATACAGCTGTCCAGAGACTGCCTATAGAACCTAAAGTACAGCTGTGTGAAGGGAACAGGAGAATAATTAATTATCTTTAGTGTCACTCCTGGTGAGATACAAAATGTCAGAAATTCTGTGAACTACAGAAGCTCAGACCAGGCTCCAAACTTTGCATCTCCAGCCTCCCTCTGACAGTCTCACTTGTATCAACTGTGTTTGTCCCTGATGGACTTGGCGTTTTCCGGGCAAATAAATAATTGTTTCTCATCTCTGTCTCCCCTTCTGCCCAAGGGAATTAAAGCTAATTTGTGCTGACTATTGGTCTTTGGGTAGAGGGCTACTGTGAAGGGAAGCCAGGGTGTATATATAGATGGATGATCCTTGCACTGTGAAGCTGTAAGTAGCCTCTCATCCTGTGAGAGGTCTCTGGCTGTGAGAGAGTTCCTTTAGGAGATTTCCAGGGAATTAAGCAGGTGGGGATGGGAAGCCCCTGTGCCTTAAACATTTTAGCAGGCTCAGCTCTAGGCTCAAATGCCTGGAACTGCACACACCACAGCTTGGGTGAAATACAGGCACACAGTACAGGTGGTTCCATGTGAGAGCCTGGCTTGTGCCTCAAGAAGTGGCAGGGTGGGTCTCAGAGTCCATGCACAGAGCACAGGCTGTAAGGGAGTTGGGGATGTAGGAAAGTCACATTTGACATGAGCATCTCTTGAGTGAGACCCAGGAAAGATGTAGAAAGAAGGCTGTTAACTCGAACAGACAAAAGTAATTAGAGGAGCAAAATAATAGATTAATGAGCAACTAGTGTCAAGGGAACTTAATAATTATCAGTAGAGGATTTTCTTCAATGCACAGGCTGGCTGAGGGCAAGAAACATAGCAAGCAAAACTCTAGTCCTGTTTAAGGAAGCTGCTAGGGGATTAGGGGCAAGGAATGTATGGCGGATGATAGCAGAGGCTGAGTCAAGTGCCTCCTTTGAATCTCTTGTTTTCTGTAGCTCAGGTAACAGCTGAGGAGGAGGGGGATGTGGGAAATGCTGGATAGTGTCTAACAGTGTTAATAATGGTTCAATAAAAATGCTCTGATAAGAACACATTAAAGTTGCACAGTTAAGCACTTGCAAGCCAGGTGAGGTGAGATTTAAGGTTACAAATACAACCTTAACTCTTCTCCTGCTGAGTGTACCTTAGCAGGCAGCCTCTAATTAAGGGGCATCAGGCTACTTTCCAAGTAATGTATCATAACACTGGTTAATGCTCTCTTCAGCTTTGGGCAGGATCGTATGCTGCTTTAAATGTTGTGTGTGTCTGTGTGGGCCTGGTGAAACATATCCATTCTAATAATGGTGCTGAGAGTGCTGCAGTAGTTGCACTTGAACCGAATAGTGTGGTTTAGACACAAGGTCCATTTAGAGTGTTTAGACAGAAGGTACCTTTCATTCTCTCAGGCCACCATCTCATGTCTCAGAGAGCAGTAGGCTAGGAAGGTGTCAACATTTGCAAGTAATGTTGAATATAAGAGATTTCTTTCTAAGGACGGATTTTGACTCCTTCAGCTCTTCGTGTTGCATTTTTGGCCTAGTTGCTTTTCTGAAGTCATTCTGACCACAAGCCAAGATATTACTCTGTTACATCACACTGCCACAAGATGTGCAAGTCCTCTCTGTCACTGAGACTTGGGTTTTCCATTATCTTATTAATTTATTTTCCTCTTAGGCATTCTACACTTGCAGCTTTTAGTCTCTTTGCATGTACCATGGTTTGTGATCCAATGGAAAAGAGAATACATGTAAGTGGTAGATCTATTCATAAGGAGCACTGGAGAAGTGAGGGCTTGCAGAGAAGGGCTTAAACTGCACATTGTAGATCCTTGGTAGCTATGGGAAGTTGTTAGCCCTGACCATGCTATGACCTCACAATCCTTTGAGGAGTGTCTATCCCTTCTGCTGTGAAAGTGACACTGGACTATTCCTCTCTCCAAATCTGTCATCACGTGAGTTCAGATGCAGACTTGCATATATTTGAGAGTGTCTCGAGCAGTCTTGGATGCCCTGAGCTTTATTTTTATATTGTGGATCACTGTCCAAAGAACAGATGGGGTAGCAAGAAAGCCAAAGGCAAGCGAAGTAGCCTCAGCAGTAATCAGAGCTCTGTAGATATTTCTGTAGGTTTCCAAAGGTGTGTTTTGTTGCCCAAGAATCAGGTTGTGAGATCTGTCCCTTCAAGGCATACCAGTCAGTATAGAGCAGAAGCTCAGCAAAAAGGTTTTGTGTGGAAAGAGAAGGTCACAAAACCCAGCCAGTCCTCTGGGAGCTGGCCACAGAAAAGCAGAGGTCATGTGCAAGAAATGAGAGGACACCTGTGAGGAGACAGCTAGAGAATTTCACAGAAAGCCCCCAGCACGGGAAATATGGTGATTAGTTTCCACAGACCTGCACGCATCTGAAGTGAGCTAAAAATTTCCTCACTCAGAGACTTTGGGGATCACTGAGCATAGTTTGTTTAAAAGAAATGAGCTTCATCTGAGAGGTTTTGCAACTTGTGCTAATGAGAGTCTGTCTGTCAAACTTAAGTGGCATCAAGTGGCTCAGAACAAGGGCTCTTGGGCGTTAAATGGTTCCTACCAAATACCAAGCCCATTACCATGATTGGCTGTTATAGCCCTCTAAACGGCAAAAGTGATTAAATTGGTCGTTATGAAACACTAAAGATGCATAATTATGAAAAATAGGGCTTGAGTAAGAGGAGATTTCATCTCACTCACTGGCTTGTATCTCAAGGAGGAATCAATGCAGAAATGTTTTAAAAGCAGCCAAGGGTTGCCCCTTGTCTGGTTTTCTCCTGGCAGTCTGGAATCATGAATGTGTTTGGAAAGGAGCGTGATTTTTCAGTCTCTAGGCCAGTATATGAGTTGGAGCCTGAGTATTGCAAGACCTCATCTGCACATAAGGTTAAAATTCTCCCTTGCCAGGGGAGGCTTTGACTCCCTGCTATCCTTCACACCCCTGGGCTCTGAGAAAAGTTGGCTCTTCTTGGTTGTGTGCCACAGGATCCATCATAACCATCCAGCAGCACGGAGCAATGAGCTGTGAACATGTGTCCTGTGCTGAGCCAAGCCCCAGCAGAGAATCATTTGGGCAGAAGAGGTTATGTGGGCAGGAGCAGCTCCAGCAACTCGGTGAGAGCTAAAGCATCAACACATTGGTGTTTATTTAGCAGACTGGGCAATCAGAATTAAAAATTGAGCATTTTTCAACAGGAAACTGCTGTGGGAGGCTATGAGATGCAGCCAGTGCCAAGCAAACCTATCCATACCCAGCTGTCCCTTATTTGCTGAGGTGAGCTGCTAACCTTGGCATATCAGGTACTCCTGCCTTATCCAGGAGGCAGGGATTTGTGCTGCTGGATGCTGTGGGTATGAGGGCTGCTCCAAAAATCATGCCTCTTATTTTACTATGTTGCCCACGCTATCAGAGCCAGATGTTGGAGGGATGGTAGCAGAGGTTAAACCTTCCCACCAGTATTCCCTTACATTTTGTTGCCATGTGACAGATGGCAGCAGAGGGGCAGTCTGACAGAATGGCATCTGACATGCAAGTGCGGACAAAGCAAAGGTATGGAAATGAACTCCATCATGTGGAAAAAATGGCACCCATTGACATTCACCAATGCTTGCAGAATGGTTATGGTGGCCAACCTTTGAATGTGAGCACAGTGAGCCAGAGGGTGGTGCGTTTCAGCGACAGCAGCAGTGGGGCACCTCCAGTGGTGCAGATTGTTAGGAGCATAGCGTGCAGGCTCTTGTTCTTGCTGGTGAAAATGCACAGCTAATAATGGTGGCTATGTTGAAAAGTGGTGCTTTGTAGCTGAGAATATGCTTCTATCAAATAGTGTTATGGTGCTCTTTGTATCTGTTGTAGTTTCCATGGAAATAAATAGAATGCATTACTTTCAGAGTGGCAAATGAACATTTTGTCCTCCTAGGAAACTCTCTGTTAGCAGACAGTGCTGTGTGCCTCATCAGTGAGCACAGCTGAACTTCACCTTTCCACTTCAGTCCCTTCCCTGTGGGCTGAGGAGACATCTCCCCCTTACATGAGTGGCACCATTTCAGCATCTGTATGTTTGCTGCTGTGGAGAACAGCAGCCCTGTCTGTGAAAAAAGCCAACAGCTGCTCCAGAGCTGTGCTCTCCATGCCACGGGGAAGGTTTCTAGGAGGCAGCTTAACAAAGGTGGATGGCAGAGATGAAGTGTCAGGGCTCCTGTCACTGGTGCTTGGTGATTGTGCAAAGCAACAGGAGCGCTGAGTATCTGTGGAACTCTATAGATGGGCAGGTGTTGAATATGATGTGGCACAGCTACTCCCTGTCTTTGAGCTTAGTATGTCAGGGAGAAGGGTTGTGGAGTTCTGTCAGTGAAGAACACGAGGCTTTTGCCTTTGTAACAGCTCCCTTTCCTATTTTTGGGCAGCTCTGAAGATGAGACAGGTGCTTTGCACCCTTCCTGCTCTCCCACCCAGCCTCCCAACTGTGCCAGTGCCTCTCACTGCTGCTTTAGAGTGCCCCTCAAGTAATTCTCATGCTAAAAGGCTGGAATAGCACCAAGGACAGAGCAGAATACGTGCACGGTTGTTCTTACAACTCCATCAACCCGGACTTCCTAAAGCTCAGATGTTCCGAGTTTTGCACAGACTGTCAGCAGAAGCAGGTTATTTATTTATTTATGTTTTAGTATCTTTTTAGTTCTCTCCTTCTTTGATGCCATCCCAACCCTAGAAGAGCTCATTTTTACAGCCTCCTCAGAAAGAGTAATAGCTGTGCTGAGCTATGCGTAGCCTCCGGGGGCTCTCCACTCTCCTTGGTTGCTGCATTTCTCTGTAGGTGAGCACTGCCTGAGTTGCTGAGCCCATGTCTTTGTTTTTCTGGTTGGAACCAAGTGGTCACTGGGGATAAGCTCATATTTACGTACTGTTACTCCTTCTCTGTCTGATATGTAATGTACTGGCAGATTCTACCTGAAATTCTGTTGACCATTCATCTCCCTCATCTACCCATGTCTGCCTTCCATCTTCCTTGTATGACAGCTGATTTGGAGTACCTTGCAGGAAGCTAATTTTTTTGTAAATCAAATGCCTTTAAAAAATGATCAGACGCTGCTTGGTATCAGAATATGTCGTTTAAGGCATTAGTCACTTCTAAGAAAATACTCAGTGTGTATGCAATTTATGTTGTTATTCGTATCCCAAAGGGCAAGTAATATCATCTTCAGGTGTATGTGAGAGTGTGTGAGCAATCCTGTTGGCTGATTTGCTGTCTAAAGTTGCCTTTCCTAGTACTTCCGTCACTGCTGTAGTCAAAATAAAATGTGCCCCGTCCTAAATGGAAAGCCAGCTATCTCCACTTTTTGAAGAGACTGTACTCTTCACAAAGAAAAGGTTGGAACACACCCCTTGGCTCCTGCTCACATTTAATCCTCCTCCAAGTCCAGTCTACTTACCCAACTTGATCTGTCTGAAGAATTGCTTGCATTAATTTAATTGGAGTTAGAAATATCGTGAAAGGTTTTAGACTGTTCTTGAGTTTTGAACAGAGGACAGCTTGTGAAAATGGATTGATTTCATTCCTTACATGTCTTTCTAACTTCTTTTCCTGACTTGTTGCAATTTGCACATAGTTGTTAGCTTAAATCCCCAGCTGTACAGGAAAAGATTACTCTTTGCAAGGGTGAATGTTTGCCACAAATTCTGATTCCGGGAATGCAGACATATTTCATTATTGCAGCTTGCTTCCAGGAAACAATGTGACCACAATGAAGTTCCTTGCCTACACACTGGCTTGTATATATTCGAAAATGCCTACATTTTAGATTCTTCCAGAATAATGAATGCATCTGAGATTTCCCATATTATTAGCCTAGCTTATGCTAAAAAATAATAGGGTTGTGATTGCCATTCTCTTTGGATTTGACGTTACAAGTGTGTGTATCAGGAACTAGATCACTCGAGAATTAAGCTTGCTCACTTCCCTGAAGAAATAATTTAGTCCAGATGCCTCAAAAAGCTTAATTTGTGTTCAGGGAACAGCTTCTCAGGAAAGAATGGATTACAGACACTGGAGGATAGAATGAATAAAAAACCAAGCCTGGGTATTGCATGTGGAACCTTTTCCGTCTTCTCATTTGGTCTATAAGCCCCAACTGCATTTTAATCAGTTGCTTTTGACAAGTATGATTTTGATGACAAACAACACAGTGGGTGGACACCTTATTTATTTATAAAATTGTTCTCATAGGTTTCAGAAGGGCTTCAAAAGTGTCCTCAAACACTACAGCTTTCATGATCAGGATGTCAATGTCCAGAAATAGTATCTAAACATGGAAGTTGCATATTTCTAGCCTAAAAATTTTTATACTAATGGCAAATACTGTGTTGTGACTGTGATCTTACTTTTTTGCCTTTGTCACATCACTTTGTTTTGCCTATATGTTGCTTCTCCCTTTGCTAGTTTTTTGGTTTTTTTTTTAATCTAGTGCTTATACTCTGTCAATAAATCTAGGAGAGAACGCTGCAAATTCCGTGTTTTCCACTTCTCAAACCCTAACTTGGAGACTCAAATTTAAAATGTTAAACAGAATCCACTTGTATTGCCTTCACATTGGTGTGGCAAACAATGCATTGCCTTTAAGATGCTGGAAATGGGTTCCCAAGAAGAAACTGCATTCAGGAGTGGTCTGGAATAGGTTTTCTGAAAGTGACTTTAAATACAAAAGTACTGTCAAAGAACTACCCTTAGCAAAAGCTGCTCATTTAGATGGCTAGCCAGCAAACCCAAAGACCAGACCATGTATTAAATGTCCTTTACTAGACATCAGTCTCGTAGAGGTATGGACATTGCCCGTAAACTTGTACCAAAGCAATCTGTTACCCAGCTGTCCTTTTTCTCACCGTTTGCCAAGTTGGCTCTTTCCTCTCCAGAATTCCCCAGGTCAGGAAAAGAAAATGGAGTGAGGTACACTTGTCAATAGCTCTTCCATCAAAGCCTGCCTAATTTATATGCAGGCAATAAGTGAATTATGCCTGTAGGGAAAGGCAGCAGAGACACGGCTGTTTGAGCAATTTAAGCGATCCTTTCCTGTTTGCATTTTTCAGTGTTTTGAAGGCCGTTTGTAAACGAAACTTTACATTCCCAGACTTGTGAAAGCATAAGGTAGGTAGCAGGGTTTCACACAGCCTCCTGTACTTACCTTGAAAGAGTGCAGCTTGCAATGAGGTGTTGTGCAAGAAGATTGGAACATTTGCTGCCTCAGCATGCTCTTATCTAGAGGATGTATGGCAGTCTCCAAAGAGTTTGCACTGTAGGTGCAGTGCTCAGGAGTGTTGCTGGAGCTCTATCTCATGCCAAGATCTGGAGCTGAAGGAGTGGGAGTGTTGAAGAGAAATAGCTGGCAGGGAGCTTGGAGCAAATGCCCATAGGCATCAAGAGGGCTGTGAGGAACCCTTTGTGTGAGCATTTCACAGTCAACATCCTTGTGCAGTGTGACTGAGCCTGCCCGGGCTTCTCCTCCTGTAGCTCATTTTATCAGCACCGGTGGAGGATGCTAAGCAGATCAGGTCTCCAGACTCATTCTCCTGGATGCCAGGTACCTCCTGTGCTTTGTCCTTCTCCATTTGCCCAAGCATCCCTCTTACAGCAGGAAGAGCAAGACTCTCCTCTTGCTATGAACCCGAAGCATTTCCATTGATTTTTGGAGGTTGTCGCTGGCCACATCCCCACTATACCACAATGCAATTACCAAAGACAGTCTTCGCCTCTTCCCACCTCATAATGTAGTGGGAATCAACTCTTCTCACGGCATCAACCTCAAAAACCAATATTCATAGCCTTTTTGCTCCTTCTCCCTGCCTCAGTGCTGGCAGCTGCTGTTCCACCGCCTTTGCGCATTTGAGATACCTGCCACAGCAGTGAGATCCTCCTGCAAGCTCATTAATTGAAAGGAATTTCTGTCTGGCCTGAAGATGTCAGGAGGCTGACGGAGACGTGTTTCTGTAAAATGGGGCTTGATCTACAGTGCAACAGTCTGGATCACCGAGACTCCTTGACGCTCACTGCCTGCAGCCAGCTTTTCCATGGGGACGTTAATTAAAGCACAGTGTTTGGGGTGCGGTTGCCAGAGCCCCCCAGCTCTGCTGCTGGTGCATCCTCTGCAGCAGCACTCTGCGAGGGGCCGTTGCTTTCTTCCCCTTGCCTGTTGTGCCACTTCCATTTCTCATTCCCATCAATTTGAAACAGAGTCCTGCTGACCCTGCTGACCGCCGCTCATACATATCCCGGCGTGGTTAATAATAATGGCCTCTGTGGGAAATGATGGGCTGAGACAGAGAAGGGATGTAATGATGCTATGGCTGGGGTAGGTAGAAAGAGGAAAGCGAAGTGACAAGAAGCTAAGCAGCAAGAGAAGGGTGTGATGATAAAAACAAACAAACCTGCAGACGTCTGAAACCCACAGCAGAGATATCCCTGAAATAAATAGAGAGAGACAAGCTTGAGCCCCTAAGGGAGAGGAAAGGGGAAAAGAGAGAGAGAGGGGAAAGTGAGCAGAGAATTATCCAATAATTGAAATGGCATCAGGGAAGAAAAGAACTGAAAAGCACAGAGAGAAAGACAGGCTTGGAATTGGCAGATGGAAAAGAAAAAGGATGAAAGGCAGAGGGAGCGAGCATGAACGTAGGAAGATGTAGACAGTGAAAGAAAAAGACAGAGGGAATAGTGTATGTAGAGCTAACCATGGGGAATGCAGACAGAACTGGAGGTGGAGAAGCATGGAGGGAAAGATCACGTAATGGCAGAGGAGGAAAAGCAGAGGTGAACTGAGCTAGGGCAGAGAAAGAAGAGAAAGCAAGGAATTTGGGATTAGGAGGAGGGAGAAAAGAACAAGAAAGTGGGACGCAGAGAGCTGAAGAAGAGCTAGTTGAAGAGTCCCAGGTCTGTGCTATTGAAATTCACCAGAGAATTATGAAAGGCAGGATCTGGAAACACAGAGTGTCTGATGTCTCCTTCTTCTCTGACGCTTCGCCTGTCCCTGTCAGGTTCTTGGGATCTTAAGATAAAATCCAGGGAAGCACTTTTTTCTTTTTGAGTAAATGGAGTTTATTGTGAGGGGAGATTTTTTTGACCCTGCGCTGCAGCCCTGGCAACTGTAGAACATAGCAGGCAGGTTTGCTGCACACGTTCTTTCAATAGCAGACATCTCTTGGCTCAGCAGATCCACCACTTCCTTGCTTCTTGCTTGTTGGGTGCTGCACAAGAACAATGTCTCTTTCTGTTGGTAAAATAGATCAGTGCTGACATCGTGAACTGTCAGAGATTTTTCTATATGTGCAAACGGCTGCTGTTGCCCTTGGCACTCTTCAATAACCACTTATATGACTATCTGCATTTTCTGGCTCACTGTTTTTTACCCCCACACAGATCAAATTAGAAAAGATGGTTGAATTTACTCTTGGTAATTCCTGTCTTTTGGCTGTAGCTGCATCAGTGGCAGTTGTTGGAGGAGAACTGTGTTTGCTGTGCTATGGGAAAGTTGTCCAGTGTGTAGTACTGGCCCATAGCTGCCCAGAGAAAGTTAAGTGGGCAGAGGTTCTGCAGGGTTCGTCATTCTTCTTAGCTGCTCACACAGTTGAAAGCCATTTTGCAAGTGGTCCTGCACTGACACCTTAGCTCATGTCCTGGGCTCTGTGCTCAGTTCTTTCCTTGCCATCCTTTGTATAAGCCAAAGATCTTACTTTGCCTCTGTGTTCTTTTTTTCCCCAAAAAATATCTTCATGACAGTCTCCATGTGAATTTTAGCTTTGATGTACATCTAAGGCATTTCTGGTCTTTTTGATGGGATGAGGCAGGCATGCACTTACGTTAAGCAGAAATATTTTTTTTAGGATTTGGTGGCCGGTGTAAATGCACGTACACGTCTGGAGCTTTGCTTACTTCAGACATTCTGCAGCATTTTTTAAAATTGAGTCATTGGGACTTCTTCTAGGTAAGGCATGAGAATAAGTCTGAAAACAACTGCGCAAACAGCACAACCACAACAATATTTATTGTAAAGATCTGCATCAATACTCATGGAACTCTTTTTTTATTGCCACCCTTTTCCTTAGCTTTTTCCCAGCTCCTTAGAAATCACACCCCTCCCATCTTTTGCCATTTCAGTTTCCACCTGTTTCATGTCAAGTGTTGAAATCAGCTCTTGTTCTATTTTTTCTGTTAAAGATGAAAGTTGTTAGTATCGAATACAAGCCATCGTGGCATGTGGAAAGAGAGGGACGTAGGTGAGCCTCATGGCTGGCATTCTGATGCAGAGATTTGGTTTTCAATTAGATAATGCTCTCTGAAAACAGGGCTGCTGGAGCACATGGGACAATATTGACTAAAGCGCAAAGCAATTCAGTGGGTGACCTTCATGCTCCCAAGGATGTAGCCAGTCAGGATTCATGGAGTGTAAATGCCACCCAATCAGTATTCATTTCATGTGACTTGTAACCAACCAGCACCAGGGAAAGGATGAAAGGCAGCATTCAGGTATGTAATATGATTATCAGATAATATATCAGACTGCGATTCCACAAAGCCAAAGGGTCAACAAGACTGGAAAATGTATTTCACAGCTTCTGAGAAGATGAATTTTTTGAAGATTAGTGTGTTCTCAATATAAAATGAATAAATAAATGAATAAAATAAATTGTTGCCATATAATATGGCTCCCACTTGTCCCTAGCTGACAGCTCCCGGAGACTGTGTGTGGGAACTGTCCACACATATATTGTGTGGACATCCTTGTTCATATTTGGTCTGGATTGTGTTTGTATATATGGGATGAAAGGAGAGTTCTGGCCCCTTCACCTCTCATCTGTCAGCCAGTCCTGGTTCCTCTAACTGAGCATGCTTAGAGAAGGTTTCCTGCTAGGCATCTATGTGCGCTTTCCTTACCAACCTACCAAAGAATTGAGTCAAATCGCCTCTGCCACACAAAGTAGCAGACTACTGCTCAAGAGTCAGCATTTTCTTGGCCTTTGACAGGATGACTTGACTCCCTTGTGTCTGGGAGGATGAGCAGGGAGATTGTTGCTATGACTGACTGAAGTTGTGGTGTTAAAAGTTTCAGCAAAGTACACTCAACTGTTGGCTCCAGAGAGGCTACAACTGTGATAATGCTATAAATCATTACACTCATAAAACAGGCTCCCAGGCATTTTTGCTGCTGCTTCTGATCTCCAGAATGAGGAATGGTCTGTGATGCTCTGTCTCTGTGATGCTCTGTGATGTCTCCGTCTCAAAGATCATCTCCGAGTGATCTCAACAGCAGCATTTGTTTGGGCTCAAAACCTCGCTCATGTCTAACCCCCAACTTCAAAAAGGAGAAGACAGTAGACACAGACTGTGCGTTTTCTGGCTTGTAACTGAATATGGCTGCCCGAAAATCTGGGAGCTGTACCTGCAAGGCACCAGTGATAGCTATGCTGTAGTGAGTGAGAGCACCTTTTAAGACAGCCACTGTCTTTTCTCATGGCTCAAAGAGTGAGTAACAAGAAGTAATAAATCTCAGAGAAAAGAAATGACCTCTGAATCTTCTCAGTAGAAAATCTGGCTCTCTTGAACTGGAAAAAAAAAATGTAGCTTAGCTTTGGAAATAAGTGTTCCTTGCATTAAGGGAAAAAGGGAAGTGTGATTTTATTGTAACTAAATTTCAAGACCTTGAGGGACCATCTAGTTTGATTTCAAGTGCTGCACAGTCCAGAGAATCTGGCAAAGCAATTCCTGTGCCATATCTGTAACATCTGTTGGAATGACACAGCAGTTTCCACAAGGGCACAGGTGACTCCACTGCAGCTTTTACATGTTCCTGTGGAGCACTACTACCCAGAAGTTCCAGCTCCTCTTTTCCTGTACCAGGTTTCCTTCTCACATACAGCTTCCTGCAGCCTGTGGGGAGCATGAAGAATCAGAGGGATGAAAACTAATGAGGTAAAATATAATCATAACTCTCCTTCAAAGTTGCAGGCTGCTCAGATCAGCTTCTGGGGACGAGCAGTCATTTGTCTTTCTTCCACACTGGTTCGAGCTGGCTCACCTCACCTCTACTGAAATACTCATGATTGGAGTGTCTTAGGTGAGAGAAGCGTAATAACTTTGCTACACTTAGGACACCATTGTCAAATTGAAGGATTGGGGAGGAGCCACTTCATCCAAGGAAAGGATTTGTATTCGGTGCCTGCTAAAGTGCAGGTAGCTTCTTCTCCATGGTCTTGGAGGGGAGCAAAGCACCCTCTTGCATTTTGTCTGCTCAAAAAAATGTTTTGAATTCAGGAATATGGGGTAAGGAAGGAGGAAATCAGCAAGTCCTTCCTGGACACACACAACTTCCTGTCCCAGTGCAAGCATCCTGACATGGAAGTTTCTAGTTTTCATTGTTTCTAGTGTAATGCTGGAGAGAGGATAAGGCACTGCAAATAAGTGAGAACAGGAGATCTTAGCCCCCAGGAGTGTCCTGCGTAGCAAACAGAAAACTTCTTGCAATGCGTGCAAGTTACAGAGGATGTCTGTGTGTACACTAAATAGAGACAAAAAGAGAGCCCTCCAAGGAGCTGCAACATCTGTTTGTGCTTTAGGCTGTTTCACTGCATTGCAGCGGGCACATTTTTTGAGGTTCCGACTTTGTATCTTGGTGCATGTTAACCTGGTGCAGTTGGATCTGCTACAAGCAGCAAAATAGAAATTGGGAAAGAAAACGCAGCTGGGTGTATATGCTATGTCCTGAAAAGCCAGTGATCAGCCAGTACACAGGAACATGTATCAAACACGGGAAATCTGGAGCTTTGTCAAGAAGAGGACAAAGGAAGACTTTGTATAAATGGAAATCATAGAACGGCTTGGGTTGGAAGGGACCTCAAAGATCATCTAGTAATAACTCCTACCGCAGGCAGGAAAATATAGAGAAATGTGATAATGCAGGATCTTCTGAAGAGAACTTCTTGCCTTTCTGTACGACCAGACTTAGTTGCTCTTACTTCCTTAAAGAAATGGAGTAACTGACAGGTATTTGTTGCTGGCATGTCAAAACTGGGTGTAGATTGCCATTCTCAGCTTTATCTGAACTGCTCAAATGTTTGCCCTCTGTGAGCTACAGATGTGCTTTTGTTGTGAGATGGTGGAGGGCAGTGTGCATCCTCAAACAGACTGAAAGGTCTGAGGGACTGCCTGATTTCACAGTGGTGTGTAAAATACAGTAAAGCTGTCAAGTATACCAACTTCCAAAAATCTCTGCAGGTTTACTGCTCTGAACCTCAGGATCACCACTAGAAGGCAGAACGTACTGCTGGACATCATCTCACTGGCTAGAAATCGCTACTGTTGGTGTTTACTAGTGATAGCTTGTGCTTACCCATTTATCTGTCATCCATGGGTCTCAGGGTGTTTTACAGTACTGTGTGCTACCTGACCTAAGAGCCAAGGAGTCATTATTTCTGATCCAGTTTCCAAGTCTACGCAAAATAGAAGTTCTTCCCCTGGTTGGCATTCAAGCAGATGATTCTGGATAGGCCAACTTGTATACTAGCACATTTAAATCATAAGCTGTTTTCACCAAAGCACGTTCAAATCTCATGTTGGTTAATAGTATTTTTAACTTTATGGAAATGAAAGTGAGTTGATAGACTTAACTCTGTTATCTGATTTGTAACCTATAAGAGGTATTGGCAAATCTGGGAATTAATTTATTTTGAAGACTCCAAGCTTATTAAAATTTGGGATTTATGCTTGACACATGTTAGACAAATGATCATGAAGGTTAGAAGTAGGGAAAGGATGATCAAAGAGAGATGCATGTTTTCATACCAACAATGCAGACAGTTGAATGTTTATACTCCCTGTCTCCCAGACCTTCCTCTGACTTTGAAGGAGATGTCTGATTGCTAAGAAATATGATAAATTATTTGTGAACCACAGATAATCTAACTATACTATTTACATAAAATGGGGAAATAGCTGAATTGTATGCCCTGATTTAGAGTAACATTTGTAGAACTCAGATTTGAAATGTATGCCCTACAAATAGAGTTCTCTGTAGCTGTACAGTGATGGAGAATGCTCAACAGCTTGGCTAGGAGAAGCCTGCCAACATTTCCAACTGAGGATAGCTACAGGTATGCCAGTAAGAACATGCTGAACAGACCTAAGAGTCCAGAAACATTCTGCATGTTCCCGTCCCAAAAGATACAGAAGAAATTTTTGATTTAAAACTATTCTGAGTGTTGGCAGAGTTACCATCTGAGAATTAGATGAGCGAGTAATCAGTCAAAGACTTGCTGTGGCATCAAAAGCTTTTGGAAAGATAGGAATTAGAAACTCTCTGGGTTTTTGAAGAAGAGCCTGTATTTTATGTGGTCAGCCTCCCCTGAAGTACTAACAATGACTTTCTTAGGCTGTGAGTGAGTTATAAACTGTGACAAGTGCCTATACCTGGAACTTGAAACACCGATGTTTTGTTTGGCAGGCCTCTGAAGCCTGCAGAGTCTCAGCAAATGGAGGGAAAACTCTGGGGTTTTAAAACCTAATACAGAATTTTGTATTCTAATAGGTCTTTTCTCACCACCTGCACTTCTAGCCCTGCCTCCCCAGGAAAGTGATCAGTGTTTATTCATTGATTGATTAGATAATGAATGAAAGTGATGAATTGGAAAAGAGAGGGTAGAGGCTTTGGAAAAGGAAATGCTTTTGACAGGTGTCAAGAGAAACACAGAAAAAACTTCAGTCCAGAATTAATGGATTAGATACCAAGGGAACCAAGAAAGTGACGCTCACCTATCTTTGAAAAAGAAGAAAAATCCCAAGAGGGAGTTGCAGCAGGCTGCCAGCAAGCTGGAAACAGAAACAATGCACGATGACAGATAAGTGGTGCTTGTGTTTATTTTAGGTTAAGAGAAACAGTAGAGGTGATTTTTTTTTTTCTTCTTCTTCTTTTTTTTTTTTTTAAAGAGGATTAATTCTTTTTTCTTGGAAGCTATTTCTGTTTTGCAAAATTAAAAATGCAGTGGATTCTTTGATTTTATAATACCTTAAAATGGAACATTGAAGAAGTTATTTTCCTATTCATCTTTTTTATTTCTCAACGTTGTATTTAATATTATGGTAATGCCATACATATTTTGAGAGTGTATGTATATTTACACTTTCCACTTTGTAGTTTTTGGGATCATCTCCATTTTTGACTTAGCAAAGAACTGCTCATTTGTTATACAACTTCAGAAGTTAAGAAAGCTAAAAGGCTAGAAAGGGGGAGTTTTAAGGTGAAAAGATAGATATATGTATCCATTCAGCATCGAGTGGGGAAATGTACGAAGAGCAAAGCAGAAATATGAAAATGAGATGTTTCCATTTTCGTCAGACGAGATTTTTTTTTTAAATACATTTGAAATTGAAGCTAAGTTTCCTACTGAAGTAGTTTTATGTGAGCAAAAATATCATTTGAATAATACATCTGCTGTAGAAAACCTTTATTTCAGGAGGAGTACCCCTCAGCTGGAATATTTTGTCTGGCTGTAGGAAGGACAAGAAGGGCAGTAGAGCTCTGTGTGTGGCCTCCCTATCAGAGAAGCTGCAGTAATTCTGGGTGTGGAATAGCTTTAAAAATGTTAAGGGACAGAAATAGACATTATGGTTTACTTCTGTATGTTACTTCTTTAGAATACATATCTAAACCCTTCCAGTGTGCATTCAACTGTGACACTTGCCTTATGCAAAGGTACATGGTATTGAATTGGGTAACAAAGCTTATTTTATCTGTGTAAATGTTGGAAATAAAGAGAAAGTGGAGTGTGGAAAAGGAATACATTAATATAGACATATCCTTCCTGCCTAAGGAAACCCATACCTTAGCAGTGAGCGGGGTTTATTGTTAGCCAGCAAAGCATATCTGGAGAATGACTGCAGAAATGGTGAAACAAATCATTTTAACATAGCACGGTGGGGCTTGCAGTAGGAAGCTGACAGACCTGAGGTCTGCTTTCGTATCTGGCATGGGATGAGTGACCTCTTGTGAACTGGGGACCTTCTTTGTGCCTCAGTTTCCTCAATCGATGATATTAGTTCATCTTTGGGGCACTTTAGACTGCATGTCTTGAAAATGTTTGTGACAGAGCTCAGCGTTATTTATCCTAAATGACAGCAGCTTGTGTTCGCTGTGTGCTTTCCTCTATTACTAGCCCTTTCTTCACTTGTAGTTTTCCTTATTTATGTCTTTGCCTTCCCATTACCTTTGCGTTAAAGCTCGCATCTGCATTGATTTTACATCACTGCACCGTACTGCAGTCATTACAAGTTTACATTTCGGAGAGATCCTTTTGAATCTTTAACCCATTGCTCCAAAGAGACCGCAGTGAATAACCTCAAGTAGAGTTTTTATAATGGGGGTGTGAACTGACCACTTACTGTCAGGGGAAAGGGCCAAGTAAACTTGAAATAACTACGTTCCTAAAGCATCCAAGTCTCTCTTCCCCAGAGCATATGAAGATTTTCAAAGCAGGACACTGTCAATATTATAATAAATCACTTAGGAAAGCACAGTCCTAGAGTGGGAAAGTTAAGCAGCATTGCATGTCATTTGGTGGTATGAATCATTTGGAAACATGAACTCCCTCACTCCATTCCTTTGGCCATGTCATTAAATCACCATACTTGCAGCAGGCTGCTTTGTGGGTGTTCTGGCAGTGGCATTTGCTAATGACAGCAGAAGGAGCCGGGCCTGACAGCTCCGGAGAACACCAGATGTGATTTGCTCATTTCTCACTTGAACCTGAATGCCACAACACACCATCCAGTCGTGGTAGCTGGCTGGAGTATGGTTCTTCATCTTTCTGCTTCCATTCCTCACCTGCGTGGCATTTTAAAAGCACCTTCCTACTTTAGTCTGAAGGAAAGATTCTCATTGTTAGCATCCCTGCACAACAGGAAGAGAGCTACACAGGTATGTGTAAGATAGGTCATTAAGACACAGGAAATATTTATCTCTGTGCCCAGTGAGGAATTTACATGATGCTCTGAGATGTTTCAAAGTGTGAAACTGCTGCTGCACATTGGTTAGGAGGGGTAGCTGGAACCAAATACGGGATTCTTCTCAGCTCTGCACCTCTGCACCCAAGTTGGTGTAACTCACGTGGAACCCTTCACTCAGCTGGCAGGAGCTTTGGAGAGAAAGCCTTAAATCTGCGTCATAACACTAGCCTCACAAAGGGAAGAATGAAATGTTAGTTTCTGCCTTTGGGCTCAGCAGAGGAAGGTGTTATCCCAAGGAACAGCTGAGACACATAAGCAGTCTGCTGGGAGGAAAAGAAAGCCTAAGTGACCTGTCAGTCAGAGACTTGACGTGTACTAGAAAGCTCTGCAAATGGTCTCATTGCTTGAACAAAGCAGTCCTGAGTCTCTACACTGTAAATGCAGGTACTAATAAGTGTTTCTGTGTTTAAGTTGCTGTACAACTTTCAGTTGCTTGTCACAGTATTTAAAGCTCAGATTTACAATGATACTGGTAATTGCTCAGAGATGGCAGGCAGTAGGAAGCAGAGGAGCAGGTATCTTTTCATTTTTGAATTAGTTACGGGACTCGCTCTCCAGGAATCCTGATGCTGGAATTGCAATATCCTGACAAGGGCATAACTATGTACTGAATCAAACTGGGTTCCTAATAGCTTTGCCTAGCAGCTGTACGCAAGGAGTTTGAGTTATTCTTCACTGAATAAACGGTGAGACTGGAGAATAAAAGATCCTGTGATTAATTTACTGAAGAACAGAAGAGATTCATTTTTTGTGTGCTTAGTCTCGCTATTCAAGGGAACTTGCTCATGCTTTTCTTCTGTTTGAGAATGTGCTTCTTTAGTGAGCTGGAGACCTGGAAGTTTAATCAGAGCTATATCTGTGAAACTGCAATTTTGAGGTCACCAAAGGACAGATGAGATGGCGAGACTGAGCGTATATGGTTTGGATGAAATACAGTGACAGTTCCTTTAAAGAAGACATTCCAATGTTAAGTATTACCTTGGGGTTTTCTCCTCTAAGCCTGGTCCACATTAAAACTTTCACTTCTGATGGTGCACACTGTCAGATTATTTACAGTAGAAGTACATGGCCAGTCTCAGGTATGGTCAGAATGGTAGCGTGTGAATAATGTGGACATAAGTTGTATTTCACACAGTAAGATATTTCTGTCCTGAGATGTGCAGGGAGCTGTTTGACTGTTTTATCTTCCATTTGATTTTTCGTCAAAATCAACATGACTTGGAAGTTAAGAATTAAGAAATTAGTGGAAGAATCCACCTTGCAGGCAAGATACTACAATCCTGGAGTAGCATTTGTGTGTAGAACGATCTCCCATGGTGGAAATTTTCCCTTGGGATTTTTACATCCATTGGTTGGTTCCTGCCAGGAGCTGGCTGACTGCTCACAGAGAAACCTGGTCACTGGCTGGGGGGGGGAAGTGTCCAGGTTCAGCACATCCCCATTGTTCTGCATGGAGAGCCCAGAGAAACCAGAGTTATTAGAAATGGGCAGTACGGACTGTTTGTGTGAATAAATCTTTGGCATCACAATTAGCAGATTAAAAACTGGCTATTGAGGACCGATGGAGAAGGGGCAAATGGAAGATGCCGTAGTTTTCTTTCTAGGTGGAAAACCAATTTTGCATAGAGAGCCTACCCCAAAGATCTTCAGAGCCAGGCTTCCCTGGAAAGAGAAAGCCCTGGTTTCCATTGTGCCTGCCTGCTGCCCTGGGAAAACTAAATAGAGCTGTGTGATGAGTTTAAAACAGCAAGGTAATGCCGACGGCAGAGTGCTGCTGCCATTGAACAATTTTCAGTGCCCTCAGGCAAAACTGTTTCTAGTTGGGACAGGGGAGCGTTGATGTGCTAATTCAAAGGAAACGTTTGGCTCTAATTGCAGTGAAGGGAGAGGAGGGTGGATGGGTTTCACAATAGATGAACGGTAAGAAGACATGGCATAGCGACAGAGAGATAGATAAGGACTAAGATTTAAAGAAAATGGCTCCAGCCTATTCTACCAGGCTGGTTCTAATGAGCTCCGTTCTGCTAGCCCTGGTGCTCATTTTCAGGGAGCACTTCTGAGGCTATGCAGCTCTTGTTTGTCCCCGATAAAATACAGCTTTCAAGGGAGCCAGTCTTGTTATTCTTGAACTCAGCATTGCATCTGAGTCAAGGTTGTTTTTTTTTTCTCTTCCTCAGTTTCAGTAGGTTAATGTATTTAATCCCTACCTTGGATACAGTGAGCGGATGTGGGCATAAGTACTGACTTGGAACTTGGACACAGCTGGTGGTTTCAAGGACAAATTTTCTAGGAGATTTGAAAGCTTGGGGGCTAGTTTCTCTTACAATGATTGCTCCTTTTTACATGCCTAGATGCTTCTTGATTTGAGATTCAATGGGGGAAGGAAGTGGCTGACTAGAAGGAAACAGACCAACCCCAAGCTATTTCTTCATCATCTCAAGCAAGAAATCCCCTTAGAGGGCTCATTCAACTGAGATTTCCAGCTTGGTGTCACGAAATGAGGCCCCTCACTGTTTTGTTGGAAACATGATATAGGGTAGATAGGGAGTTAAATGGTTTGTCTAAGTTACACCTATTCCTTGTGTGCTGCTTACTCCATCTGCAAAACGCTGATCAGGATACTTACTGAAGATAGGGATAATGGCTGAACTGGTGTCCAAAGACAGTTGAGGATGTCTGAAACAGCTAATTGTTTCTCTGTGTGGCCTTTTGTAATTCCCTGCTCTCAGTACTCACGGTATGTAAGGTTTTGCTCGCGTTAAGGTTGCTATGCGATTGCTCACGTATCTAAATGTGATAGGAAGCCGGCAGCTCAAGTATGAACAAATACAGTCTATTCATAATCACCCTCATTAACATGGTTTCCATTCTTGCTCCAGGGAGGCTAAATGCTTCCACGTGACCCAGGTCACCATTGGCAAACCTCACATTGCTGGAGCAAAGAGCATTGGTGTAATCCAGTACAGTGACATTTGTTAACATTAACTGTTCATTAACAATTTCTGAGCAGCAGACATGTTCATAAAGCTCACAGCCTGCTCACTGATAATTCATGAGCATAATAAAAGGATTCATTATTCATATAAGTTCTTTACTGTGGAAATTAAACTGGCTCTAATACCTCACGTGCATTGGTGCATGTTGGGAAGGTTTATTTGTTGCATTTGTCTTGTGCTTCAAATTCATGGAATTAAAGTTACTGTGGAGAGATAAAGCAGAGTGGACTGAGTCTTTACATCTGTCATTAAGGTCTTATGAATGCAAAGCTATGCCACCTCAAGTGCACAGGTGTAGTAAAGGCAGTGCTAGTATTAGGTATACTACCTAATGTATATTCTGTAAAAGTAGTTCTGTGGTGCCTTACAGCAGCACAGCTGTACAGGACCAGGAATATGCTCTCACAGCATATACACAATTATCTGCCCGACATTAACTTTGTAAACATCATGTCCAAAAGTACCACCCTCTCTCTTTCATCTCTTAAATTTTTTTTTATTATTGTTATTATTTTTTTAACTATCTGTCTGCTGAGGGTTGCAGTTCTCTATAGGTAGAATAGGGTAGCATCAAACTTCCCTTATCTGCTTTAATGTGAAATCAGCTGAGTTTGCTGAGGTTGCTGTTGACTTTTTGCCTTAAGTGGCGTAGGAGATGCTAGGAGCAATAATCTTCAGCAGAGAGATAAGAGCAAGCATGGAGAAGGGATAGTGCCTTCAGAGATTAGGCTTGAAATAAGAGATACCTGACCACGGCTTCCTATTCCTAATAAGACTATTACTATCTGGATAACAAAATTATTTGTAGACTGAGCATTAATACTCCTGATATAATGGTTTGAATGCAAGCTGAACTATACAAATGATACAGAAATCAATGAGTATATCTATTCAGTCTGACACTAGCATAAGCTGTCTGTTATTGCAGATTTGAAAGAGTGGTATTATACATCCTAAACAGAAAGCTACACACACTGAAAGGCCTGAGAACAAATGGGCACTTGAACTGTGAACAAAACGGACTGTTGCATGTAAATGAATGTGTGAGCCGGGAGATACTCCCCTGACAGGCATCCACATGCATGCCAAGCAAAATGCACCAGCAAGGCATTGTTGCTGGTAAGAGTGCTGTAATAATTTTCCTGACTACAGGACCTTGAAGATCCCATGGCTAGTGAAAGATGTGTAAGAATGTAAGGGGAGGGAGGCAGTCTGTTCTATTTATTTTTGCTTTGTGCACTTTGGCAGTGGTGAAATTGCTTCTTAACCTTTTCTTCTTATTCATCCAATGCCTTTGAAGTGATAAAACTCCTTTTGCAAGCAGGGAGGTGAAGCTGCCACCAAGGAGGAGATGAAATGTCTGAACTTCTTACAAACATGTATTTGTGCACTGGGGCCTCCCTGATATTTTTTCTCATTTTAATATTTTTTCCCCTCCTTTCAATGTGCAGAAAAAAGAACAGAAAGAGAGCAGAAGCACCAGTGTGAATAGTGTTAACAGCCCTCTTGCAGTGCTTGAGTGGGCAGAGTTAGAGGGAAGTCAGAAAATGAAGCCAAAGAAAGACCTAGGTGAGGCCAACGCAATCTCTGAGGCTCCTGGCCAGCACACTTTATCCTGTTGTCCCTGAAATGTGTTACTGGAAAAGCCAAGCAAAGTGCCATGAAATTCCTGTTGTTATGCCAAAATCAGGAACTAGCTGCAGAAAAGAGCAGATTCTGTGTAAGTACCTTAAGCACTGTCCTATTACTATATCCACAGTAAATCACCACTGGACTACCAAACTGCTTGTGAAGTAGCCGAGCTGTACTTTCTTATTTGAGACCACCACAACAAATCAGACTCCTGAGAAAAGGCCTTGTGTGAATGTTTATGGAGTGTCCTTCCCTGCTGGGTGGTGAAAAGACCTACTTCAGCTGCATCCTCCAGCATGAAACAGTCCTGTTGCCTCCCCTCCCATTTGATTAGGGAGGACAGAGCTAAACTGCTCTTGCCCCATCTACAGAAGATGTGAGGTAAAAAAGCAGAGCTCCTTATCACTGCCTGAGCTGAAGGCCTTGGACTGTGTCAGCTGTCAGCCTCCTCCTTTATTAAATACCACTCTGTTCCCATGACTCCCTTCCAGAGCAAGCGCTTAAAGAAAGGTGAGCGATGGGCTAAGGAGAGTAGTGCTTAACCTCCTCCATAGTTTATCCCCTGCATGATCAGGTTTGGGATATGGACATGGAAGTTGTATGATCTTGATGGATGACCTATTCCTAGGCACAGATAGAAGTCAAGACACCGTGGTGATGCTTTCTGATTTCTTAGTATCATTTGATATTATTGATCAAAGAACTCTCTGAGCAACATCGAGTAGGTGAGGGTGGCTTTATTCATGTTTGCTGGACAGATTGTAGCATCAATATTGTCCCTGCTCTTTTGCTCTCTTCTCTGCACATACAAGAGATGAAAGACTTGGCTGCTTTGCCAATAACCTGGTATAGCTCAGTTCTCATGCTTAGGGGACGATAGAGCATTGGGACAAGCTGCCCAAAGAGGTTGTGGAATCTCTTGAGGTATTCAAAACCCATCTAGATGCTTTCCTGTGTAACCATAGCGATCCTGCTTTAGCAGTAGGTTGGTCTAGATAACCTCCAGAGGTCCCTTCCAACCCCTGGGATTCTGTGATTCAGGAGGAGCTGACTCTGGTGATGTACAGGAATATGGACTAACTAGCTTGTGAGATCCCTTCAAGGCCTTTATTACATACATCCATTGTAAGATGAGCACTGTGTTTCCACCATGTATTAGCACGGTGTAGGCCTAGTTTCAGTGAAGGTAAGAACATACCAGGGAGGAAAAAAGGAAGGTAACAGAGCACAGGACACCTTACAATTCAAATTGTGACGATACATCAATGTATTGGATCAACCTAACTCACACATGAAGGATTTTCTTGTTATACTGGCTGCAGTTTTCAAGACATACAGTTACACTGAGCTGCTGTGAGCACACAGCAGTACTCATCCCAGGGAATGCTTTCCTCACTCGTGATTCCTCAACCCCAGCCCAGCCAGGTGGGGGTCTGGTGCTGTCATCAAGTGCCATGGGACTGTCTCTAGCACTAGCCACACTAAGTAAAAGGACTTCACCCTAGCTGGCCAGTGACTTCATAGATATCTGAAAATTCTCTTTCCCAAATGGCATTTTACAGGCAGAGAAAGGGAGGACGAAGAAAACCATCAGTGTTCATTGTCAATAGATCTGTGTATGATCTGGCTAAAAGGGAGAAGAATATTCCCATTGAAGAAGACCAAGATGCCCACCCTGCTTTGTTGAGTAGCTTACTCTTAGATTGTCAGTTGACACATTTCAAAGTCTTCTCTTGGATCCCAGCCAGGCAGGCATACTCATTTTCACCTGTGTTTCGACCAGAATTTGATGATCAAGGAATCTCTGATGCACTGTACATGAAAATATAGGTAATTTTTAATTAAAAAAGAAACATTTGTCCTTGAAAAACTGGGTGCTCTTCATGACAGCAGCAGCCTTTTTCCAGAAACGATTGAAGGCCTCTGACTCCTCAACATGGTTTTAAAAAGTGAAGCTTCTGTCTTTGAGTTTAAAAACACTGGATCTTCTGATTATTTGTCAAACAAAAGTCAATTCAGTCCAAGTTGTCTCCTGTAAAAAGCAAGGAGGTTGTAACTGCAGTGTGATGGCCAGGTTCCCAGGTAGGGGTGTAGTTACTTTCTGCTTCCCTTAAATTTACCTCAGCAGTTTAAGATTGGACATGGTCCACATTACCAAAGACAAACGGCTGCTGTGTCAGGCTGTGGAAACTGTCGACGCAAGCCTTAAGAAAGCAGCTTCCTTAGTACCTTGCCACAGAGTCAGCCAGATGCCAGGGTCAAGATTGGAAATTATGAGTCAGATCTTCAAATGGAGCAAAATGACCGTGTTCCAAGTCAGTGCTTGATTTATGTCCTCTAAAACCTGGCCTGCGTATCTCAAAATGGATCAAATTATCTGAGTTTCTGGACTCTCTAAAACCCATCTTGATCTGTGCATGTGAAGCATTCTCACAAATATGTCAGCTCATGGATACACACAGATTGCAGGGACATCTGGCTGACAGAAACTTTAGAGAACGTAGAACTTGTGGCAGTGGGAAGAAATCCATTATCTGATTAAAAGGCTAGCTACAGTAGGAGGAAGAGTACTTGCAGTCCACCTGTTGAACAGAGACTTACAGGGGGAGGGTGCTCAAAGCTCACCATTAACCACTTTTTGTTAATCAGCTCTGATGCAGTTCTGCCTAGGCATGCCTAATTCTTGCAAACAGCAATTTGAGACATACAGAACACAAGCAGGTACTGTGACAGCATCTCTAAAACCTCCACTCCTGCCCTGCAGCCCCTTGGCTCTCTCAGCTCCCTGCCCAAGCTCTGCTCCCCAGCCTTACTCTATCACTGTCTCATCACTCATCGCACTGAGCTGTTTGATGTTCTATCAGCAGCTACCAAGGTTACACCAAGCCAAGATCTTTTTTGTCAGAGCTGAAGCCAGGAAGGTCACATGTGATGCCAGTGGCCTAAGCCTTCTTCCCAAGGGATGTTTCATTTTGCAATCACCTTTCTGGTTGGCTTGGCTCCCCAGTAACTCCTCAGTGCTTATAAGCAGTTGATGTGTAGACGTGAGTGAGCAGCTGCTGAAAGAGAAGGAGTTAAGAATCATTTAAATCATTAGGTTTTCATCAGATCTCATTCTGCTGCTGGAGTGCCTTGGAAGCATCTGTTAATAAAGCAGGGAGGGGGGCGAAGAATAAAGGCCCGCTCCCTCGTGTTGAGATATCTTTTTCTATCCAGCTGCACCCAGAATGAAAGAGCTATCAAAGAAAGCTCCCCCATTAGCCATCAATTCAGAGCAACTTCAATCAGTCAGTTCTGCTGGAGCCTGCGGGAATATCTCCCCAGCAGCCTCCTACATGCTGCACTTGAGTGCTCAGAGAGAGCCACATTAAACCTGCCTGCTATCAATCCAGAGGCCTCCTTCTCTGTAAGTTAATGAGGTGAGCTGGCTGGCAGCACTGACAGGGAGCTGAGGAGTTAAAATGAAAGTGGGAATGCAAGGCACCCTGTCTGAAAAGGCCTGCACGCAAGAGGGAAGCAGCTAAGCCACCTGCCCTCTGTCATGGGGCTCCTGGCAGGACTGGGGTCTGTTTCTGAGCTGTAGCAAACCCATCGGAGGTCAAGAGCAATGGAGGGCAGCCACTTACCAGAACAAGGCCTGGACCTTTCCCCTTAGCGGGCTGACAGCACTTGTTGGCATGGCCTGTCATCTCTACTCCCAGCCAGATAGCCAGGTGGGAGAGACGATGTTCACCCTCATCCCCACCATGATTCCTTTTGCTACTGGTACATGATGTACCTGGTGACCAAGTCTGGCGAGGAAAGGCCATGCCCCTTGCCTGGGGGCAGGTAGCTCACATATGTTGCTTTCCCAGCTGACACAAAACCTCCCTGTTTGTCAGGCAGATGGAGAATGGCTAAGCCACACAAAACCAGAGTAACTGGTTTCCTGGCCATTTTTAAAGATATGGAATAAGTCACTGCTTGAGACCAGGGGTCTTCTCCAAGGCAAGGGCCTTGCCTCCAGCCATCTGGGATTGACAAAACTGAAGCAACTTCCAAATAGTCCAGTATTACGCTGGCTGATCTAGTCCAGTTTATGGACCTGCCCGTCATCAATACCAATACTTTCTAAGACACCTTCATTAAATGCTCTTTTCTACAGCCATCTACATAGGGGCAATTTCACTGCTGAACTAGTGTTTTCTCTTTTGGCATCCATCTACTCCGCACAATTTTATTTCCCCTTCCTTTTCTTGGTAGAAGTTGCTAGTGCTAAAGGGAGATTTCCCAAGATAAGAGTGCCTCCCTTCTTGAGTGCCACTTGAAAATCGCTCTTCTCGTGTATCAGAGGCTATAGGTTGAAGTGGGAAGAATGCTGTGATGTGAAGACAGAAGCCACACACCAACTGAGTATTTGTCAACAAGGATGACTAGATCTAACATGAACTGTAGGGAAGTTGAGCCACTTTTGATGCAGTATACCCACTTGTCCTGGATCATAAGGTTTTCCTTCAAAGTAAGCTGTCCAATGCAAGAAGCGCTGCATGGCCACACCTGTGAGCATAGCAGAGTATTTTCTTTGACTCTTCAGAGACTTGAGTGTTCAAGAGGAATTAGCAGCTCAGAATGACCAGCAGGAAACAGTCTACTTTGATAGCTGGTAATAAGATGCCTCAAATGCTGGTGATGTATATTAGTTTGCTCAAAAAATAATGCATTCAATTTATTTCCATAGAATCTACAACAGATTCAAAGAGCACAGTAACTATAGTACTACTTGAGCAAATTCTCAGCTACAAAACATGCTTTTTTCCACACAGTCACCACCAAGTAGCTATGCATTCTTGCCAGCAATAAACAAAAATCACAGAATAGGAGAATTGGTAAGGGTTGGAAGGGACTTCTGGGATCATCCATTCCAATCCCTCTGATAAAGCAGGTCCCTTACAGTAGACTGCATAGGAAAGCATCCAGATAGGTTTTAGTATTTCCAGAGCAGGAGATTCCACAACCTCTCTGGGCACCTTGTTCCAGTGCTCTGTCACCCTCAAAGTAATGAGGTTATTTCTCATGTCAGATCAAACAGTCTGTGTTTCAGTTTGTGCCCATTGTCTCTTGTCCTGTCACTGGGCACCACCAAAATGGGCTCCAACCACTTCACATCCACCCCTTAGATATTTACAAGCATTTGTAAGATCCCCTCTCAGCTTTTCTTCTCCAGACTGAACAGTCCACTTTATCATCCTTGTTGCCCTCCAGTGGACTCTGTTCAGTAGTTCTCTGTCTTTCTTGAGCTGGGGAGCCCAGAACTGGCCTCAGTGTTTCAGATGTAGCTCACCAGGGCAGAGTAGAGGGAGAGGATCACCTATATGCTGGTGATGATCTTGTTAATACAACCCAGGATAGAATTAGCCTTCTTGGCCATAAGAGCACACTGCTGACTCATGGTCAACCTGTTGTCTAGCAGAATGCCCAGGTCTTTCTCCACAGAGCTCCTTTCCAACAGATCAGCCCCTAATGCATCCTGATGCATGTCGTTGTTCCTTTGTAGGCGTAGGACTCTACACTTGCCCATGCTGAACCTCATCAGGTTCCTGTCCACTCAACTCTCCAAATGGTCCAGGTCTCACTGAATGGTAGCATAGCCTTCCTGTGTGCTAGCCACATCCCCTAACTTTGTATCATCAGCAGACTTACTGAGGGAGCACTCTATCCCTTCATCTAGGTCGTTAATGAAGATGTTAAACAAAACCAGACCTGGCACTGACCCCTGGGGAACACCACTAGTTACAGGCCTCCAGCCAGACTCTGCGCTACTAATCACAGCCCTCTGAGCTCTGCCAGTCAGCCACTTCTCAATCCACCTCACTGTCCACTCATCTATTCCACAATTCCTAATCTTCATTACAAAGATGTTGTGGGAGACAATGTCAGATGCCTTGCTGAAGTCAAGGTCGACAACAAGAATCATTCCTGATAATTAGTTCTCTAGCTTGTTTTGAAAGACTCCACACCCTCCTAGGATAAATTAGTCTTGTGCATCATTATTCTTTCTATGTTTGTTTGTTTTTACCAGCTTCGTGATTTTGTCACTTTAATTATGTCCTTCAGTCTTCAAGCTGAGAGGGTCCAGCTGACCTTCTTACCCATATATTCTACACCTTTAGTCATTCTTTTGCTCTTTTATGGGCTCTTCTCAAGTTGTGCACTTCCTTTTTACCCTCATCTGTCAATGTTCATCCTTGCGAATGGGTTTCCAGTTTGTCAGGTAAATACATTAGTGAGCTGATGACTGCATCTTACATTCTCAATGTAGGTAATGCAAGTCTGGGAAAGGATTCATGATTCCATCAAATCATCACATGTCCACTGATTGTCTGCTGATTTCTTGTTCTGGGACTTGAACCTGGAATTGGCCTGGCAGCTAGCTCTTCTCAGCTGGAGGAGGTAAACAAGTAGGAAATTAATCATCTGCAGGTTAGCCAGGCCACTGATGGATATGTGCTACTAACACAGTTCCCATGTCTCTTCCCATCTGCCTCCATCCTATTCCAAAACTGTGGTAATCTTCCTGATGGCTACTTGGTAGCTGAGCCATGAGACCATAAATAGTCATTGTCTGAAATTAGAACAAATATTTGGTGTGGTGCCCTGGTTTTACCATTGCTATAAGGTGCTCCACGTATTATTTCACCAATGGTCTACACCACTGCTACTTCTTAGAAAGTGCCCCCCAAACTGAGCCAACAGGATGCACAGGGATTGTTGAAAATGCATCACAGAGATTTATGGCAAGCCTAGTTATCCTCTTTTTATTACAAAATATCTCCATCTATTTCAAGGATGTTCTTGGGAAGTGAAAGGTAAAAAAAATCTCACTCTCATGGGAGTACAGATCTAGTTGCAACCTTCACATGCACAGTTAGCTCCTAAGTTCACCATGACACAGCAGCACCAGAATCGACATGTTTCATTTGTTCCTGCTGAAACTGGCAGCTACAGGAGGGACAGATGTAGCCCCACCACCTGTGGTCCACGGAGCACATGTAACGAAAAATCTGCATCCCAGCCAGCATGTCTGCAGACTGAAGGTTAAGCTGGCAAAAAAGACTGAAGTTATGACAAACCGCCTGGAGTTTGTTCACATGCATGCTCTCTCATTCTCCCTTTCCACCTCCTCCCTGACCTTTTGCCAAATATTGTCTATTATTTCTACAGAAAGGTGGTTTGTTTATTTATTTATTTATTTATTTATTTATTTTCCTAATACTGTTTCCTGTTACTTCATTACAGCCTGATTTTAATGGTCTTCAAGATTGCTCCACTGAAGTGCTAGACCGGGAACTTTGCTTTTAAAAGAAACGTTCTGTAACACTGTTTTCTTGCTCTCCCTCACATTTCGTCTTCCTTTCTTGCATGTGTGTTATAGAATCTTGAATCCGTTTTTGGTGCTGTTGGAGAATAGGATCTTTGTGTCTTGAGGAGAGAGAAAAGAAGTATTAATTCCCTGCAGTAACATCCATGTACCCGTCCATCCCAAGGGTCTGGCAGGCCAACTTCCTCCTACCGGTAGGGTCTCACAGTTCAGCGCCTGAAAGCTCAGGGGTGAAAGCAGCTGAGAGAAGCTGAGGCTGGAGGTATGGGCTTGTCTTTCTGTGATGCTACACTGCCCAGGCATCAAGTGATGTTGTGTCTTAGTGTGCTCTGGCGATTGACCTCAGTCCCTTTTTGCCTCACTTTTTTTCCAAATTTGCCTGGATATCAAGAGAAGGAATTCAGTGAGCGCTTCCCAGCCTTCTGCTCGGTGTGCTGTGAAGGCAGTATAAGCTCTCTTGCAGCCATTCTGCATTGCCTGCAGTGCTGCACCTGCAGTACAGCTGATCCCAGCTCCTCACTCATCACTTTTCCTCTTATCTAAGCTTCATAGATGCCAAAGTTTCTCTTTCCCCATCCCCTTAGCCTTCCACTTCCTTCTCTGGAATGTGCAGGGAAAAAGTCTTGGGAAGGTCTAGGTTCCTACGTCATTTTTGGTTGAGACTAATAGCCTAACAAATATATAGCAATAGCAAGGGGAGATACAGACAGTCTGCCAGGCTTGTCTGTCCATCAGACAGCAAGAATGTAGTGCTTTATTCACTTGCTGCATCTTCTCATGCTATAAAGCACAGTCCAAATGAAGGCTTGGGGAAAATGGATTTCATACTCCATAAAGAGCTCATTTCTTGCACTGCTGGGTAAGACCATGAACTTCTCCAAGTGGGCTCTGCTGTGCTGGAAATTAGAGAGACCTGAATGTCTGACATTAACAGTGAGCAAAACATTGTGCTGATGCAGACCCTGCTCTGAACACCGCACACTGAAGTACCTAGGGACAACACCGCAGCCTTTGAAGGCTCTCCTTCAGTTAATAATAATGACAGGGTACTTCAGATGCTGTATACCAAAGGGAAATGCATTCATGTTTTCTAAAGAAGAGTGGGATGATTTATCTAGGGAAGGTAAAACCACTAGCTATCTTGGGCTGGAAAGTATGCCAGAATTTCATTCTGCTCATGTTATTTTAGAGCAAGAAAATAGTCCACAAAGAGAGAAAATTAAAACCATGAATACAGAGGAAATCTAAGCCAGCAGCTACATGTACAGTGATGAACTTGACACTGGTGTATGAGTGCCAGGATGTTGCAGGGCTTGGTGGGTGTGTGCAGTGAGCAGACCTTAACTTTCAGGCTGTCCAGAATGGGTCAGAAGAAGTAGTTACTTAACTTTCCCCAAGATGCTGGATTAGCTGCCCGTCTCTGTTAATCTGGCTGAGTCCTGAGCTATACAGGCTGCTTTGGGATTTTGGCCACTCATCCTGGCTGCTAACATATACTATAACATCCCTAAAGGATTGCTGTCTGCTTCGTTTCCAACTCCAGCCCAGGGAGCTTTTGCCCTGTCTCTCCCACAGCACACCTGTAAGCATTTCCTACACACAGGATGTTTCTGAGGAACTGGTGATACTGCAGCAACTAAAGGGTTGGTTGGACCAGTGCCTTGAGCTGGACCTCTACATGTAGGTTGTATTTGTTCAGAGCTTCCTAAGAACAGCAAACTCATCCTACAGTTCCAGGTTTTCTTTTAATGTGGCCTTTTTCTAGCCAGTTTATCCTTCCTGTTCATTGTAGAAACAGTATATTTTGTTGCCTGAATTAGGTTCCTGTCTCAGTAGGCATGAGCCTTTATTTCAGCAGCTCTGATAAGTGTTTGTCAGCTAAGGTAAATATAGCATTATTCAGAATAGGCATCACAGCAACAGACAGCAGGATACGGCCTTGCTTAGACGAGAGCTCAGAGCTTAAAGAAGTCCGTTCCTCCTGACAGCCCTGTTTTTCAGGGTGGATTTCATCCCTACTGCATCCCTTGTGCGCGTTGTTATTGTTCAGTACACTTGCAAAACCTTGGATTCCACACAGCTTTCCTGTCCCCAGCTTCAGATACGTGACTTTCATTGAAATCGACAGGCAGTGAACAGGAACTACTCCCAGCTCAGCATATACACTGCCGAAAGCCTGTGAGCCCAGAGCTTGCTCTTGCTTACCCCACTGTAACTGCCCTGGGCTACATCCTGACCTTTTGGACATGGGTGTAAGTCTGGAGTTAACACCATCAATTGTGATAGTGTGCATCTGGCATTAGACAGGCATAGCAGTGATTGGAGCCTGCCCATGCTTTCTCCTTTGGTATTTGACCTTTGCTTAGGTGCATACAGAGCAAGAGTCACTTCCATGTCCATTTCCATTCTCCATTCCACATACTGCTGTGGTGCTGTGCTCATGCACTACTTCCACGGTCTCTCATACATGCTGCCAAATCCATGCACTCATTTCTGGATTATCTCAAAGTGAGGACAGCCTGCACTTGTCAGATTTAGTCATTTCAATCTTTCCTGTAAACGGGACTTCCCAGAGCTGGCTATGCAGTGTCCTGCCAGAGGAGGACAGCAGAGATGATGGCTGGGTATGCTGAGGGAGCAACTTCATCTGCAGCTGCCAGAAAGAAGGAAATGGCCACACTTCAGCCTGGTTTCGTAATTCAGCATCTTAGCCCAAATCCAGTCTCAGGAAATGGCTGAATGCTGTAAACAGGGACAGCTGACATATAATGCACGTATTTGTACTGGCTCTGCTATGGAGCTGCTGATTTCCACTAGAGTGATTGAGCAAAACTGATCAAAATGCCATACGCTGTCTGAGATGGGTTATCGAAGTACTTTTGTCAGGATCCTAAATCCCTAGAAGCAGGCTGCAGTGGACCCAACTGTGCTGCAGCTTCAGGACAGTGGGGTCTGTCATATCCTAACCACTGATGTGGTTTCTTCCCTCTTTAGAGACACGCTGCCTCAAAAAAACTTGCTTTGGAAAAAGCTGTTCTTCTTATCTTAGATCTCTAACAGAAATGACCCTCTTGTGCATCTTCTTAATTTTCTTTCTGATTTCTATTCCTGAGTAAGAAAGAAAAATTTTGTGTGTTAAGCTGAGCTTTATATATCTGAGAACAGTGCAGGAGCCAAGTTGCTGGGAGTGCTGGAAACCACATACGTGAATGAATGTGCATGTAGCCAGAGCTGAACTGAGAGTACTTGTGAGCAAGCCATGCAGGGCAGTGTTGGATGGCACTAGAACAGGACCAGAGGGAGGGAAGTGCACCTCTGTTTCTGTTCAAAAGAGGTTGAAGAGGATTTGCGTATGTAGCATGCATATAGTTGAGAGTGGAACAGTAATTAGGAGTAAGTGAAGGTGAAGCTGAAAGGGGAATTTCATGTTCTGTGGAAGATCTTTCCTTGTAAGTTATTGTTCAGAAAGGTTATTAGCAGGCAGCAGTACAAACTGTCCTGAGCCGCATGCTCTGCCTTTGTCTGACTACAGGATTTTTACAAGCCTTTTTTTCTTTGAGAGCTGACAGCATAATGGTCCTGGACAATGCCAAATCATCATCTGCACGCTTGCTAGGGGAGCTGGGCTTTTATATGAGAGCGAAGAAGATAAAAACAGCACACTCAAAGCAGGACCGAAATGACTGAACAAGAGAAGGAGAAAAGAAGAGAGAGACTTAAATGCTGTTTGCTGGGCTGGCTGATTTTTTGCCTTCTGTTTACTTGCCTTCGATTTCATCCCCTCCCCTTCTCATCATGTTCTGGACGCCTTGTTTCAGCACTGCTTCAGTCATTTTGTGGTCCTGTGTTTGCAGAGCATGAAGGGTCTGGTTGTGCAGTAAATACCAAATAGAAGCTTAAAAAACAGGGGAAAAAAAGCACTATGAAAGGGAATTGGGTACAGATGTTTTTTTCTCCTTCCCTAAGCAACATTTCTGCTCCTGACAGAAAGCACTACAGACTCCACCTCCAACTGGACTCTACTGAAATACTTCTCCAAAAGTATTGCACAAGTGAGACCTGGGTCAAGGCCATAGCCTGAACAAATTGGAACCAATGCCATGAGGGTTTCTGCATCCCAGCACAGGCATCACTGCACTGCCCTGACTGAGCTGTGACTTCTGGCTTGGAGGCCAGTTTCAATCCAGAAAGAGGGGCTTGGCTGTGAGTACTGCCTGCTGACTAGGGGTCCATCCATGTTGCAAGGCTCATATGGAAAGCCAGACTTTTCTAACACTTGTGTGTCTTAAGAAAGATCAGTGTTCAGATACTTCCTGACAGACTCTCATAAGAAAACCAGGGGCTTGTGTCTCCAAAGCCCATCTTCTCCCCTCCATTCCCTTATTTCCATTTCTTGAGGCTCCTTATGCATCCCTCACTGTGCAGTTCCTTTGGTAATGTGGTGAGAAGGTGAGCGACAATCAATCTCCTGCTCTTTTTCCTCCACTTCCCCTGCAAAGATTGCAGGAGCTGCTGCAGTCGTTAACACTCAGACACTGCTGTGAAGCATTTCTGCTGCCAGTTTGTGTTTGGTAGGAGGAGGATTTCCTTCAATCAGCAGGTCCCTAAATTGCCCCAGATATACAGTGTGTGCTGGCAGGGATGGCATCTGGCTTTATCAGCTTTGTTGTTTGGAACAAGCTCCATACAGTAACATTGTCACACAGGAACAAGGCAGCACATTGCAATTCATGTCGGTAAACCCTTTATGCTGTTGTGTGTTACCATTAAAGATATGATTGTGTCTGGCATTATGAAGTACTTTGGAAATGTTTTAGGACATTTTAGCTCACTGCACCAGGCCCATTGTCTGCTCGCCTTCAGCAACAAATCCGGGGTGCCTTACTAATCTAAAAGTCCAGCTTTACAGAGGAAATCCTCTGAAATAATGTCATCCTCCTGCATACAAAACCATCAGGGCTTTTTGATGTCTTTTATCTTAGACTCTTCCCAGGCTGATATCAAATGGGGAGCAGAAGCTCTTTCCCTTTTCTAATGGGATAAATCTGCTCCCGCCAAGGTGTGAAATATTGCAGCACCATAATTTAACGTACAGAGAACTGGAAAGTTCAGTTAGCCATGTGTGCTAAGGTTTTGGTGGGGAGGAGAGTGAAGCAAACAAATACTTCAGATATCTGGTTTGCTACTCCTGAGTGGCTTGAGACTGGCTGGGATTTTGTGGAGGAAGTATTATGAATGTAGAGGCCGCACCTCGAGTACTGTGTTCAGTTTTGGGCCCCTCACTGCAAGAAAGACATTGAGGCCCTGGAACGTGTTCAGAGGAGGGCTACGAAGCTGGTGAGGGGCCTGGAGCACAGGCCTTATGAGGAGCGGCTGAGGGAGCTGGGATTGTGCAGCCTGGAAAAGAGGAGGCTCAGGGGAGACCTCATTGCTCTCCATAACTACCTGAAGGGAGGCTGTAGTGAGCTGGGGGTGGGCCTCTTCTCTCGTATAATTAGTGATAGAACTAGAGGGAATGAATTCAAGCTGCGCCAGGGGAGATTCAGGCTGGACATTAGGAAATATTACTTCTCGGAAAGGATGGTCAGGCACTGGAATGCACTGCCCAGGGAGGTGGTGGAGTCACCGACCATGGGAGTGTTCAAGAAACGTTTGGATGTTGTGTTGAGGAATATGGTTTAGCTGGGAAGTATTGGTAATGGTTGGACTGGATGATCTTCTAGGTCTTTTCCAACCTTGATAATTCTGTGGTTCTGTGATTCTGGGTGTCCTTATGTATAGCTCTGCTCTTTTTGACAGTACCTTTGCCTGTCTATTAGGTTAGTTACCATGCTGTATTCTCAGAAGACCTATGGATCAGCGTTAGGAATCTCACCTCTGTAACTGGAGCCCTTCGTGGAGACTTTTTTGGCTTCTTGTATGCTTGCTTGGGAACAGTACGCTTTGCAAAGAGCCTCAGTTTTGCTTTATTATTTGATTGCATATAAAGAGCTTATTAAAAAATGAGTAACAATAACCATGTAATTAACATTACATTTGTTATCATCCAAGCCCTGTGTTGACTGTTGGTGTTTGGCACAGGCACTGACATGCAATTAAAAAAAAAAATAGGCTGAATGAGTTTAGCTTTCAGAGAGTTTTTGAAGGCTTTAATGGTAGAGCAAATTAGGGCTACTATGCTAGCTCTTTCTTGATATTTACACTGAAATCTAGAAGAAGCTAGTTAGCCTGGACACATTTTCTAGAAGGAACTCAGGTAGTGGGGTCCAGAACAGCTCCTTTTCCTTCCAGGCTCCAAAACACAGTCATTTTTTCTAGCATGTGACGAACTGCTCTTTTTTTTGCCTTCTGGCCTGAGCACAGGAGAGACTGCAGAGAGTGGGCTGTTCTTCAGATGTGAGCTCAGCTGATGGAAATGTCCTCCCTGGCCCTGCCACCAAACCAGCTGGCCTGATCAAGGAAACAGAGTCAACCAAGGGAACTTTACTGCAGCTGAGAGCAGAATAAAGGCTGAGTATGCAGGTCCTCAGGATGCTATTGAGATGCATTGAGCAGCAAGGTGCAGTTAGCCTGTGCTCCACCTAGCCATGGCTCTCGCTATGGAGGAGGACTGTGGTAGTTCTCATTATTTAGAAGAGAGTAATTTTTTTCTATGCTGGCATGTGGGTCTCTCTGACTTATCGTCCTGCTGCTCCCCTTGTTACTGGGGTATGTGAGGGCAGGACCACCAGTATATGCTTGCATTCTCCAGCAGTACACTTCACAGAACTGCCTAAGAGAGGGGAAACCAAAATAAAAATGGCTTCTGTGTCCAGAATGCAGAGAAACAGCTAGAAAAGTGTCCAGTCAAACAGCAGTACAGCAGAGATCGCTTTCTGTAGGCTGTAAAAGAGGTGCTCAAGAGACTAAATGACAGGCAGCAGCTTGGCAAGCATTAAACATTTTACTTGGTCCTTCTGTGAGGTACCAGACCCAGCCAACCTGCAGGCTGTTCCCACGGGGGTCCCTCTTTCTCCCACAGATTGGTTTCTCACTTCAGGCTTGCCCCATCCCTTGGCTCCTTGCTACCAATGATTTGTCTTCTTCAAGGAGAACTCTGACTAAGTCTGAAGATGGAATCTTTCTGTAAAGTACATCAGCTGAAGGCTTGCTAAGGTACACAACCATATGTGAGTGTACATGGCACTGCACAGAGCTAAGAAGGAGCCAGAAGCCCGAGGTCTGCTTGGCAAACAGGTTTTTGTGGTACAAATCATGAGTGCCAGGAGACCTAGGAGAAAAAAAAAAGAACCAACACAAAATCGGATCAGTAAATGGGAATGAAAAAAACACCCTGCTCACTGTCACCAGATTGGAATGAAAGGAAACTCTTGCTACTGAGCCCGGGGATGAAAAGAGAGACCTTCCCACCTAACGCCTCCCACTGAAGCTTGTCTATAGATGCGGGGCTTGTGCTGCGCTTTGTCTGCTGGCAAGCTGGGATGCTGCAGGGCTTGTCGGGGAAAGGGGAGCAGAGATGAAAGTTCTGCTGATAGCAGTGGTCTGTTGTGGCCTCCCCAGCACAATCCGCTGAATCAGAGGGAAGCGGGCCCTGTGCTGCCCACGGTTTGTACAAGAAAGGAGATAAGTCAGAAATGAAAGGAAACGCACCAGTCAGTTGTAGTGGCTCAGAATAAATTGCAGTACTCTTGTCAGCAAATTACCTTTTTCTGCAACCACAGTCCCCACACACTGCTGCCTCCCCCTCCTTCTCCCTCCGTTCCTCATGAAGCTGCCTCCATGTTTGCCTGATGCTCTGTTACGTAGCATCACCACACTGCTGAGCATACTGAGAAGCGTGCAAACACAATGTGTGACTCAGCTCTTGGAAGGCCAGAGATCTGACCTGCACCCTCGGATGACTGTCAGCCATCCTGTCCCAACAGGGGACGTGCCAGCAGCTCAGCTTTCAGCACGCCTCACTCTGCTCTCATGGCAGAAATGCTGCCAAGGCTTCCAGGAGGATACTGTGAAGCTGTCCTGGGCAAATACGGCTTTGCCAACACCTTTTGTGCCTTCTGTGAGCACAGTAAACTTTTCATTTATGCACATGTGCCTCCATCATTAGTGTCCATCTCAGCATGCTGCCCCCATTGCAAATTTCTCCTCCCTGCTTCCCTCTCAAAGCTGCTCAGAGCCAAGCAGGCACTCTCTCTAACACAGACCTGGCCTGAGAGTAGGCCATGCTACAAATGGCGACTTGGAGAAGGCCCTTCACAAAGCGCTGTAGGCTGCAGTGTGTTACTGACTGAGAATAGGACTTGCTGCTCCTTTCCTGCCATATGCCAGCCTCTGCCAGAGAGCCATCTGCGGCCTGCTCCCAGCTCCTGCTGCTTCAGCCTCTCCAAGCATAAAGACAGCCTCAGAGTGATGACTACAGAGAAAATAATGTTATAAGAACCAAAAGGAACACTCAGAGCTCCTCCAGCACTGCACAGCCTGTTCAGGAAGGCTATAATGTTGTAGGAGAGCAGCGCTTGACCGATGGAAGCTGATTTGTGTTACTGAAAGAACATGTAATGTCGTATTGGATAATATCATCCCTTTCTCTGTGTCTGAGTAAATCTCTGAGCTTTTGATTTTCCTTAGCTTATCCGGCTGTGACACTTCCTGCGCAGTAGCACAGGATAAGCTCCTTCACCTCTGCGCTGCTTGGGGGATGATTTTTTTTTTCTTTATCAGGGCACACTCCAGAAAGGCATTGGATGCTGGGCTAAATCTGCACTCCTAAGATTTTATTTAGCAAAAGGAAAAAAAAAAAAAGAAAAGAAAAGAAAAGAAAAAAACACACGTAAAAGCTTTTGTAAAGCTTCTCAGAAGATAGTGGGCAAGACACTGCAGAGCTGTGCTCCTTGGCCTTATCTCCCGGGTGTCACAGAGTGCAGTGTCCCAGCAAACTGCAGCAGCTGTGGGAGCAGTTGCCCTTAACCTGCAAAAGTAATGCCACCATAAATGTAAAACAACGTAAGAAATGCCAGAATTGTGCACTGAAATTGTGATTGTGACAATGCTGTGGAGCCTGAGTTGGGAGGCAGTCCCACTGGAAACCCACTTAAATAAGGTGCTTGGGTGAAGGGAGGATGCATCAGAGTAGGTACAAGCTGCCAAGGTGGTAAGTCAGCGTGGATCCTGAGCAGGGTGAGCTGTGGGAATTACAGCTGGTGGGAACTGGTTTTTATCCAGCCTTACTTGAAAGTACTGTTTTCACAGCTTCTGAAGGGATTGCAGGTGCAGGCAGTAAGGGGAGCATGGCATGTCTGCCACCATGGGAGAGTACCAGCAGGACCGTGCTGAGGGCAAATCCTGGGGAAGGGCCATGAATCAGCCAAGTACCTTATTTTCAAAAGCCGGTGCAGGTGTCTGTCAGGCCCTTTGCACTCTCCTAGATCAGGGTTTGTACCAGGTGCTTGAGGAGCTCCTAAAAGCTCACCTTGGGCAGAGGACGTGGCTTTTCCCTTTCCCAGCACGTGGCATGTCCATCTGCATCCTCCCACATATTAAAGCAATGCCTTGGTGACAGAGCTCAGCATAGCCTTCCTTCCTCCACCAGCCTGATCTTGCAGCTATTTCCTATGTATGCCAGCTGTGCTTCTGGAGGACTGAGGAACTCCTAGTGCACAGCTTGGGTAGGAACATGCATGCTGCCTTTTTAGGGGCAGCTGTGAGGAGGGTGGCATATGTCTCTCATTCTTTTCCCGCTGCCCCTGGCAGGAGGAGCACTGTTGCATTACGCCAGTGTTTAGGAAATAATAATAATTAAAAGCTTTCTGATGAACATGGTTAATTTCCTATTCTAAAAAGCTGCTAAGGCAGCGCCTTTTGTGCATTAGCATATTTGCAAGGTTAATGTAGTGTACTTAATAAGATAAATAATGCTTGTCATGATATTTCAGGCCAATTTTAAGGGGTGGGAATAAAAAATATTTTGCTTAACATCTTAAGTTTTGCCTGGACAACTTTATGTTAACTAGTGAGGTACCACTGAGTGTTGTCCACTTCTCCCCTTGGCAGTTGTTCATAAGTACTTGCAGCAGGTTAAAGGAGACTGCTGAAGCACAGGTGGCTCAGGTGAGCTTCAAGTGGGCTCTCAGTGCTGCCGTGTTCACTGCCATGTTCAATGCCGGGCATCACTCTGGGAATGTGGGTGGGAAGGGCATTGGGAAGGCAGCAAAAGCCTTAACAGGATGAAGGAAAAGGGTGTGGGATGGGGAACATCTGTGACTGAGCAGGAGGAGGCAGCGGTACCAACAGAGAATCTGAGGCTACAAGAATGGTGAGCAGTAATCAGCCACGGAGTGATGTGGTAGGACTACAAGGCTGGAAGAGGTAGTGGAGGATTTCTCAACAACTCAGAATTCTTTTTTTCTTTTTTTTTTAATACCTTTCTTCAACCCTTCACATCATGTTTTATTTTCCTCTAAATGTCCAGAACTGGGGAAGCATTTGAAAAATCCCCTTGTAAGACATGGTGGGCCAAGGGAGACAATCATAAACCTTCTTACCTGGCTGCCAGTGCTGGGGAAGTCTCAGGTAATTATTAGCAGAGAGCCCTTGTGTTCCTAATGGCTTCTCTTGCCTCCTCTTCTGCAGAATGATTGCTTTCTTAGGCTTTTTAATAATATGCAGTAAGAGCAGCAGCATCTTTAGACAAATGAGGCCACAGTGGGTAGGGAAGAAAGATGAGAGAACTTCCCAGGCAAATGATCTGGGGCACCTGGCTTGCTACTCCCACATGCCCTTCCCTTCTCTCCTATCCTCCCCCTGACCAGTCAAATAGACCAACCAGCTCATTATTTTCTCATAATGATGAGGAGAGGGAGGCAGAAGCAAGCCAGCAAGACTGTGGGTATTTGTTATATAAGATTTTTAAAAATGAATATGCCATCCAGATACATGCCATAGTGAGAGGATGGAGGGATGGACAGGTATTTACCCATCACAGAAGACTGGACCAGTATGATGGGGGAAGAGAGAGACAGCAGAGGCAGCTGCAAGATGAGTGCAGAGGGGGTGGAAGAAATAAAATAAAGAAGCTATAATGCACAGTGGAGAAAGAAAGATACAATAAAAAGGTGGAACAAGAAGAGAGATATAGGCAAGGAATAAGGAGGATGAGTAAATAGATACAGCTCAAAGACAGGTGGATGAGTCTGGCAGAGGGAGGACGGAATAATATGTTGTTGTAGGCGTCTGAGGGGGGAGGTAGTGAAGGGGTGGAGGGCCAGCTTCAGTGGGTAGATTGATTTTGATGTTAGCTATATTGCAGGTCAAACACAGTCCTCACATCACATTGACTCCACATCTGTTTCTTCTCTTACCTGCCTGTCAGCCCCCTGCGGTGTCCTAGATTTTTCAGCTGGAACCCCTCTCAGGCTTGGCACTGCCTGCCTGTCAGCCATGGGGTGGGGGGAGCCCAGGGCATCAGGTGAGGTGTGTACCACCCCCTGTGCCCACTGCACCAATCTCAGGGCAGGCTTGCGGAGGTGTGACCCGGTGTGGTGAGAAAGCACATCATGTGTGAGCATACTGTGAGGAGTTTAAGCACATTCTGCCTTCTTTTGGCCTCCTGCCCTATCCCCAAGCAAACAGACAGTTTCGCTCCACAGCATGGGGGCATGCAGCCCCCAGCATGGGTCTTCTGCATCGCAGCACTGCAGCCTGTTGTCAGCTTGCAGCAGTGAGTCAAGGAGACAGAACTTTTCCCCTGCCTCCATCCCAGCTGGCTGTTCCCTTCTCTGGCTGGGTGGCCGCAAACAGTGGCACTGAGCTCTGCAGGGGGACTCTGCTCCCTGCCCTGAGCTTCCAGCTCCTTCCTGGCACCCCCACTGCTCTGCTGATGCTAGTCACGTGGTAGCTGTGATGCGCTGAGGAATGACACCTTGCTCACAGCCCTCCCTGCTCTTCCCTCCCCTCCTGTCTGCTGGATCCCACTGGCACCCAGTGGTTTGCTGGCTCTTTTTCATTTCTCTTCCTTTACCTTCCCATCTTGCTTTTGTCCTCTGGAAATAATGCTGAGCAGTGTGATGTGCTGCCTTAGAGGAAGCAGGATTGCTCTGGGCAGTTAACCATGCATCTGGATAAGGATCCTGAAAAGAAGGAATAATAAAAAACTCTAAAACACAATCAGAATTTTCTCCATTCACAGTTCCTTTAGTGCTTGCTAGGGCTGCTGGCAGAGCTGGGGGGAGGAAGGGTGGGAGGTCAGCCCAGGGCTTAGGGAGCAAAGGAGCTGAGGATAAAGGCCAGTGTTTTAGGAACAAAGATGTAAACAGAAAGAGGAAGAGAACTGTCAAAGCTGTAAGAAGCTCAGGGTTGAGATAACCGAGGGAGACACAGTTCAGGACTGAGGTGCATCGTGTGCAATGCAGTGACTGTCTGAGGCGCTCAGCTCAGTGCCTTTGCTGTGCTTTAGAGCTCTGGATGTTGCCCTGTGAACTTCACAAACCAAGGAAACGCAGGAAAAAATGCAAAAGAAAAGGAAGTCCAACTAGTTCAGTCGTTCTGAGCAGAGGACAAAAAAAGAAAATTAATATTCCACGCTTTGCCATGTGGAGCTAAGTCTTCCATGGCATGCAGAAATACATATGCATGCATACGTACATACATCAACTCTTAGGCTGTACTCACTCAGGAAAGCTTCAGGAGCAGCAGAAAGCCCCATGCTGAAACTTCCTAGATTTGGCTCCTGTCCCTAAGCCCAGTCCTTGGCTGCCCTTCCAGAGCATGTTGGCAAGGGCTCTGTCAGCTGCACTGCACTGACGGAGTTGCAGCGGGGTTAACAGTAATACCGGGGAAGGCTTTTGCTCATTCTGTGCATCATCTGTCAGCAGCATGCTCTGGGTCTGTTTATGATGGCAATCAGATAGCAAAACTTCCAGAGGGAAGTGCCCCACCAGAAGGCGTTTGTGCAGTAGGCATGGGAATTGAGAAATATGAATGATGGGTGAAAATGTGAGCTGGTATTTATATATATATAATGATAGCTCTTTACGGGGAAATGAAACTCAGCAGGGAAGAAAATACTGTGTAGATTTCAAAAGTCTTTACATGTCCATGCACTATAGAGCATTTCTTCTCCTTCCCTTGTTCAACCCTGACACTTTAGATGCCTCAGACTTGAGCAGTCTGTTTGAACTCCCTGCTGTTAAAAAAATCTTGAGGAGACAGCTGAAGCACTTTGCTGCTGATGCCTTTCTTCCAAGGCTTCCAGGAGCCATGTGAGAGCAGTATCCGGGCTAGTTTTTGCTCCTAGGAGAGTAGGCAGACTCCCAGCTGCCTCCATGCCCTGTTATGCCTGCTGGGGGAGATAAAGCTGCTGGGTCTCACTGGCCTGTGGCTGTCCTGCAATGTAGTGAATCAGTGATAATCCCAGCTTGCTTATGAGGTGGGATTCCTGTCTCGAGTTAGGAGAGCCCAAAGGGTTTCTCTTTTACAGAAAATGCCTAATAGGGGCTGGTCTGATTTTTGTTGATAAACCTCCATTTTACTCAGGCTTATACAAAGGCACACTTTCACAGCAGTATGTATCTGTGTGCATGAGTCCCATGTCCTTGCCTCACAGACATGAAGAAGTGCCTTTTCCTCTCAGCTTCACAGATCCAGGAAATCACAGAATCACAGAACTGCAGGGGTTAGAAGTGACCTCAGGAGATCATCAACTCGAGCCCCCTGCTAAAGCAGGTTCTCTACAATAGGTCACACAGGTAGGTGTCCAGACAGGTCTTGAATATCTCCGTAGAGGGAGAGCCCCCAACGTCTCTGGGCAGTGTGTTCCAGTGCTCTGTCACACTTACTGTGAACAAATTGTTCTGCTTCTGTACGGAACTTCTTATCTTTAGGCCACTATTCCTTGTCCTGTCACTGCACACCACTGAGAAGAGCCTGGCCACATTTGCCTCCCACTTCCCTTTACTTATTTATAAACAGGTCTGGAGCCTCCAGTACAAGAAACACAGAGAGCTATTGGAGAGAGTCCAGAGGAGGGCCACAAAGATGATCAGGGGACTGGAGCACCTCCCCTATGAGGACAGGCTGAGGGAGCTGGGCTTGTTCAGCCTGGAGAAAAGAAGGCTGCGGGGTGACCTCATTGCAGCCTTTCAGTGCCTAAAGGGAGCCTACAAACAGGAGGGGAATCAACTCTTTGAAAGGGTAGATAACTGCAGGACAAGGGGAAACAGTTTTCAGTTGAGGGAGGGAAGATTTAGGTTGGATGTCAAGGGGAAGTTCTTTAATGTGTGAGTGGTGAGGTGCTGGAACAGGCTGCCCAGAGAGGTTGTGGATGCCCCGTCCCTGGAGGTGTTCAAGGCCAGGTTGGATGGGGCCCTGGGCAGCCTGGTTTAGCATTAAATGGGGAGGTTGGTGGCCCTGCCTACAGCAGAAGAGTTGGAGCTTTGTGATCCTTGAGGTCCCTTCCAACCTGGGCCGTTCTGTGATTCCAGCTTTGTATCATCAGCAAACTGCAAACTGTTGAACTCTGTCCCTTCATCCAGGTCATTGGTGAATTGATGGTCATTGATGAAGATGTTGAATAAGATTGGACCCAGAACCAAACCCTGGGGGCACTGCTAGTTACAGTCCTCCAGCCAGACCCTGCACCACTGATGAGATGCTCTTTAACCATGCAGATTATCAGCAGAAATGTATGTGTTTCCAGTGGCAGGATTATTTTTGCTGGGAATGGTAGATTAGGCAGAAGGGATTTTCTTCTCAAGAAGAACCTCCTAGCATTTGAGAAAAGTATATTTTGTCTTAAATAAATTTGGGAATAACACAGGGAAATTCTTCCATCATCTCACTTTTACAGACATTCTATAATCAGATTTTAAGAAGAGAGAGATTGAAGGTCCTGAGGTAAAGGATGATGGGAATCTTTGCTCTGGTAAATTCTAGGACATGAAACTCTCGGATGAGTGGAGCCATGATACTCAATATTTATTCATATTGAATAGATTTTAACAGCAGTGATTTGATTATGCTAGACATATTGAGTATGAATCAGTGAAAGAGGTCATTCTGAGGATATCCAGAATCAGAAGAAAGTCAGGATCTTGGAAACTCAGGTGATTTTAATGCACTTAAGTAGGAGTGGTAAGGCTTCTTTTTGCACTTGGCACAGTGAAATATTGACCGTTCACATGAACTCTCCACCCTGGGCATAAATTATTGTAGAGGGAATTGATTTTGAATCATGTTTTATATTTAGAAATGTACAACTTGTAAAGTGCAGTGCAACATGTGGTATAAAGGGTGTCTGCAGTAGCATTTGAGTTTGGGTCCTGACTGTGCTTTGGAGACATCTCTGCATACTGTGTGCTGGTTCCTGTGGCAGGATAGTCTCTGATCATGCACTTTCCAGTGCAGCTAAACCAGGAGATGCACAGACTGGCCACTAGGGGAGTGTAGTCCATTGGGCCTGTCCTGTGGTTCCCAGCCAGTCCCAAGTAACCCCTTGTGATGGGAATAGCACATCTCTTAAACAGTTTTGCTCTAAAAGTCTGCTCCTTTTGCACTGCACTCTCAGTAACATAGACATAGTGGCAGGCAGGCTGGATTCTCAGTCTCAAGAATTCAGCCTCTAGAACCTATTACTTCTTGTTGAAGTTATAGCCACCTAGAAGAATATGAACTTGCCCACATAATTATTCCATCTGATACTTTCCTCCACTGTTGGCAAGCTTGTGTGATTTAGTCTTGCCTGTGGCCTAGACTTACCATGCACTGACTGTCTGTTGTTTATGCTGATGAGATCAAATGCCTTAATGTTGACTCCTTGATTCCCTTATGCTGGCTGATAACTGCTCTTTCTCCAAAGTATGCTGGCAGAGCCTGGTGGTTTAGCTGTGTTAGGTGAGAAAAAGTGATGTCAAGAGACCACTCTCACAGTGTGCTTCACACGTGGCAAGGCTGATGCTTTTCCTGGTTACCTGCAGGGAGCCCTTCTCTTTAGGGCCCTTCTTCACAAGAGCACTGTAGCACAGTGCCTTCTGCTGCTTTGGCTGGAAAATGCTGCAGCCCTTTCCCTATTGTAGAGGTACCTGCAAAGCTTCCCATCCACAGCCTTCTCTTCTCTGTGCCTGACAGAAATCGAGTGTTCGCGGCCTCTAAGGAAAGACACTAACAGCAAGAATCGAGAGCCAGCACTGCACTCGTGTGTGCTGCACCCACCCTGCCTGTCCATTCCCTCACTGCCTCTGAAATGGTGATTGGTTCAAAGAGAAACTGAATATTGAGGGCAGTCACTACCTTTAAGGGTACCATTAAGCCATCGTGCTCTTTCTCATTTTCTTTTCCCAGCACTGCAGAGAGTTGCTACTTAACTGGGACTTTCCAAATAGCCTAATGGAGTTAGCCATCCAGAGCCAGTGACTTTCTGTGCATAGAGAGCATCTAATTCTCTTAAAGCCCATGGCAAATCCCAGCATTATTTCCTATGCAGATGACTGCTACACAGAAGCAATTAGAAAGATAACCAGTATCTTTCCTTCCTCTCTTCCATTTTTAAAGCTGCAGGGGACAGTGGCGGTATTTTGGTTACAGATAAGTATAAACCAAACCCTAAGGTGCTGGCAACCCAGAATACTTGTATGTTGCAGTTTTAAACTAGCATCTAGATTTGTATCTCGGATATGGTTCCCAGCTTTGCTTCTTTGAATAGTAAATCTTTTTCACAGTTTGAAGTGTGAATATAATTTAGAATTAATGTACCATGTATGTCTTTGATATGGCCAGAAGGGACAAGTTATGTATCTGAGTTGGAGCAGAAAGATGTATCACCGTGTTGGCAGAATCTTTACCACCAGAACAGGAAGTACAGGAGTGTAAAACTAAAGAGACATGCAGAATATTTAGGTCTGGAAGTGTCAAGTATGTACATCTGGTGGTTGCTGCACCAGATTGGTATGAGATGTTTCAGGTATAGGAATGAAGTGGAGGAGGCATGAAAGCATCTGCAGCAAGGAACCATCTTCTGTGGCCACCATCTTCTGTTAGAGGTCCAGCACTAGGCAGATCCTTATCCTGTGTTAATGTTCCTTCTTGGGTACATTCTTCTCCTTTTCTCTTCATCTGTGGGAGAAAGAGAGAGAAGGTTTTTACTGTGTAAAATTGTTTACGGTTAGAAAGCTGAACAGCAGTTTGCAGCATTATATGGCCTTGTTAAGTTATGGTCTGCTTTTCTGCTTGTTGCCTTTCTTGAGAAGGAAGGAAAGAATTAGCACTTGCTAAGTCTGAATGGTAAAATTAATCATGGCTGTGATTCAGTATGGGCAAAACAGCTACACATTTCTCTGTTATTTTTAATTTTGGATCCGAATTGCAGAGTGTATGGAACCCGAGATAGCGACTGAATTCCTGGGAGCAACTTCATTTCCAAACGTGAACATATCGGAATTGCCAGGAACTGCAGAAAAGGTGCAGGCAGGCGAGCCTGCTTTTAAAGGATCAAAAAGCCTCTCCATTTCTTTGGAAGTCTGAGCTGTTGGTATTGAGAGCGAGAGATGTCCAAGGCTGGAACAAGGCAGATCATGGAGGTTTGGCTAAGTTTGACCTGCTGTTTAGTTCTAAAGTGGCCTGCCTTTCTCTCAAGGACTGGCTAACACCTCGTATCTCTCCTCTCCATTTCTTTTTTTCTTTTTGTTTTCAGGGGGGGGTCATTATAATTACTATTACTATTGCTATTATTATTATTAGTTTGCAGTGTTGGGTTTTTTGGGTTTTTTTTTTTTTTTTTTGGTAGTCATTTGTGTTGTGCTCTCTTGAGAGCAATGAAAAGAAATCAAAATGCTTTTGTGAGTTGTGACAGAAGAGTGCAAATAGATTGATTAAAAACGCTGTTTCTTTTTTTAATTTAAACAGAGCGGAGCCTTGTGGGTAATGTGCATAATGTATGCTCGGTGGTAACAAGCTGGCTGTGGTGAGAGAGGAAGAAAGTGAGAGAGAGAGGAAAAAAATTGGAAGTAGAGCCAGTGTTGTTCTGCCTTTAAACACAAGATTGATTTTACATTTTCCCCGCGTGTCACTTTCATTACTAGCAAATTAATCCTTCTCTCACAGGCCTGAAACTTATTTCTGGGGTTTCTCATAAGAAAATAGCTTTTGGTGTTCTGCCTATTCTTAAAAAGGGAGCTCAGGCCTTGGCTACATGAGGAAGTTGCACTCATTTAGCCAAATGTGTAATTTTAAGATTGACCCTGTTACAGAGGTGCAAACGGCTAGTTTGTTTTCATTTTGTTTAAGTCTGCTATGCAAGTGCCTATACTGACAGAAACACAACCATCTAGAAATGATGCAATGGTGTTGACCAGTGGGTGAGCGGCATCATTTTCACTGTGTTGACAAAGTTACCTCTTCGCAACTACTGCATCTGGTCCAGATAAAAAAACAACAACCTGTGGCTGGAAGGATCAAGCCCTCAGGAAACCTCAAGAAAGGAGAATGGGAGATGTTCCTCACCCCAAAACTGCTCTGCAGAGCAGCAATGCTTTGGAGCACAAGGATCTGCCGTGCTGCTGCAGCCCTCTGGATCTCAGGGAGTTTCTAGGCCTAATAACAGGCCAAAGTTATTGAGCTCTTATTTCAGGTCAATGATTGCAGGCAATTTTATAGTTAAATAATTTCACTGCCTGAAGCTACAATGATATTGCAAGTTGAGCAAGCCGTTTCACTGCTTCTGGGTTTCTAATGAGGGCTTAGTGGGACCACTCTCTCTTCAGTCTTCAGATCACAGTACCAATCTTAGAAATTTGGACATGCTTTATTTCCATTTAAACTACCTGGTGTACATAGAGCTTAAATCATTTCTTTGCAGTTGATGACCACTTGGGTCATTGCCTAGATGGCAAATCCTCTTGCTTTGCTGTTTGACTTATCTGTATTGATGCGACTGACAAAGTGAGAGGGCTCCTCTGATTCAGTTTTGGCTCAGAAAGCTGGAGTGTGACCTATTGCCACTTCCTTTGTTAGGTTATCTTTAACATTTTCATTTATGTTCCGTTTAAGATGAGCAAGTAGATCCCAGCTGGCCACGCTCATGGTGAAGAAGCCATAGTGGTCCAGGTCTGTCGGGATCCACAACACCATACAGGCTCCCATAACAGGGCTGTGTCTGAGACTTGAAGTGGCTGGCTAACATCTGGGTTAATGCAACAGCAGTTTCTTACCATGAGCTGCTGTCACAGAATGAAAGTATAAGAGTATGGTTTTCGGGCTGGATTGGGCAGGGTCCTGCAGTCCAATTGACATTGGTGACTCATAGTTAACTCGGGAAGGTTCGGAAGACGGTCTTTATTTTTCCTGCTGAATATCAAAGAGCAAGCAAAAATAGCCATTTGCAGTGATGTTGAAGATTTTCTCCTATCACTGAAAATACAGCCTATTTTATCTGACCATAGGTCAGGTGTTTATTTGGACTAACAAACAAAGGCATACCAGATGCAAGGAGGAGAGAGACTGCTTTTGAATCAAAGGACTCTTATTTTGTTTTTTCCTTCTGAAAACTCTGGTGGCAGCATTTCAGGATGCTTAGGCTACATTTCAGTGAAAACGACTGCCAGCTTTTCCTTTGCTGTGTGGTGGCTAATTCTGATGGAGAATCTGGTATGTGATTAGGCTTCTTAAGTGGCAGGTGGGGGGAGTGCATCCACTTACAGAGTTATTGTTAAAATGAGGAGCTTTTGGGACTTCTCTGCAGGAGCTCTGGATTGCTGGAAATGTTCCATCGAATTTTTCAAAAATGCTCACTTATAGACTGGCAAATCACAGTTTTTACTGCTGTCTTCTGGATTTACAGGTGCCTTGAGAAAGCCATTGGCTTCTCTTTGTGCATGTGCTTGCTCAAGCACACCTGCACAGAGCAAAGGAGAAGAAATGGCTGTGCTCTCCTCAGTTCCGTTCTGACTGACTTTGAGGGGAAGAAGCCAGTGAACATCTGAAGTACTTGCTGCTGCTCACTGGACACAAGAGCTTGTAGGAATTTGGACTGATTATCTTCAGTGTGAACAGAGTGGTATATTATTGATATCCCTACTCCTGCCATAGGAGATAAGGATAGGACAATCTTATTTTGTATGCGTCAAATAAGTTAAGCCAAGAGTGATTCTGTCTTGAAACAGAGACCAAGCTCTATTCCCTTTAGAATAATTTGCAAAGATGCCCCAGAAATTATTTCATGGGAAGACAATATCTCAGTCTTGATGTCTGCTCTGATGTGTGAGATTGCCAGCATCATTTTTAGATACGCCGTGCTGCCCAGCAGACTCAGAATGGAAGCAGAAGAGAGTGTCCTATAAGAGTAGAAGTGATCAGTCTGAGGGGGTTTTGGAGAGAGCAAGGACTGCTGCAGGCAGGTGGGCAGACACAAGCAGAAACATAGGGCTCGCACAGACAAAATTTGCCCACAGCAGTGAAATTTGTACCTTACAGTATAAAGCTCTTCTTTTCCAATGACAGAGTCAATCAGCATTGTAAGCAAGGGAGAAAAAATTAAGGATGAACATCACAAAAATTGGAAGGAATGGGGAAGGAATTTTGTATTGTCTTGTTTATCAAGAAACAAAATTTTACGGGGCCATGATACTAAATTACAAGCGTATTATCCTCATGCCTTCTCAGCTCCAGTGCCAGCTCTTTTCTTTTCCAGGTGAGGCATTATTGTGTTAATTCTTGCAGGAGGAGGGAAAAAACAAGTCCAAGTGCCCCTGTTTCAAACGTCCTATCAGTGCATAAAATATGTCTGCGGATTTGAGAATTACGCTGACTTCACAACAGTAAATTTCAGATAAATAATTTATCTCCTGCAAACACATTTCTGTGCTCTTACACATCCATTTGTTTCTGGAAAGCAGCGGGGGCGATAGGGAGGCAGAAGTGATTGGTGCTCACTGGGGAACTTCCCGTGGTGCCGCCTGTAGCTTGGGTGTTGTTGGCTGCTGGAGGTGAGGTTTTGTTCTTGCAGCCACCAGCTCCCACATCATAAATAAAGCCATTTTGGAAACAAGAGGCACCTTGAGCTAAAACTGGCATTTCTCACAGTATTGGCAGATCAAGCCAGCAACTGTTGATTTTAAATGTTTAATGAGCAATATGTTGCTGATTCTGGTAATAATGTTGTGTTTGCCTAACCTTTCTCGGTGTGCTCCCTTCTGCTGTATTGCTGGCAGGTTTCCAGGAGAGAAGGAAAGGGAAAGAAAATAAAAACCCACCTGGAAGGTTGAAGCAGTTGTAGGGAGAAGAGGAAGACTTGAACGAGTTAAGGAGAAGGGGCATAAAAGGAAGGGGTAGAACTTAATTAAAGAGAAGAGATAGAAGCGGGATATTGATGCCATGCCAGAGTATCAAACTGGAGATTGCAGAAGATGGCTTTTTCCTGCAGTGATATTCATACTGAAGAAATTGGAAGAGAAAGACTGGGTGCTAGTTTGAGATGGATAGGAAGAGCTATGCAGAGCTGAGTCCAGGTCCACAGTGTTGTCCGAGAGTTCAGTCAGCTGGTTAACAGCAGAGGGATTGGAAGGGAAGAAGCATGGTGTAAATCAGTTAAGATGCTCAGTTACTTTTATGTCAGGCTTATGCAGTGCTCACTCTGAAGACTGTCAGCAGTACACTGTTTGACCTGTAGTTGAAAACCCTGAGTCATTCATCATAACCTTCTGTGACACTGGGTAGCAGGTTGTGGCTCTACTGAGGTTTATGTGCACGTGAAGAATACGAGGGAGGCTTCCTCAACCAGTGGAGGTGGGAGCATGGAATGGAAACTAAAAAAGGCTGCTTTTCTAGTCATAAATGGATACCGCATTCACTGCTGTGCTCATCCTAGAATAGATCCTCCCTCTGCTGGTGTGAGCGCTGACCACTGCTTGCTGTACAAGTCCAACCTCGTGCTTAATTTATAACGTGACTATTGTACTGGGGAAAGTACAAGAGTGAAATACTGGAAGCTGAAGGCTTCAGTCTTCAGAACAGAGAGGTGTGGGGCAGCAGGGTCAAATGCTTCCCACTCCAGTGCCTCAAGTTCTCTTCAGCGTGAGTTATGCAGAGAGTTACTGTGCAAAAACTGTGGAAGCTTTTTGTAATATCTTGATTGGGCTCTTGAGTAAGACCAGGCATTTTCTCATCTTTTAATCATTACCTGTTTGAATGATGCTTAAATCAATGCCTTCATGCCAAACACTCACTGCCCTATTAGAAGGCCTCTTTTTGCTTTACATAATGGCTTATTTATTGCTTCCATTGTATGTACAGCACAATATATATTGTCCAGAAGGGAGATACAGATTCTAGGTCATATGTAGTGAAGGAAGATTTTTCTCTTTTTAATGAGGAGAATATCAGCTTTGCAATGCTTGTTATACTTTTGTTTCCAGGCTGCTGTGTACAAATTGCATTATATAAAATTGACCACGCAAATACTATGTATAGAAAACTGTGGTTTGAGACACTGTTAGAAGTAGAAAGCAGCAGGACACAGAGGGTGTATCTAAGAAAAGCCGTGTCAGAAAAAGAGCAATGATCCACCCAGGCCGTGTCTTTCCTCAAACAATAGAGAGGCTTAAGAAGAAGACGGTGTCCTTTATTTATATAAGCTCCTTGATTTATTATTTTACTTTTGTGGGATAACCTGCCACCTCCTTAAGTTACTTGCTTCCTTGTTAAAAAGTGAGTGCAAAACATGAATGTATGTTACACATTAAATGTTCAGTTTTTAAGAGCAAGTATTCATAGGATTGCTGAACTGACCTTCTCTTTCTGTTGTTTACTCTTTCCTTTACATCATCATTATATCTTCTATTGTTTGCCTGCCTGCTTGATAAATGCCTTAAGGACTGAAGTTGATATGTGCAAAAGATATTTTTGTGAGACTTGAGCTTTCCACCAGGGTCCTTAAGTATAAATAAATGCAGACCGTAATTGGTTCAAACCAAACACCTCTTCAGTAGGTCATCTTCAAGGAAATTTCCAGCGGACATGCTCTTTCACACGTGGCATTCTTTGTTGTCAACAGCTCCCAGTGATTTCTTTCTCTTTAACTCCATTAGTTGTAGGGTATTTTTTGTTCTTTTTTGTTTGTTTTTTTTTCTCTCTTCTTTTGATTCCATACAGCTTTGAAGTAGAACAACCAAGTATTTTCCACTCATGTAATGGGAGATGGAATTGTCTCTCTTGTAACAATCTCCACATGTTTGCCATGTAATAGACAACTGTAAAAGCAAAACAAAGCTGCAAACAGAGGAACTCTTCTCCCATTTGCTATTTCTCTATGAATGTTTTGTCATTGCAGTAGTTCAGATGAGTTATGGCCAGGTTTTGGTCTTTTAGACAGAAATATGATTGGAAGGAGAAAAGAATAGGAAGATACGAGAAATAATAATAGGGGAAGAGAAGGAGAAGAAAGAGGGTAAGACAGAGAAGTGATAAGGCAAAAAGAGGTACATGAGCTGAAAAAGAAGAAAAAGGGGGAGAAAGTGGAAGCAGGAGAGGTGATGGAGATCTCTGGGATGGCAAGCTCTGAGGCTTGTGAGCTTTTCTTGGCAGGGCAGAGCCCTGCAGAATTCAGTGTAATCTCTAGCTGGGCCCTTCAGTTTAGGGGCATATAAACAGAGGAAGATTTATTGTGAATTCTGGTTAATAACTTTCTCAAAGGGGGGAACTCCTGTATTCTCTTTGAAATACAATTTCTTGTCTCATAAACTGAACCAGCTGTGACTGTTCCCTCTGCACACAGACTTTTTTCATCTTCTTTCCTTTTTTTTGCTGGGTGTATGTGTGTGATTTTGCTTAATGATTTTTCCCTGCAGAAGGGACCCAGAATGTGGTGCTGTACACAGTTTTGTGATCAGTGTCTTTGCACAAGCACAAGAAAAATGCCTTGGGCATTTTCTGCTTTTAGAAAGGAACAAGTGTTAGGCTATTAGTCTGAATCTAACTTAGACTGCATTTCTCGTGAGAAAACTCAGTAGGAAATTCTGCAGCGTCGTTCCCTACAAAGGCCCCTGCCTAACCTGAGATTCAATATATCACCTTGTCTTCAGTGAAGGGGCTGGAAGGGCTGTTAGCACCTTCACAGCTGCCATACAGACAGCAGGGAAGGGGCTGCAGATCAGCATCCCTATGTCCTTTGTTCCCATCCCAGCTCTTAAGGCATCTCTTCCTAGACAGGGTTGATGATACACACCACAAAGCAGGTAGGGACCAGGATTCCCACCTCGAAAGGGAGACAAGACCATCTCCCTCCTTGTGAATGCCAGCAGTGCTGAATGGTCTCTGCCAGCATCATCTCTGTGGGTACTTTAAATGTTTACTTTCTTTATTTCCTTAATTGAAAAGAGCACAGCTTGCCCTTGGGCTAGTACAGAAATCTATCAGTGTTGTGGATGACTGAGTGAACAGAAACACAGACAGGGAGTCATACCTTCCCACCTCAACTCTCTGTCTACTCCAAGTTAAGGTTCAAATCGCTGAATCATTAGGCAAGTGATGCATGAGTTGACATAGCATGCTAGCAAAAATCACATGTGCAGATGTCCAGAGGAGGTTCAAATTGAGAAGGTTAAATGTCAACCTTCCACTAATTTCTGTTTGGCAAGGGCTTGGGAAGGATTCCAGCTTAAGAAAATACCTGAACAGGTATCTCAATCTCTCATTCCACCAGCTTTCTATCATGACTTCCTACACATACTTTTAGATGGAAAAAGAACAGGGAATGGAAGAACCAGGATTTCCTTGCATGTGAGTGGAGATCACCTCATAGCGGACTGCATATGACAAATGCTCTTTGACAAGCTGCAAGTTAGCATCAGAGATACATAGAATCATTTGAGTCGAAGAGGACCTTTAAAGGTGATCTAGTCAACTCCTCTGCAGTGAACATGGACATCTACGGCTAGATCAGGTTGCTCAAAGCTCCATCCAGCCTGACTTTGTATGTCTCCAGGCACAGAGTATTTACTACCTCTCTGCACAACCTGTTCCAGTGCCTCACTACTCTTAGGATAAAAAATTTTTACTTATATCCAATCTAAATCTCCCCTCTTTTAGTTTGAAACCATTTCCCCTTGTCCTGTCACAAAAGGGGAGATGTTCCATCCTTTGGATCATTTTAGTGGCCCTTTTTTGAAGAGGTCCACGGCTCTTATGTACTGAGGACTCCACATCTGGATGCAGTACTGCAGCTGAGGCCTCACCAGCAGAGAGTAGAGGGGCAGGATCACCTCCCTTGACCTGCTGAGTGTGCAGCTCAGCATACAGTTGGCTTTCTGGGCTGAGGACACATTGCTCACTCACGTCCAGCTTGCTATCCACTAGAACCCCAGGTCCTTTTCAGGAGAGCTGTGCTCCATCTTTTCATCCCTTGTCTTGTACTGATAATGGGTGCTCCTGTGACCCAGGTACAAGACCATGCATTTGGCTTTGTTGAACCTCATGAGATTCTCCTGGGCCCACTGCTTGAACCTGTTTAGGCCTCTCTGAATAAAATTCCATCCCTCAGGTGTGTCAACTACATCTCACAGTTTGGTGTCAAACTTGCTGGCTGTGTACTTGATCCCACTGTTAATGTCATTGATGAAGATGACCCCTGAGGGGTGCCACTCATCACTGATCTCTATCCTTGTCCAGCCAATTGAAAATTGCTGGAGCTTGCCTTCTGGATCTCCCGCAGTGCTGGAATTGTTTGTGGTCTAAGAGTACAGCTTCTTCCTTGTCTTCTTGATTCATTAATCACAAACTGTCTCATAATATGAAGCATTCTATTAGCTGAGGCCTTTTAGAGAACTCATCCGCATTTGAGAAGGTAGCACTTATTCATCTAGAATTGGGATGGTAGTTAGGTAATGATGTGCTTTATCTGCCTTTAGTATGATGGAGCAAACAGAAAATTTTGAGGATGCACCAAACTTGCTCACTCTGTCCCTAGGCTTCTTTATAAAAGATCATAGAGACATATTATCTATCTTCTGACTTGTGTGTTCCATGCATGTATGTATACCGTGTAAATGGCTAAGACTCTCTGTGACCCTGCTAGCAGTTTTGAGTTGCGTGTGAGCAGTGAAATTGTTTACCACAGATCATTGTAACTCAAATACATCTGAAAGGCTCAGAGTTCAGTAACCGCTTGCGTGTTGTATTTCCAGCCAACACTATCTACTTTCCTCACTGCTTTCCCATGGCAATACACCTTGCTTGGACTAACCCTGTGCATCCCCCCCATTTTTAATCAACCTTTAACTTGTATCTGTTGCTCTTTGTCTCATTTTCTTATCTTTCTCCCTCTCTGTAATTTTCCTTCAGATTTCTTTCTCACCAACTATCTTCTTTATGCTTTTTGTGTGTGTGTGTTTTGTTTAATTTTTGTTTTGTTGTCTTACTTAGTTCTTCCCCAGTTCTCCATTCTCCTTCCTTCACCTCTTCATCCCTCTCTTTCCTGCTATATTCATCCCCATGTATATGTAAGCTCAAACTGCCTAAAAATTATCTTAGGACCTTCTGCTCCTAATGCAGCATAAAAAAAAAAAAATAGTCTGCACACAAATCCACCATTTTAATGTAGTTAACATTCCTCTCCTCCTTCAACTGTTCTGAAATTGCAGACTGCATAAAATCCCACCAGGATATTGACATAACCTATAAGCCGGGAAGTTGTTTTAATCAAACCCAGCATCCCACTTGGAATGCTGGACCTAGAAATACAAGGACAGCAGTTTAGAGAGCAGCTGAGAAATAGGGAAATAAGTGCTTGGAGAGAGGAGGTTTAAGAACCATTTTTTTTTAAATTATTATTTCAATTCCTTCTGGTCAGAAGTTGCAGGACTTTTTTTTTTTTTTTTTTTCCATTGAGTCCTCACCTACACAGAGTGCTCAGATGGAATATTGTTATTGGAGATGTGATAAAAAGGAATTAGATTGGGTGTCTGGATTATTAAGAGGGGTTCTTATCTAGTAAAAGTGTCAGAGGACCTCAGTCCACGGGGCACGGATGATTACTGTGTATGAATTCCTGGTCCTTGGAGGCCAGGTGGGAGGGCATAATTGTCCCCCCCCCCGTAAAATTTAGAGCAGCTTTGGCTGAGCCACTTATAAAAGTGTCTGTTACGTTGCTTGGAAAGCAGCAAACCAAAGAAAGAGCAGAAGATAGCCAGAACTGTTTGTCAGTTTTGAACTTGTGAACTCTACCCGTTTCCCTCAGTCCACATTTCAGTCCAGGTTTCTATCTTTGTCTGTGTGTGACTGGCCTCTACAGATCAGCAGGCGAGGACAAGATATTGACAATTGCAGATGCTTTCAGTGGCAATGCTGATAAAGAGGAGAAGGGGCTGCAGTAAAGGAGAGGTGACCGAAATCTATGTACTGCGATGCTAGTCAATGTGCCTGTGTTGATGCAAGCCAATGTTACAGCACTCTAGTCTGCCAGGAGGGAGAAGTGGCCCATTTGCAGCCTTGGTTTGTGCATATGCAGCATAGAAACCAACATGAAGCATACGGCTTTTGCGTTGTGGTGATGAGCAACAAGGGGAGATTTCTGTCCCCAGCCAGTGATCAGTTTATTCACTCAAGTATGAGGATTGATAGCACTTGTCACTATTAGCCCAGCTAATGTAGCTGCAGATGCTACATTTAATCATATAAACTGTGTGGCGCAATTGCAGAACAAGGGCCTCTGGCCCATTGGAAAAGCGAGTGGAGCAGATTCCTAAGGGGCTGGTGGAGAGCTGCAATCAGTGTGCATGCATGTGACAGAAAACAAGAGGATGCGTCCTGCTTCTGCACAGCACTCTGTGTAGGGGCGTGTGTTTGTGTGCATGCACGTGTATGATCTGCTGAGTGCACATGAGAGAGCAACCTGAAAGGATCTTGTGCGTGAGATCGAGAGTATGCAAGAAAAAAGGCAGAGTGCCACTGTGCATGGAAATAAGGAAAGGAGAGGTTGCGGCAGTTCCGTGGGATGTGCCCACTTCACTGTGGCTGTCTTTCATGTTACCATATCCCTGACAACTTGGTCTTGATATCTAAGGGCAAATGGCGAGACAGAGCTGCACAGCTTCGTAAAGCAGAGAACAGCTTCAAAATGTTTTAAGACCAGTGCTCTTCAACAGGGTGTTTGTAGTACTGTGAGGAGAAAAGAAGCTGGAAGGAAGCATGACAGACCTTTGTGCTGCTAGGAAGCCACGCAGGGATGGTGTCTACCTGGGTCCAGAACTCATCTGAGCACAGCACTAGCACAGAACAGCTTCCCACCTTTCCCACCTCTCGGTGTCATACCCTTGCTGCAGCAGGGGCGAGAGCAAATACCTGAGGAGTGTGGAAGGGCAGCGCTCAGTTTTGTTGCTGTGGGGCTGAACTCAGGCTTTGTGAGAGGCTCTGGAAATAGCCCCACTGACGTGAGATGGGCCACACCTGGACTGTGGCCCAGGTAAGAAGGATCAACTCTGAAATGTTCTCATGCAGAAATGGAGCCCGTCTCCAGTCACATCTGCCAAAATGGTGCTCTTTCTTGGGTGAGCATGTAGCTGTGTAGAGGCAGGCACAATGCAGCCCTTGGGTCAGTGAAGGCAAATGGTGCTCTGAACTGCAGTCCTCCAAAGCAGAGAGGAAGCAGAGGAAGCTCTGCTCTACCCAGGCAAGATTTCAAGCATCTCCGGTGTTCGTTTTCCTGCCTGCCAGCCTTCCCTTGCACATCTCATCATTTTAATTCTCTGCCATGCTTTCAGTCCCGGCTTCCATGCATACCTTCCCCTATTCATGCACCCATGCATATACACAGTTTTACTCACCTTCTCCTACATCCCAGCTCCAACATGTCTGCATTCAGAACAAGACCAGCAAATATCAGGGTTAAAAATGAATGTGTAGGGAATGTCCCTTTTCTCTAAGCTCATACCCTGCTAATATAGACCCTGAGGGGGAGGGTATTCATAAATGCAGATAGCTGTGGCTTTTGCTGAAGAGGAGCAAGGGGGATGAAGGTCTGACCCAGAACCTAGCCCTTCGAATGAAGTGACTTGTCAAGTATGCAACTGTGGCCAAGATCCTAGAAGCAGTAAATTTAGCAGCACTCACTTCCACTGACAGCCTGTCATGTGCTTGAAACATAAATAGTGGTGGAGACAAATCACTGCTGTTTTCCTATTAAGCTTTGGCCCACTGGCCTCCCAGCTTGCCAGCAGCATTTCTACCTAACCTGTTGCTGTGCCTCATCTCAGGGACGGATGGGCCTCCCCATTGCAAGCTTTGGAAGTCGGGAAGGGAATTATTGTGCTGTTATTTCCTCAGGTGTCCTTGGTGTCTGGGTACTTGCTCAGCAGCTGATGGATTTCTCACTCAGGCCGTGTGCTGTCAATCCCTCCTCCCCCTGCCCAAGGTTGAGGGGACATGGGCCCTCTCCCTGGAGGTCTCAGGGTTTTCACCCCTGTCCCTGGTGGCTTCCACGTAGCCTCACAAGGTCATGCTGATGGAGTAAATGAGGTGCTGATTTGAATAGGGGAGCAAAGGTGACATTTTCCAGTGCACCTGAGTGACTTGCAAGCACAAATGCCATTAAAAGCTGCTGGGTCTTGTCCTGTTAAAGCATTTAGAAGCTTTTGGAAACCTTGTTTTCAAGCATTAATTATTATATAACCATTTAATAAAACATGTCATCAGAAGCTTACATTAATCTTTACAGAGATGAGAGATCCCTTAGTGCTCTAAATTGAGGAATCATCACATTTCCCCTTCTTCCCTCTCACCTATCAGGTGTGATTCCTTTTCCCTTCTCTCCTTGAGGAAGATGAAATCGTGCCAGTGATTAAGGTGTCCTGCTCTGTGTTGGTTTAATTAGAACAACTGCTATTTCAGCTATGGTAAAACTCTCATGCTAATAAAACACTTTTCTCTTCAGGAGGGTTGCAGAAAGGAGCCAATGAGTCTGGCACATAAAATGAAGGTTTCTCATGCTCTCCCGGTTAGTGTTTTTGGTCTGCCTTCTGTACCCTGTATCCAGTACAGTTGTTGAAGTTTTCTGTAAGCATCATGGAAAAAAAAAAAGCATTGGGAACTGGGACAAAGGCAATGAAATATCTTTTTTTTTCTTTCTTTCTTTCTTTTTTCCCACTCCTCAGACTTTCTTGTAGTCTCACAAGGTAATGTGGAATAAATGGGAAGGTGGTTTGAAACTGTTTCTTCTACTCATCATCTTCTGCTTTCTCCCTTTCATTTCCCACTTTCCTGATGGGAGGGGATCTAACTTGTAGCCACAATTTGCAGTAGAGCTGATGATCAGCAGCTGCACTTGCAACTGCAGGAGCAGCATCTGGGAGCTGAAGAGCTCAAAATCACGGCCTGTATTTCCTCACTGCTTGCCTCCCCTGTGCAATTGTATAAGCTGCAAGATGAGCAAAAGCCTTCCTCCTCCTTCGCAGTCAGCCTTGCTAGTTTGAGAGAGAGAGAGACTCCCTGTTCTTTGTAAAGCAAGGGCGTGTTTAATAGCATAGGAATTACATACCCTGTGCTGAGGCAGTCATTTATCTGGACCGGTATCACTATGAATCAACAGCAGATAACTCAGATGATAATATCACAGGAGCCAGCCCAACTGATCTGAAGTTCCTGCATTGTACGAGCCCAGGCAGTTATCTTAGCAGCACACTCCACCCTGCTCGAATCCTCTGTGATCCTTGTTTTGATACCTGGCAGTGCTTCATGCACACTCTGTCTTAAGAGCAGCCACCCAGCCTCAGCTTCCAATCCCCCATGTCCCCTGGAGAATAGTCCCCTTGTTCCTTTCATGAATGACAGGTATGGTGATGGTGTCAGGCAGTCTCTGTGCTGGACCTAATTGAGAAACATTGCAGCAGGGAGAGCGGCCAACAGGAAAGCAAACAAAATGATTTTTCAAGGAGCTAATCCACCAATACAAATATTGGCGCCAGGCATCACAACACACTGACGTGTTTTTGAAAGGGTAAATCTTGCTGAGGGGTGGCTTAACTCTTTGACCCCATTTCTACAGTTGAAAACTATAGCTGTGTAAAAGATCAGCGGAAAGATCCAGGCTGATACGGAAATCCCTGCTCTTTACGTTTTAGTTGTGAACTCGGTGTTCAGAGTAGCCCCACTGAAAACAGCGATGAGCTACAGGGATTGCAAAAGCACATGAGATTCAGGGCTGTGTGATCTGTCCGTGAAATGATTCACTTCAGCTTGCAAAGAACAGCAACGTATAAGCTTCTGAGTTAATACTGTTTCCCAGTTCGAGTAAATCTGGGACAGACTGTAATTTCTGAGGCCTTTTTCATGTTTTGAACATAAAAGCATGGAATTCTGTGAGCTACACTGAATCTTTGTATTATTTTTTGTATTTTTTATAATATTTAAGTTACGTTGAAGTTCTGGGTTCATTCTTACCCCTTCTCAAAAAGTGCAAGTGTACATAACACAGAAGGCAACAAACTCGCATTTAAAAATAGGGAAACAGTTTTGTGGATGCCAATGAAAGCACGCCATTTGATTCTGACACAATAGTATATTGAGCATGTCTTGCTCTACACAGGACTCTTGTAAAGAAAATAAGAAGGATATTTAAAGATGCCACCAAGCACAGACCAACCCTGTAGTTCTTAAACTGGCAGACTGGCACAACCAGTACCACTGAGCACTATCACATGAGGTTTCCTAAAGTTCTAGGCCTTACATAAGGGTTTATGGAATTAAAGTGGGGACATTGCAGTGCATCCCTGCTCTCTGCTGGCAAGATAGAAGCAATCTACTTCAGCTGTGCTTTATGGAAAATGCCCCAGAATGGACTTCTTGCTTTTATCTTTTCTTTGGCCTTGGGTCCATAGGGAAGAACCTGTCAAATTTGTCTTTGAACTGCTTAATGATGATAGCACGAGTGCTTTGTCCAAGATGGGAGAACTTATAGGGGAAGGAGTAGAAGAGGCCATATGAGAGGAAACCAGGTGACCCAGCCACTAGAGACAGTAATGATTGGCTGCTTCCTGTTGCATTTTAATTACCTTTCATTATTCTCCATGACATGCAGAAAAACCCAGTCCTGTGCAGCAGCTCTCAGCTTACATTGCCTTCCTTTGCTTAACACCGTGGGCAACAAACCCCAGCTGTGCTACCATCCATGACTGCCATGTAACTCTTAAACTCGGGCTGCTGGGCCAGCACACGCATTCCTTATTGGACCTCCTGCTTTCAACCAGCTTTTTATTAGCTGCTCCAGCACAGTCCCCTCAGTCCCAAAGACTTCTGTACCTTTCCCTTCCAATGCATGGTTTTATTCAAGCATCTGGTGTCATCGCAGGGATTCCTCTAGCTGATTATGATATCTGCCTCACGTTGTAAAGCAACCTCCAATTTTAGGGATGGAGGAACAGTGCAACTATTGGTTTGTTCGTGTTTGTATGTCATTTTCTTGGCAGTGGGATTAGTACTTGATGTTTCTTAGCACTGTCCTAACATAACTCACATCGCAGCATGCAACATTTAGGAAGCATAATACTGTAGCTGTGACATTAGATGACTTAATTTACCTTGTGGCTGATAATTTACTTTATACATTGGCATCACGGCCAAGTTTTGTGCAGGAGCAATTTAGCTATAAAAAAAAAAGCTGTTTCTGTTCATTAAAAAAGTGTTAGCAAACTTGGGTCCAATTCAATAAGTAATGGTGTGTGGGGGAAAAGAAAAAAAAAAAAAGAAGAAAAGAGATGGACATCTCAAGCTGAGGCAGAATGAAATACTTTTTTCTGATTCAACAAAACCAGAGTTCGGTATTTCAGAGAGAGGTCCCCTTTCTTATGTCCAAAGAAATCAGAGGATTGGAGGCTTGCTGATGTGACTCCCATCTTCAGGAAGGGCCGTAAGGAGGATCCGGGGAACTACAGGCCTGTCAGCCTGACCTCGGTATCGGGGAAAGTAATGGAGCAAATCATCTTGGGTGAGATCGCACGGCATGTGCGTGGTGTCCAGGGGACCAGGCCCAGCCAGCACGGGTTCATGAAAGGCAGGTCGTGCTTGACCAACCTCATCTCCTTCTACGACTGGGTGACCAGACTGGTAGATGAGGGAAAGGCTGTCGATGTAGTCTACCTAGACTTCAGCAAAGCCTTTGACATGGTCTCTCACAGGCTTCTTCTGGGGAAACTGTCTGCCCGTGGCCTGGACAGGTACACACTCCTTTGGATAAGAAACTGGCTAGAGGGCTGTGCTCAACAGGTGGTGGTTAATGGAGTGATGTCCAGCTGGCGACCTGTTTCAAGTGGTGTCCCCCAGGGGTCGGTACTGGGGCCTATCTTGTTTAATCTTTACTGATGACCTAGATGAAGGGATTGAGTGTACCCTGAGTAAGTTTGCAGATGACACCAAGTTGGGAGGTGGTGTTGATCTGCCTGAGGGTAGGGAGGCCCTTCAGAGGGATCTAGATAAGTTGGATTGCTGGGCTGAGGTGAATGGGATGAGGTTCAACAAGGCCAAGTGCCGGGTCCTGCACTTTGGCCACAACAACCCCATGCAGCGCTATAGGTTTAGGGACAAGTGGCTGGATGGCTGTGAAGAGGAAAGGGACCCGGGGGTGTTGGTTGATGCTTGGCTGAACATGAGCCGACAGTGTGCCCAGGTGGCCACAAGGGCCAATGCCATCCTGGCCTGCATTAGAAATAGTGTGGCCAGCAGGAGCAGGGAGGTGATCGTCCCCCTGTACTCAGCTCTGGTGAGGCTGCACCTCGAGTATTGTGTTCAGTTTTGGGCCCCTCACTACAAAAAAGTCATTGAGGCCCTGGAGCGTGTCCAGAGAAGGGCAGCGAAACTGGTGAGGGGTCTGGAGCACAAGTCTTATGAGTCTTATGACCCTCAACGGCTGAGGGAGCTGGGATTGTTTAGTCTGGAGAAGAGGAGGCTCAGGGGAGACCTCATTGCACTCTACAACTTCCTGAAGGGAGGTTGTGATGAAGAGGGGTTTGGCCTCTTCTCCCACGCAACAAGCAGGACCCGGGGAAATGGCCACAAGTTGTACCAGAAGAGGTTTAGGTTAGGCTTAAGGAAGAACTTTTTCTCTCAGAGAGTGGTCAGGCACTGGAATGGCCTGCACAGGGAGGTGGTGGAGTCACCATCCCTGGCAGTGTTCAAGAGGCGTCTGGATGAGGAGCTATGAGATATGGGTTAGTGCTTGTGGTAGCAGTGGTAATGGGAGGATGGTTGGACTAGATGATCTTACAGGTCGTTTCCAACCTTGTCATTCTATGATTCTATGTGAGCTTTGAACAGAAAAAATGTACTCAGTTATTGAGACATAGTGGTCTCTTGCACACCTGCTCTGTGCCCACACCCAGTGGTGTGTGCATGAGACGACCTTTAGTGGTCACTTATGAAAAGGGGGAGCAGGAATTTGGAGACAGAGGCTGCTTTCATCCAGAGCTGTTGTATGTGCACGCTAGGTGTGTAGGGTTTGGAGGAGGGTCCCCGTAAGGTGTGCAGGCTTTCTGAGCTGTTGGGGCACAGTCCGTGGCTGGAAAGGCAGAACAGCCAGCTCTGCACATAAGGGGAAAATGGGATCACTTTTGAGCAAGGTCCCAGGAAAAGCCACGCCAGGGTATTTCCTCCTGATTTGACTCATTCGCATCCATGAAACCAGAGCTCGGCCAGAGCCCTCACTGGCTCTGCACTTGTTTTTTGGTTTATGTGTAATAGCTACAGACCTAAGGGCATGGGAGGCATGAGGCCAGCTTGAACAATAAATACCCTGCTGTGCCTTGCTCCCTGAACAAAGTAATTATTGCCTTATTACATCTGACCCCTCTCTTCCTGACCCTCTGGCAGTGGCAACTCCACGGCAGCCTGTGCCTCTCTGCACTGTGCATCTCTGTTTGCCACCATCTCTCTTCCTGCCTTTCTATTTCACTCTTTGGCTCAATGCATTTCTCTGTGTCTGTAGCTGGCCACCATTTTCTCTTTTTCTCGGTCCCTGAAGAATCTCACTTTGTTTCAATTTCCTTCTCCCAGCTTCAGCTTCTGTCCCTCTCTTTGTTCCCTCTCTATTATCTTTCATTTTCTCCATCTATTTTTCTCCGTATCCCGTGCCATGCTCATTTTTCTACCTTCCCTCCTTGCCGTAGCATTGTAGCACCGGCGGTCCCTTTGCTCATCTACCATCTGCTGCTCTCCACTGATCTCTTTGCTAAAAACAAGCTTCTTCAGCTAAGGGACAGAAAAATTGCCAAGCTCACTGGAATCTGTGATGGGTGAGGAGACAGAGGCTGATAAACGAAAACTTCAAAGTTTTGAATTAAAAAAAAAAAATCCCAGCTAGATATAAAACAAGAAAATGACGTCTAAGTCTCCTTTGGCTATTTTTGGCTTTTAGAAGTCTATTTCTAGGGAATACAAGTTGCAGAGGGAAGAAGGAAAGTTAAGAGGGCAAGACCTTCAACAGTAAATGGACAGTGCAGAGGGAATAAAAACTTCAGCATTGGAAGTTGCTACACACAAAATACACCACTTCAAATGGCATTTATTGATTTGCACTCCTTTTTCATCCCCTTGCATCTTGTTTTAGGCAGAGGAGAGCCCAGCCAGGACACGTAGCCCCTTCTGCTCTCCCCTCTTCACAACTACAAAAAGGCTTGGAAGAAACACACAGAGGCAAAGCATCTGATCTCTTTTTGCAGATACCAAATGCAAACAGATACTTTCATGGAGCTTGAGCTTCAGTTTAATAGAAGAACACAAAGGAATTAGAAAAAGAAATGCACTGAGGAAATTTCTGCACAAGGAGGAGCCCAGTGTTGGAGGCACAAAAAGGAGAGGATGGCACATGTCATGGCTGCCACCTCTCTGAGTGCACCCATTTCAAAAATGTCCATAAGCACATGGGGAAGGTCCAAGTCTGTGTTTCTACATGCACAGTGCAATTTGGCAGCATGGATAAGAGCATAGGCAGGTGTGCATGTCAGTGGGGGATAATATGCAGAGGGGCTTCTGTGAGGGCACATCCATGGGCTGGGGAGAAGGATGCTTCTTGCCAGCAGGCTGGCAGTGCAGGGCTGGTTTGCTGTTAGGGTTCATGATTTAATTTATGAACCCAGGGGATATGAAATACAGCTAAGGCAGGCAGGCAGAGGGGACACACAGAAGTCCCCTCGCAGCAAAGGAGTTGCCCCAAAACAGACAACACAGCTGGGGGATAGCCCATGTGAGCAAGGACAGTTTTGACAGTGAGGCCAGGATTGTTCCCCTGGGTAGTGCACTTAAGGCAGATGTTTTCTGTTAGTGGGGAACAGAGCAGCTCTCTTGCCATGAACTGGCAGTCCTGTTCCTCACCTTACAAAGTACGTTCTTTGTTGTATGCACCAGAGAGCCCTGCCCCAACCTTCTCCCTACCCGCTTTGATAAACTGCATCATGACAACCATCAGCTCCCTGCCAAAGCTGGCTTCTGCGCCGAAACGTTTGTAAATTTGCTCTGTGTATGGAGCTGTGTTTCTGTTCCCCCCGCCTCGCTTTGCCTCGGAGGTTAGAGTTAATATGACTCACCTAATCTGGCTGCCAAGGTGAATTAGTGAAAACATCTCTACAGCTCTGTGCAAGATATCACAACCTGACATTTTTCTAACACACCGTGATATATCTTTTTTCTCTCTCTGATGCGTACTATGACACCTCAATTTCATATAAATGCTCTTTGTTAGGAATGGTTAATGTACTCTAGGGAGACAGGGCTGCAAGCAAAGGGGTCCTACTTGCCATGGGATTAACCAAGTTGTTATAGGAAAATGTTAATGCCCAGGGTTGAAACAGACCACTGCTGCAGGGACAGGATCAGTGATACCACCATCACTGTTTCAGACAGCCTGTCACAGAAACTACTCCTGAAGTGGTATGCTCATATCTGCATCCTTGGGCAGAGGAATGAAGAGCTAAATAGGTTCGGTGGTATCTTCAGCTTCCCCTTAACACAGAAGCCTCCCTTTCACACATGCTGCTAGAGCTCCACTGGGCAAAGCGGCAGCCTCTCATGTGAATCATCTGCTGGGAAGGGCTGCGCATTGCTGCTGGAAGCCCTTCTGCTGGACACGGCACATGGTTTTAAGTGCACATGTATCCATCAGAGAGGAGCTGAAAAATATCTTCACATAGGAAATTGTGCACTTCTTAGGATACTTTCTGGAGCCCCTACGATGCAGTGCTCTGATAGACAGACTTAGCAGCACCCCTAATGAGGGTGCCACTCCATTAGAGCTGGTAAGTCACCCTCAACCCTTTTTTCATTACGGTGACAGTCTTGTGACAAGGGCAAATTGCAGGAGAAGCAAGTCCCACTTGGAATGAGCCCTGTATATAAACAAGGCAGAACTGCAGAGCAAATGATTTGCAAAGCAGAGGCAAATTACGTTTTAACCTTTTCCCTGTAAGTCTTTCCTGGATGTCCAATTAACTTTCCAGTCAACTGGCTGACCTACCAACTGGGAGTGCTGCTGTGAGAGGAGTGGAGTAGTGGTTGTCAGCTCGGACTGAGGGTGGCATTTTCAAAGAGCATTATTAGCAGACAGCGGCGTGTTAGAAGATGATGTGGGAATTAGAGGAGATCCCAGCCTCCCAACCAAAAATGATTCATGCTGTGGCAAAAACACACCAGATGTATTGGCTATACAAACAGCACCACAGTGCAGAAATGTTGCAATCCTCTGCCTATGTTCAGCTGTGGTCATGCTTCATATCTGAAATGCTGTGTACAGTTCAGGGTGTTGTCAGAGAGATCTAAACGGAAAGAGCAAGAATGATCAAGGTCTACAAAACCTCACCTGTAGAAAAAGGCTGAAAGACCTGGCACTATTCAGCCAAAAAAAAAAAAAATCACCCTATGACAATCAAGGGAAGAACATAAGTGATTTAAAGTTGATAAAGGACTATTGCAGAGAAGGAGGGAATGATTTATTTGTTCTTTTTGTCTATAGTGGCAAAGACAAAAATAATAGCTTTAAATTGCAGCAAGGAAGGCTTGGTCAGGCTGCAGGGAAATGATTTCAGCAGCAACAGCAAGGACAGGAACAGCCTATCTGGAGAGACTGGGGAGCTTGACACTGGAAAGCAGGGCATGGCCATCACCAAGAAACAACCCTTGTGTCATGCTGAAGTGTGGGAATGGGCTTGATGAGCACTGAAGCTCCTTCCCATACCAGGACTGGCCTAGCCCTGCTCCTACAGGAGTTAATATTCTCAGACTTATTCATGAGTTATCCCACTGAAAAATACCTATGCAAATCCTGCCCTACCTCTTCCTCCAGGAACTCTGCCCTGGCTGTCCGTAAGCATCGGCATAAGATTGAAGCAGTGTCTCAGAGCACTGGCAGGGCTTTGCCAGTGGATTGCCTGTAAAATACATGCTGCCATGCAGAAAGACATGCAGGTTTAGATGCTGTACTAAGTAACATGGTTTAGTGGGGAAATATTGATGGTAGGTGGACTGGATGATCTTGGAGGTCTTTTCCAACTTTGGTGATTCTATGATTTTATCATTGTAAGGCATCTCAGTCGACTGCTAGGGATGAGAAAACCTGCATCAGAGCAGTTGGAAATTTGAGATGTACCAATAAGGTATCCACCCATCTGAACATCTGGTAGCAGTTGGAGGATAGATCACTGAAAGAAAGGGGAAAGCTTGTCTTTGTATGGTCTTAAAAGATGCACGTGCTGCGTCTCCATGACAGGGGATGGTTTTCCCTTAGAATGGTTCTGAAAATTGCCTGGAAAAAAAGAAAAGGGCAGAAATAATGGTGTGACTGACAGATTCTGAGCAGATTCTGAAGTTACTCAAGTCCCTATCTCTAGTGCAAAAGTCAAATTGCTCTGTGTGTGTGGTGCACCCAGCTTGCCTGGACTTATATTACTGCACCAGCCAGGTGCCTGTGTGGTAGGATTTGTTTCAGGTGGCCATAGGGGACTTGAGCTCCAAAGAGGGGCTTAAATCAGTGCTGCAGAGCCGACGAGCAGCCCCGTCCTCCGGGCCTTGGCTGAGTTCCACCAAACTAATGGGAAGTGGGCACAATTTCAGAAGTGCTCAGCACCCTTTGAGCAGAAATTGTCTCCTAGGCAGAGTTTCACTGGAAAATCTGACTGCTCTTCTAGGAGCCTGAAAGGGAGTCCTTGTTGTGTTGATGTTTTCTTTGGGGGGGTAGGAGGGGAAATCTGTCCTGATTCTCGAGTCACAGCTTTCAGAGCTGTCCTAGCAAGGCAGCACAGATTAAATGTGTCATTTCATGTACTGCAGATGGGGGATTCGTAATGATTATTGGGCTCTGCAGATCAAATGACACTTTATTTCTCAGTTTGGATGTGTTTAACTGTATGTAGCATGGTCTGATCGATGGCTCTTCAGGGTGGCAGCTGCTCTGAGAGGCAAAAAGACATTTTTCCCAGTTTGGCAGTGATGAAAGGGCTGCTGACAGTGCACCAGCATATCTGGGGAACCAGCCACCCCTGGTCAAGCACATCAGTGGGCCGACTTCTCTCAGTCATACCACAGAACTCACTCCAGCCTCACATGATGGAGATTGTGTCTATTGGTCAGCCGGTGCAACACTGTACTACCACTTGTTCTTCCTTCCTAATTTCCTGAACCTGAGTTTTCAATAACTAAATGAAATGCAAATATCTTGCTGATACGGTGTCTGAAATAACCTCGAAATAGCTCCCTCAGTGGCTGTTGTTTATTTGCAGAATCACTGTTGTGATTGTTCCTCCATAGCAATTAAGCAGAAGGCTTTCCCAGTCTGTATGCCTACCAGAGAGCCATCACCTGTATTTTTCTGTTCTGCAGGAAAGGAGTTTGAAGGTGAGGAGGAGTACCTGGAGATCTTGGGGATCACACGAGAGCAGTCGGGCAAGTATGAGTGCAAAGCTGCCAACGAGGTCGCTTCAGCAGATGTCAAGCAAGTCCGGGTCACTGTGAACTGTGAGTACCTTGTGGGGGAGCAGAACCTTGCCCATGGGCAAGGGTGGCTGTAGGGTAAATGGAGATGCCCTCCAGGTCCATATTTCAGGATCTGAAACTGGGGGGAGCTATAAGGCGCTTACCATAGGGTGAAGTTTGTTCTTTAAATACCAAAATATGTAAGAAAAGGAGAGAAAAAAAGAGAGAAAAATCATCATAGAATGGCCTCGGTTGAAAAGGACCACAATGATCATCTAATTTCAACCCCCCTGTTGTGTGCAGGGTCTCCAACCACCAGCCCAGGCTGCCCAGAGCCACATCCAGCCTGGCCTTGGATGCCTCCAGGGATGGGGCATCCACAGCCTCCTTGGGCAACCTGTTCCAGTGCGTCACCACCCTCTGTGTGAAAAAATTCTTCCTAACATCTAACCTAAACCTCCCCAGTCTCAGTTTAAATCCATTCCCCCTTGTCCTATCACTACCCACCCTTGTAAACAGTCATACTGTGTCCTGGTTATATGTTACCTTCAAGTATTGGAAGGCCACGCTTGGAAGGCTCTCCCCGGAGCCTTCTCTTCTCCAAGCTAAACAATCCCAGTTCCCTCAATCTTTCCTCCTAGGAGAGGTACTCCAACCCTCTGATCATCTTAATGGCTCTCCTCTGGGCCTACTCCAAGAGCTCCACGTCCTTCCTGTACTGGGAGCCCCAGGCCTGGATAAAGTACTCCAGATGGGGCCTCATAAGAAGTTTCATTGTGTTGCCCCCCTCTCTCCCCTCAGAAGTCCTGGCCCTGCCATGTTTTTACTTATTGATATTTCAGATAACAGCATAATGAAGAGCAGTTTTAGCAAGAATAGATAAGGTCTAGCCAGCTCAGAGCAAGCATCCGTTTGAATCGACTGTGCCTACATGGGCATCACGCCCCAGTGGCCTGAGGGGATGCATGGTAGAGGCACTGTTAGTGAGACAGGGCAGAACATGACTTTTAAGCTGGTTTCAGGACATGTGAAAAAAGCCTTTTGTGCATCAGTGCAGTACAGAAAAGTGTTTTGTGAAACAGGCCTGCTATCCATCTTAGAGCACTCAGAGGCAGTGCCATGTGGCTTACATCATACTCCAGCTCCCATGAATCCTGGCTGAGTGATGCTCTGCTGAGCAGGGCATGGACCACTTTGCCCATGCACACACACAGGGCAGGTCCACCTCATCCTGCAGGTGTGCCCTTGCACTGACATATGTCAGATCACCTTCATTCCTATAGCCTTGTATGTGTGGATGGCCACCCCCATATGTGTATGGCTTATGTTTGGCACTAGTTATTTGATAGGAATTTACCCATCTGCCTGCTCTTTTCCCTGACTGGAGGCCAATAGCTCTGCACCATGGATGGATGAATGGGACATACGCCCTCTCCTGACCTTCTTCAGGTGACTCACCAGAGCACTAACTTCAGCTGCAATTCAGGTGGTTACAGGCATGAGTCAGGGTGTGTACACGTGCCCTTGATTGATAGGTAGCACCCCCGGGAGATGGCAGGGGCAGAGCTGGCAGCAACAAGTGGTTTCACCCATCCCACTCTCATTTCCCACCACATGTGGTTTTAGCATGTCTTAGTGCCATTCTTGCTCTTCCTTTCCCTCTGAGCCATCGCATCAGCTCAACTTTTCTGCCCTGCTTTAGAAGTCAAGTTTGCAGGCATTGCTTCTGGGGTCCCTGCAGCATCTTTGCAATCCAAACCACTTCGGGGGGAATTAGGTGTTTCTGCTTCTGGCAGGAGGTCGGAACTAGATGATCTTAAAGGTCTCTTCCAACCCAAGCCATTCTATGATTCTATAAAAATTGGATGGTGGGAGTTCAGTAAAGGCTGCTTCATGGGCAGGCTTAACCACTGGTGTGAAACTGCAGTAGCAGATTTAATGAACTAAAGTTTTTGTTTTATACGTGAAATATGTGGTTTGTTTTGTTGTTTGTGGGGTTGTTTTTGTTTTTGTTTTGTTTTTTTGTTTTGGTCAAAACCAACTGAGCTTATAAACCAAAGACATTCCATTAAAAGCAATTAGCATTTTCAGATATTTCTATGAAACATAATTTCAGGGCTGTATTTAGCATGATTGGATACAGTCCATGTACTGTTTTGACTTTGTTTCATCTCTTAGTTACTAGAGTACTAGAGTGAGATCCTTTTACTCTCATGGTATATGAAAATAAGATCTGATGCAGTACTGCAGTATTAGTACATGGCCTAATATGTAATGTGAACAAATGATCATTTCCTGCAGGACCTTTTGTTGCCAAGCACAGGGATAGATCCAAAGAGGTCATGAGATGCACAGAAAAAAAATAGAATCGGTCCTGTTTGGGGGATGAAATCTGGATATTTGCATACTTCTTATCTTGTTTTCTTAAGCTACACATGCAGTAGAAGCAATGAAAATCACAGTAAGATTGAAAAATGGGACCTGTCCCAAGTGAGGAGCTTCCTAGCCATCCCTTATCACCTCATCTTTCTCTGAGGCTGAGCAGCGGGCAGGTTGTCAGCCGACTGCAGGAGGAAGCAGCATCTCTCTGCTTCGGTCTCACACCACCACCTTCAGGCTTCTCGAGTAATGGCCCTGGCACATTGCAGATGGGAAACTGAGGCCCGAGGAAGTGAGGAGGGAGGGCAGCAAAGGGAGCCCACTCCCAGCTGCCCCTGCAGCGTAGGCCAAACATGGAGCAGGCTGCATTTTCTGGGCCCACAGAAAGGTTCTGTTCATTGCATGACTCATCGCACACGCTGGGTTCAGTGAAGTGGAAAAGGCTTTTCTCGCAGCAGACAGCAGGGTACACGGCTTGAACAAAAAATTGGAGAAGGAGGCTTAAAAAATCACCTTCGCTATCCTTTTATTACCCCTCCTCCTTCCCGAATTAAAATATTTACGTGAACCCGCAGCCTTTGAATGCAGGATCCTATTTCTGTACACTTATTAATATTTATGATGTTAGAGGGCGCACTGCAATATCCCTAAAGCCCTGCATAAAATCACGATTAAGGTCAGGAAAGGGATCACATTGAGCTGGCTAATGCGCTCACAACAAACTTCTCTCAGTACGTTTTCCAGACAGCGCTGTTTTTTTTATTTGACAGGCACGATCCGTTTTGATTACTTTTTTTGGCCTTCCTGTGCCAGGACGGACACAGGCAGCAGAGCTGTGCTCCGTGCACAGGCAGGGTGCTTTGTGGTGGCCTGAACCTCAGCATGGCAGCTGGCTCAGAGTCCCTGAGCACTTGGTGATGGCAGACAAGGTGCCTACTCCCTCCCAGCAGCCAGGTGGAAATAATCCTACCTTTTCGTTGGTCAATCTTGTCATTTTGAACACAGGGCTGAGTGTGAAGCTGCTGGTATCCTGCCCGGTATTTCAGCCAGCACTGAGACCCATCTCCAGCAGTGCACATTGATCATAGAATCATGGAATCATGAAGGTTGGAAAAGACTTCTAAGACCATCAAGTCCAACCATCAACCCATCACCACCATGCCCACTGACCGTGTCCCTCAGTGCCACATCTACACGGTACTTGAATGGTGACTCCACCACCTCATGGTAGAAACAAAGAAACGTAGAATCACTGAGGCTGGAAAAGAGCTCTAAGATCATCCAGTCCAGCTATCACCACCATGCCCACTAAGCATGTCCCTAAGTGCCATATCTACATGTTTCATGAACACCAGGGATGGTGACTCCACCACCTCCTTGGGCAGCTAGATTCAATGCTTCACCACTCTTTCGGAGAAGAAATTCTTCTTGAAATCCAATCAGAACCTCCCCTAACTCAACTTAAAGTGATAACCTCTCATCCTATCGCCAGTTACCTGGCAGAAGAGACCAACCTTTCCTTTCTTATTATAGTTCTGACATTAGATGCAAAGGTTGTATGGAAATTAATTTTTATGCTAGTACTAAATTCCTGCTTTCTTTCTTTTGCTTCTGCTTTCTTTACCATTGATAAAGTCTTTCTCTCATCATCTTCTCTCTGATAAGGCCATGTGAACTACAGATCCACAGGTAAATATTCATGAATTACAGGAGTCTATCATTAACCTCAACTTTACCTGCATATGCCTGTGCAATTATGACAGAGCTTTATTCAGTGCCACTGAAGAGAAGCACGCATAAGGAGTAATGCTGGTATACTTATTAGAGGAGTTCAAAGAGCAGATATTTTTCAGAGGAGCAGGGGCTGGATGTGCCCCAGCATACAGCTGCTATAGTCCTCCACCAGCCCCAATGGTTTGCATAAGGAAGCAAAGGACGCAAAGTTCCTGAAGCAGTTCTACTTTTTTTCCATCCATCTGAAAGTTGTGAGTTACCCAGTGTTTCCTTCCTGCAGACCCTCCCACCATCACAGAGTCCAAGAGCAATGAGGCAGCCACGGGACGACAAGCCTTACTCCGCTGCGAGGCATCAGCAGTGCCCACGCCTGATTTTGAGTGGTACAGGGATGACACCAGGTAAGACCATTAGCTCTCCTTTTCCCTTCTCTCCACTTCAGTCCACTCACTAAAGCATCCTTAGACAATCAGCTGTCATCCTCAGTTCTTCTCCTCAAGCAAATTACTCTCTGTGAGCCATGTAAGTCAAGACTGTCCCTTCAGCCTAGGCAAAGGCAGTATGGTTGGGACTGGAAAAGGCAATCCTTCTCTAAACCAGAGATGCTGAAGGGAATGCTAAGGATGAAGCTCCTGCCTTTAAATCAGTAATGGAGCAGTTCACAATTAAGACATTGATAATGCTTCCTTCCTCCCAGTGTATATGTGTTAAATAGATTGTGATAAAAAAAAATAGTCTCCAAGTAGGTAACTCCAATGTAGCTGTTTCCTTCTAGGGGAGGTACAAGATTCCTCCATCTCTGGGACCTGACCCGCCAAGGTTTGCACAGGGGGAGAAAATGAGAAAAAGGATCTGTTCCTTATACCTGAGCATTTACATTGCATTTAGGAGGTAGTGCTATTATTGTAGTTTTTCGGCTGACCCATGTCTGCAGGCTTAGGGGTGGCCTGGCTTTTGTAAATGCTCATGTTAAAATATATTAATTGGTATGTTTCACTAAAAATCGTTGTTCCAAGTATGAACTAGCCCTCAGTTGGCTGTAATAAGTTCATTTCCCAGTGTAAGCCAGTGCTGCATAAAGGCTTCTTCCCTTTTCTTCAGCTTTTCTTTCTTCTCCACTGCTTTACCAGTGGCACTCCTCTCTGCTGCACTCCCTTTTCCTTTCATTGATTCGTCCTGCTTCCCATCAGTGCCTTCTCTGGCCTCTTTCTTCTCACGTCTCCTCACTGCCTGCCTCCATCCTCACCTGCCAGCTGGTCTGAAGGGCATTGCTTTCCTCCCCAATACACAGTGTCCACTGCACTGCACTCCTCTTCTCCTATCTTCCCAGGATAAGCAGTGCCAACGGTCTGGAGATAAAGAGCACGGGGAGCCAGTCTCTGCTGATGGTGGCCAACGTCACTGAGGAGCACTATGGGAACTACACCTGTGTGGCTGCCAACAAGCTGGGAGTCACAAATGCCAGCCTATACCTTTACAGTAAGTATAGAAGAGGGCAAGGGGAGGTCCAGGTCACTCTCACAAAGAACCAGGCTGTGTTGTAAGCACTCAGGATGACTGGTCCATAAAACACTGCTTGTCAACCTCACCCAACCTCTAACTGAGAACTGACTGCTTCAGACACATACGTGTCTATATTCAGAGTGAAACACGAACGCAGCCAAATTAAAAGGTTAAGGTCAAGCCCTTTGATTGACTTTATTTGCCAAAGTCAGACTTTGTTAAAATAATCAAAATGTGTTTGTTTTAAGACTGGAACTGAAAACTGCCTCAGAGTGAAAGCCCTTTTAATAAGCAGAGAAAAGGCCAAGGCTCAGAGGGGCTGTGACAGCTGAGAAATGACAAGTAATTCAGAGAGGTGGAGAGAACTAGCCACTGAGCCTGAGGAGAACAAGAGAGTCAAGAAAAAGAGAAATGAGTTTGAAAGCAGGAGAAAATGGGAAGGAAGAAAGTAGCATAAGACAGAATGATTTAAGGGGGCATACCGTGGGGAACATGGGGGAAAAGATAATCAGCAGATGAGATATGGAACAACTTTCTGGGATCTCATTGCTTCCTTTCAATTACTGAGTTTTTTTTAGTAAACTTAAGAAGAAAGAAGCTGGGGTCATGACAAACTCCAAAACAGAATTACCTGCTGGTTCCAAATTTTGCATCTGGTTCTGTCCTGGTCCTATGTTAAGCCCCTGTTCTTCTCCTCCCACCCATGCACACATGGGTATAGTCACTATGGTGTATTCAAAACCCAGTTCTGTATTCAAGGCACAAATCCTGGGCTCAGCTTTCACTGCACATTTCTGTTGCCACCAGAAATAGACTGCAGCAGAATGACCCACTCACACAAATGGACCAGAGACCGAGAAGTGACACAGGGTTGTATTCTACTGCTGATCTCAAACTGAATTAAAGCACTCAGGCCACGACCTGCATGACCTTCTAAACAGAAACAAAAATAAACTATGCAAATCTGTCTTAGGGTGAGAGGCAGTCTAATGTAGTTCCTGTTGCATGGTCAGATCAATCAAAGTATCAGGGAAAAAAAGTGTTTTGGTTTGTTTTTTTTTTTTAGCAGATGTACTACAAAAGTACAAATCCATTGGCATTCTTTGTTTAACACCTCTAGATTTATTACATTGCAGTTTGAATTCTTGTAAAATTTGGGTGCGTTCTGTGGGTTTTTTTTGGGGGGGGAAGAATAGATTTATCATAAAAATACATATATTTGATTTCCTGCTGCATTTGGTGAGGGAAACAAAGCAAATTTCTACTTTGAAGGTCTTTTCACCCTCATCTTGTGACTGTCATGAGATTCAAATGAAATTCCCAGACAGCAATCTGGAACACAGTTTTCAGATACTCGAGATTTGTTCTTGCTGATATTAATATAATGCTAAGTTTAGAATCCATTATTTGTGGCTGAATTCTAAATTTGGCCCTCTCTATTGGTTCCTGTTACACAGATGAGCTGAATACATCACTGAAATAAAATACAAGATGAAATTCAATAATGTATGTATGGACACGTGATATTAGACAGGGGTTGGTTTTGCTAGAAAAGCATTTTGCACAACTTGAGAGCTTCACCTCAAAGGATCTCAAAGGATTTGCTAGCAATGAATATTTTAACATCGCAAGTTATTCAGAAATCAGTGAGTGTTATTAGCACTTTTTGCAGTAGGAAAACTAAGAAACAGAGTGAAGAAGTGGTTTACCCATGGTCATGAATTCAGTGGCAGAACCTGTAAGAAAAGTGCGGAGATCTTGCACAGTTGCCAGTATATACCTATAGCGAGAGGAAAGGTGGCAACTGTTAGAGATGATTTGAACAAGGAAATAAAGTGAGGGTGTTATTTTAGCCTCCTTTTGATGTGTTTCGAGGTAACTTTGCTTCTATCAAGTTGTTGGATTTTGTTCATCATTTTTACAGTAAAAATTCAAGTGCTATCTGTACCATGAAACACTTGAGAACTTGTGAAGTAGCAACTTCACAAGAGCCAGAAGAATGGAGGTGCAGGAGGTGAGAAAGATTGGATGATTTTCCTCAGACTGTTTCCAACTTTTGTTTTTGTTGCTTAATGAACTTCCATTTTCTTCAGCATTCAGTGTTGTGGAGGGAGAAGGCCACTGTGAAAATTGTGTAATATTGTTTCAGGAACTTTCCATTCTCCTTCTAGTTAGTATGGAAGAGAGAAAAACATTAAATTCAGGCAGTTGGTATTCCTAAGAATAAAAAATCTGGGAGGAGGTGAGTGAAGGCAATCAAGCTTCATAAAGAAGTGCCCCCAGAAACCCACAAGCCCAGCTGAAAAGAAAATGCTGTACTGATCTCAAATAACCAGCAATGTACAATCCCAGCCACAGACCCAAGCAGAAAAAAAAATTAAGAAAAGCAGTGCCAAGTTTTTTCAAGGTACAGTACATACTCGGAGTGTTTTTCTTCCACAGAATCCAGAATTTTTATTTTTATTTTAAATAGAGATCAAGCTCACTGTAGGGCAACATCCCAGCAGGGAGGCAAACACAGTGGCCCATTGTAAAAAAAAAGCACCTCATACAACAAAACCAAAAAACAGCGATCAGCAGTGCAGCAACAAGCAGAAAGTTAGTAATGAGGTACTGGTGGCTTTGAGGTGGAGGGCAGATGGGGAGCTAGCAAAATGATGCGAAAGAACAGTTCAGCAAAAGAGAAAAATTGGTGTCTTCCATTCCAGGGAATCTCCGCCTGCATTTAGAAACTCTCAGAGAGACCAAGTGCCTCAGATGTCAATGCCATACTTAGAAGATGCATTAAATTACAAAAGCAGCTTCCTAGATCTGTATGAATAGATAGCTAGTGATCTTCCATAAAGGATGTAGCAGCACGAATGCTTGCTGTAGGTGGAGAGATTTATACCCATTGCTCCTGGAGACTGAGCTTATAGCAACACACAAACAGTGATACTGGGTCAGCCCAAAGTTCTGTCTTACCCAGGGTCCTGTCTCCAACAGCAATCTGGAATATGTTTGCAGACAGCACACATATGTACTGTCTGATGATACAGTGGATCTGATAGCTTGCTGCCATCCCCTCCTCTCTTCTTCTTAGTCCGTCTGCTCTATGCCCCATTCTTTTGTCATTTCCCATACTCTGGTATCAGTGGGCCACACACCAAGGCAGCTCAACTTGTGAAAACATAAGGGAGCCTTACCACCCACTCCTCTAACTGCTCCCAAATGTTTTCTTTTGTTTCAGGGAGCTGAGTTAGTTCAGGGAAAGGTTCAAGGAGCACCAGAGCCCATGCAGGAGGGAGGGACATGCCCATACAGAATCATAGAATCATAGAATGGCCTGGGTTGAAAAGGACCACAATGATCATCCAGTTTCAACCCCCGTGCTGTGTGCAGGGTCACCAACCACGAGACCAGGCTGCCCAGAGCCACATCCAGCCTGGCCTTGAATGCCTCCAGGGATGGGGGATCCACAGCCTCCTTGGGCAACCTGTTCCAGTGTGTCACCACCCTCTGTGTGAAAAATATATGTGAACAAAGGAGCTGGGAGGCAGCACCATGTTGTGCTGGAGGTGGGTTCAGCTCTGCAGAGCCTGAGAACAGAGTTGGTAACTCCTAGCACAAAATGCCATGAGACCAAGGAAATGGGCAGTAGAATTCCTGAGTGTGAGGGTGACCTGACAGAGGTCAAGCCAGGCTGCCTCACAGAACAGCGAAGATGAGAAGCAGCACCACAGCTAAAGGGAAAGATTTTTTCCCACAAATATATGAGGAGAGAGGGAACTTGTTTCCTCCTCATTCCGTTAAGCCAACAGAGTGCTATGAAATGCTACAGATGTAAAAGCCACAATGTATATGTTAGCTCATGCTGCCCAGCAGTACACATATGTGAGTGTATACCTATATATATTGTATATAAAAGTATATATCAGATGCATATCTGCCGTACAAGCATATGCATACATAGGCTTACATGTATGGATATATGCAAGCAAACACATCCACTGGCACACAGAAGCAGTTGCAGCACCTGGCGCAATCATGCAAGGCAGAGAAAAGCGATGAAAGTCCTTCCAGACCAGTTGACTTCTGCCTGCTGCAGAGCCAGCTTATCCCTGAAGATAAAGCAGGAGACAACAGCGCGCTACTGCACACCTCAGTGCAGTCCTGCTGCCTAAATTGTCTCAATTATGGGAGACTGCCACCTCAGCAGGAGCCCTGCTGCATCCTCAGTGCCCTTCAGCAAGTGAGGAAAGCGGAGGTGAAGCAGCACCTGGCAGGACCCACACCAATTAGATGCAGGCAGCAGGCAGCATCCCACCACCACCTCTCAAAGTGCTTCAGGTACAGTTATCAGTTCGGTCCAGCAGTTTTAATCCCAGCAAGAGGCAAGCTCCTCGGAAGAGCTGGCGCTTGCCTCTCACCTGCCATTGCTTGTTAGCACCCTGGCACAAGTGCTGGCTGGTGGGCGCCCTCTCATACCCGTTGTCAAAATACTCTGCCTTGTGCCTGAGCATCTGCTTGTGGTGGTGGTGTTTGCTATGGTTTGGAGTAAAGTCTGAGGCTCTCAGCGCATCCCCCGTGTATTCCCACAGGCTGTCAGTAACAGGGAGACTCGGGAGAGGAAAGAAAGTGGTGAGGGTGACAGCCAGATGGAGCGAAGCTGAGACACTGCTAATGAGCCAGGGTGGAGCAATAAAGGCTGCACGCAGCAGGCAAGGGGAACAGAGGGAGAGTCCTTGAATAGAAAGCAGCGTGATAATGAGGCCATAGTGCTTTGCTTTAACTGCTTATGCTGTGCAGCCTGCAGCCTGCTGTGCGGGAAGAAGGTAAAGGGGAGTTGAGTTATTTAACCAAACTAAATAACAAGGAAGTCATGTCAGCACAACAGCCTGCTTTCACAGAACAGTAGTCCCCTGGTGCTACATAAACACAGAGATCGAGGCTAGCTGTGTATTTCCTACACAAGAGACAATCTCCCCTGTCCCTGCTGTGGACTCCAATGGCCACATTCCCACTGTGAAGGCAGGAGATCTGCAGTGTCACAGGTCCCCGTGGGCTCCAGTAAGTCAGAAGCCAGCTCCTTGCACCAGGAGTGCTATATGGAGAGCATTGGCTTCCGAAGAGCTGGGACTGGGGTGATCAGAGAGCAACAGCGGACTACGGCTGTATCCTGCCAAGCTGTATGTACATCAGCAGTGATCTTAGCAACACCCTCACTGATAAACCGGGTGACAACTCATTGCCTCAGGCCTATTAGCTTTTGCATAGTGACATATTTCTGCAGCTAAATGTCTACCTCCCAGTCAGCCCTTGAGTAGCAGTGTGCCTCAGTCAGCACAAGGCATCTAGCAAGCTCTGTAATTGATGAAGAGAGACCCAGTGTAGAGCCAGAGTAGAGTAAGAGTAGAGTCTGGTCTGGTGGGCTTATATTCATGGTTCTGCTCCTGACTGCCAGCAGATCAGAATGTGACCTTGGACAGACTGCTTCCTTGCTTTCTTCATCACGTGCTCTACCTGTAAAATGGAATTAACACTCCTGCTAGCCTCAGACTGAGGTCTCTGACTGCTGATTTCCCTCAGTGTCTGTGCAATTCTTTTGAGATCCTGGCATGGAGGAAGCAAAGCGTGAAGCCAGCAGTGATGTATACCAGAGGCTTGCTGTGATGTAGAACAAGGACACACTGTAAAAACCCTATAACTGAAACAGCAGGCTCTGCTTGCTGCTAGAGATTGGTGAATCTGCAAAATCTCTGTTCCTTTACAAAGACAAATGCCCAGAAGAAACAGAATACCATTCAGATTCATCAGGCTGACAATTCCAATGTTCACATCCTTAAGAGACCTCTCACTGGCAAGAAACCCATTGTGGAGAAGCTTGTGTGGAGGCGGTAACTACCCATGGAGGACCTCTACAACTCACCCTGCTGCCAAAGGCTAGCTTCCAGACAGAGGTGTAGCTAAGAGGAGCTGTAACATGATGACATGAGTGGTCGTGAAAGTCAGAGAGGAGATGTGGCTCATTCATTCCAATTAACCTCACTGCAGGTGCTTAATCCCTACTGCTGTAAAGATATTATTTGTTTAGTTTTTCAAATTACTTCTCTCTGACTCCCAGTCGCAGGGGATGTGTACTAGGTGTGTTGCTAGAAAAATGTCCATATATGCAACCTATTCTAGCTCATCTAATTTGGGGATGGACAACTCCATCAGGTTTGTATCTGCTGCTTGCTTGGTGTGAAAAGTGGCTTTTCTCCTGCATGTTGCTTATTGTTTTTTTTCCCCCCTTAGAACGAGTTTTACCCACACTCCCCAATCCTTTTCCAGGTCAGTATATGTTTTATGTCAAAGTAACTCTCTAGCCGGGTCATTCTCCATCATCCTGATAAACGCAAAGGGCTGGGGATGGGCAAAACAGGACAGGACAATAAGGGCTTTCCCCTCTCTTCCACATGCCATTTGTTCTCTTTTGCTCGCCTCCTTCATTCTTTCCTCTCCCCTCTCCCATTTCAGGAAACCAATCAGCTAAAAAGCAACAACCTTTTCCCAAGCTTTGATCCATGACACCACGTCCTCATCCAGGTCTGGACAGTCTTCACGGGGAATCAGTTTTTCTATAGACTGACTCCTTCATACATACTCTCTTTCCACACATATCCTGAAAGCATAAGGAGACCTAAAATTTTGCAGGGATTGTGGAGTGGATAAATGAGAAGCTACAAATTAAATTTCTGATGGGAGATTTTTTTTCACTCTAGTTGTGCAAACTATTCCCAATGAAAACCTTTTTTTTCCTCATTCTTTCATCATGCACCTCTAAATCTGTCCCGTAGCTCTGCCTTTGTGGCAGACAGAATGAAAGGAAAAGCAAGGTAAAAGCATATACAACAGTAAAGTGTTATGGACTAGTTTACTGCAATAGGAGAAGGCATGAAGGCAAAACAAAGCCTGAATAGTCTTTCTGTCCTTGCCGCATGCTGCCCAAGCCTTCCTCAGGTCCAAGCAGCATAGCCCAGGCTTGCTGAGTGCACATGAGGTTTGGGGTTTGGATATGATCCTGAGGTAGTGTAAAAGCACAGAAACTCAGCACTTTTGGAAATCAGGCTGTTTTCAGGTGCTCGAAACTAAATCAACAATAAGGCAGCCGGTCCCCTCATTCATGTTAACATTTTGGCCTGGAGCTCCTCAGTATCTTTGTTTCACTGCCATATGGAGATATACTCAGCTCATGGGATGCTCTGAGGCCTCAACAGTTAACGTCTATGTAGAGCTTGGAGGTAGAGTGTTATTATGAACCCATGTTGTGTTGTAAAAGGGCACCTGCCCAAGTAAAGCACCTGCAGGTACTCCCATGGAAAGAACAATAAATGGTAGGTGTTACATCAGCTCCATTTAACAACTCCGTGTTTTCAAATCATGCTCTGCTCTTGGCAACTTATTTAGGCTCAGGATGTAGTCACAATTGCCTATTGAAAAGGCAAATCCACAAATACAATTAAAGAAAAGTACCTAAAAAAAAGGAGGGGAAAAAAAAAAAAAGAAATCAAACTACCATTAAAATGAAATCCCAGAGAGTGATTTGTAAATAACATTGAAGGAGCTGAAGAAAGGAGTAAAGTAAGCCGTTGGGAATGTAGCATGGCAAAATAAATCCAATTAAACACCATTATCATATGTATTGCAAATGAAACGTGTGCTTGGATGTGAAATTAAAGTTGCTGAGGCTGTTTGGGATGTAAGGTTTTGAGGAGTTTTCCAATTTTGCGTCTTCTCTTTTAAGCAGAATTTTCCATAACAAATATTTTTTCTCTGATGGAAAACTCAGGGCTCTTTCTTTTTATGATTATTTTTATTATATATCCTTAAATTCCACAGACAGGCACCATTAATTCTTTTCATAGCCAGCCCTGTTTACTGCTGGCTTTGAATTAGTAGTCCATTAAGGTAAATGATAAAGCAAAAACCGCAATTGATTTCCAACCAGATTTCCATATCAAATGCCCCTCCTAATCAAGCTGCCAAGACCACCCTGCAGAGCTTTAGTCTGTCCTTTAACACACACCCCCCTCTGCCTTTGAAGTTGTTGTTTTCATCCTTTTTCTGCTCCCTGTTCCCTGAGACCATCTTGAAGGACATCCCAGTGTGACATCACTTCTGTGAGGAGTCTTCGGGAGTCTGTGATGCCAAATGCAGGAATATCTCCACTGACCCTGGACACACTAAGAGGATTTTGCAGAGGGAGAAAGTAGAATTTAAATTCTCATTTGGTTTCTGAAAGCTCATACCAGCTTCTGTAATGTGAGCATTCAGCACAGATATTGGTACTTATCTCAACATTTGCTTTTACTTTGCTGTTCGTCTTCAAAGAAACCTTAGGTGTAAAATTGCTTTGTTAGACCTTTTTCTCCCAATGAGTTTGTGTTCTGAGATGCTGTCCTCAGCTCTCAAACAAGCCTTTTCTCAGTGACCAAAATCACAGCCTCCTCCCTCTTCTCCCTTAATTTCCATTTATCTTAAGCCTCAGTAACACTTCCCTGCCCTGTAGGGCTTGGAGCATTAATTTAAAAGGAAGGTGTTTTAAGATGAAGAGCACTGTACTCATTGTAAGCGTTGCTATCATTAGCTAGCTGCTGTGGAAACATCTTGCTTTCAGGCAGGCTAGAAACTCAGAAGCAGCTCATTCAGCTAAACACATGGAACTTGAATTTGATCAGGCTGTATCCCGGAAAGCTGGTAGAGCTCAGCTGATTCAGCTCTCAACTGACTTGTCCCTGGAAAAATTTCCAGCTCTCCTGATTTTGCAGCAGGGCACTCAAAATGCCCTGAAAAGTCTGGCAGGGCGGTGCTATCTAATCACATTCTCCTGTCCTCATTGTAACTTTGCTTTGTGATGGGACCTTAGTGCATCCTCAAGTTGTTTTCAAAAGGGATTTTCTTCTGAAAAGGGAGAATTTTTTTATTCCTCATTATGCTCAACAAGGACAGGGCCAAGCGGGATCTGCTGAACCTCAAGAGAGTCTATCACTGTTATGGTGTTACCTCCATCTCCATCCTCCATTGTCCCTTGCCCTCAGCACATAGACTCACTCCCCTGTGATTAGCATTAAGACTTATCCTCACCGTGGCTTATCCAGACTGACAGGCTTCAAAAACCCATGATTCTTCCTGTCAGGAGATTCATGATGAAGACTGACCACAGAATAACCAGGAGTTTTCTCAGCAGGATTAGCTTGCACCTTGGGAGCTCTGTGGGGTGATACTGCATTGCCCAGAGACAAGCATCCAGACCGCAGCTTGGGGCCTGATCTGACACGAATCCAGTCATGATCATCAAGAGAGCAACAAAACATTTATAGCAAGTGTTAGCTATTGGTGGAGGAGGGGGGAGAGAAACAGAGAATGAGCAGTCCTGTGTTTCTGCCAAAACATGTGCTGATTGGAGAATGACCCCTGATGACTGTAGATTGTAGCTAGTCTACATTTAGATGTAGCCTGTGTAGCTTGTGCTGTCACTAATGCCTTCATCGGGTGGGTGGAAGATGGGAGAATGGAGAAAAGAGATGTTCATTCGGGTCTGATGACCAGAGTGGGAAACAGAGAGCATCTCAGTCCTCTTCTTCCTCCATGGAAATCCTAGCTGTGGAGAAAAGAGAGTTCATCTGTTGTCAGTGATCTCCTCCACCCATTGCTGCTCCCATTTTGCTTCCTCCAGTGCCTGGCCCTGTCAGTCCTGCTAAGCAGGCAGCTCTCATGTGAGCTGTGTGTCTTTGTTTTGGAAAAAGGATAAACATCTGAATATTTCAAAGCTAAGGAGCGAAGCGTGGGGGAATACATCAGAGATTACTGTACAGACTGTAAAGAGTTAACACACTATTTGCAGGGGGTTTGCCAACTAGACAGTGATATGAGAAGAGTCCAGAGAAACCAGTCCTCCAAGTACAATGTGGCTGGTTAAAGAACCCATCTGTCTCGAGTCTTATTCACTGAAGTGAGAACTTGCTCTCTCATTTCCAAGAAATGGTCATTGAAATCCCAAGCCTTGACAGTCTCTGAACCATATTAGTCTGTAGAGCTGGGAAAAACACAGCATAAACAAAGACCAAAATAGCCAATCTTGTACTATCATCATCCTGACACAGAAATTACCAGCAGATAAACTTACGGTTGTAGGGCCCAAGCATATGAAGGAATTGGCAACTGATAACACCCATGACCTTGGATAGCCAGCACAACTCAGGGCTCACCTTGTTTCTTGCTGGTGATACCCAGCCAGATTTTTCCAAAAGCCCATTCTCCATTGCAGAAGGGGACAGCTCTGCAGGGTGAATCACGCAAGCCAAGCTTCTCTCATTGCTAAAGGTCAACATCCGTGCTTGCCAGGTCTGCAAGCACTGTAGAGGGTGCCAAGCCTGCTGGGGCTTCATGCCAAGGGAACAGGAAGAAGAAGACAGGGCAAAAGCAGAAGGTCTTTTTTTTTACTACTTCATAGGTACCAGCCAAGCAATGGCATTGTGTCTTATTTTGATCACATGATTAAAATAATATCAAAATCAAAGTGATGACAGTCCCTTCCAAAAGGGCTCATAGGAATGCCGTCGGGAAAAAAACAGACATCTTAGAGAAAAAAGAAGTGCCAAGAATTATTTCTATTACCACCGATACAAACACTGCTTGGTGGGTTTTTCTGGAGAGCAACAGGCAGTTTCTGTTTGCTGAGACTGTTTAAAAAAAAAATCGTCTTCTTCTCAAAAAGTGCAAAGAAAAAAACCCCAGCTTTTGTAAAGAAGAAAGAGACACAGGGGAGAGAGGGAGAGAGAAATAGCTTTATTGCTTGATCTGTTTCTGTACTTTTTGTTCATTAATTTTAATTTAGATTGATTTATTCCAGAATGAGCCCTGGATTGCATATATTTGCATAACCCTCCCTGGTAGTAATGCTGTGGAGAATCCAGCAAGTGAGGAGAAGTGGAAGCAGAGGGTAGGAACAGAGACTGCAAGTCCCAGAACAGAATACCTCAGGGCTGGGCCCTACGCTGGGACAGTGAAGGCATTTCAAGGTCTGCTTAGCCACAGGTATGGCTTTGCGTGCATGCAGAACAGCCCTGCAAAGCAGAGGTCAGAGCTCAGCAGGCAGGAGGGAGAGTGGAGGCTGGGTGAAACCAGTGGGGGAGAAAGCACACAACTGCACTGGAGAGATTAGAAACAACCCCCCCCCCCCCAAAAAAAAAAAGCGCCATGGAGTATCAGTTGTCCAGCAGGGACACTGATAGCATCAGAGCTGTAGCATGGACAGATTACCCTGCAGAGCAGAGCTCAGGCAGGCCATAACCCTCCTGAGGCAGATGTCCCCTGCCTGCAGGACACTCATAACCTGATACCATCTGTGTGTTAGATGAGTTTCTGAAGCTACCAGCTGGACGTTCCTCCGCAGGGATGATGAGACCGACTTCTACCCATTGTACAGGCAGTGTGCCTAAATCCCCACTCTGTCTGCCTCTCAGTGAGCTGCCTGCTGAACAGACTGGGACCAAAGCATGGAGGGCAGCAAGAAGGAGGAAGAACAGCCATTATTCTCTTGATTTAATCCTTAAGCACACACAAAAATTTCTCCCTCCCCCTATTAGAATATGGCCAAAGAGTAACTCCCACCCTCATCATCCTCCTCTCTCCCTCACTTCCATTTCCTCTGTAACCACTCAAGAATTTGCCTAACAAATTGGCCTCCCCTCTGGTTGTTGTCCCAAGTGAACAATCTCTCCATTCACTAACCCATGACGGTAAGTTGGTTTGGGAAGCAGCAGGTTTATCTTCCCAGCTCAGGCACTGCACCGGGCCCGCTTGCGATCCAGTTGCCATTCAGTGTCTGCTCTGCTGTTGATAAAGCACATTACACATGGCTGGGCTTGCATGATTAATACAGCTGTCTAAGCGCTCTCTCTAAAAACAAAAACAACCGGGAGAAGGGAGGTGTGGGATTTGGGAGGGAGGGGGTGTGCAGGGAAAAAAGGAACATTCCAAAGAAATCAGGCTTGCAGAAAAAGCAGAGTTCTCCTGGCAGGTCTGCCCTGCCACGGGCAAGCAGGTCTGTCAGCAGAGCATCCCAGAAGAAGGGAGAAACCTAGCAGCAAGGCAAGCAAAAGAGGAATGCATTGGCCCTTCCCCAGCATCACCTGCATGTCCCTCTGCAATGTGGATGCATGGGCATGAGCAAGGAGTCAGGCCATGGAGAAAGATGTGCTGAGATCAGCACAGCTCCAGTGAAGCCCAGACAGGCTGACTCCACGGTAGGTGTTACAGAAATGCATGCTTGCTGGTGGGCCAGTGTGCTCCTGAACTCGCTCACGTGACATGCTTGGTGGTGCATCCCACTTTCTTTTCCAGCATTACCCATGCTTTAAAGCCCTGTTTGCACTGTTAGGATACTGAAGTGGCCAGGAGTCACACACTGTGATTGTACACGTCTACACGTCTGTGTGTCTACACATCCTTTGACATGCAAACTACAAATAGCATGAAGAAATATTTACTTAGGTGTCTCCCATGCTGTAGGGATGTACCCCAGCCTATGGGCCTGCCTTAACTTTCATGACTTTGAGAGTTCTTGTGTTTGCTGATCACTGAGAAAGGCCTGCAGAAGAGCTCAAGGGCAGGTCAGGGACACCACACTGCAGGCACTAGAGGAGAAGGTTAAGAGGGGCAGAGACAGTGGTACAGCTGAGATAGTGGTACAGCTGGATATCTCACATGCTGGTCACTCTCCAGCCCAATCTGGTTCTCTTTCTGCTCCAATCTCCCATTCAGGTACCCCTCAGTGTGTCCCTCCCTCTTTGTTTCTGTTCTTCAATCTTTCCCATGCCAAATACCCAGCAAACCTTGCTGAAAATGGTAGCAAGGATGAAGTGAGTAAACAGACACACATAAATCTGATGAAAATATTAATTTTTCAAGAGGTTCCAGAGCTTCCCATTAGCAAGTCTGTGTGTGCTCTTGTTAAGGGGAGCTATGCTCTTTGTTGCCTAATGAGAAGCCAAACCATCATAGCTGCTGGTTTGCTGTGCCTTACACAAGTGCTTGAGCTGTGAGCAGAGATTTTCCTATTTTAAGAAAAAAGCCAGACAGGTTTACATGATCCCCCCAAAAAGGCTACGCTACACATTTTTTAGATCTTTTGCTTGTAGGATAGAAATTCTCAATGAATCATTCAAAGACAAGGGAGTTTTAAGTAACTGATTTCATATCAGCAATTTGCCAAGGTTTTTTTTGTTGGTTGGTTTTTTAATATTTTTAAATAATCTCTTACAGCTGCTGAGAGAATAGAAAGGGTGGAGGATGGTTCTTAGCTATGAGATCTTTCTGATTGATATATCCATGATAGATCTGGTAATGAAAGATCTTTGTAAACTTGAAACACGGGTGGTCTTCCAGCCACCACCAGCCTCACTGATCGGGGTGACGGTTCGTTCTAGACCAGCATTACTGTGAGCCAGCTCTAGGATAAGTGGTGTAAGCAGCCATCTCTTGAAAACCACAGCCTGCTCAGAACGACACTGAGAAATACAATTTCAGACCTCAGAGAAGGATGGGTGTGCTGCATTACAGAATGAATCTTCGCTATGACATGAGATAAGATAAATGAGTACTTAGTGCACCATCAATGTGCTCCAAAACATGGGAAAGAACTGTTCAGTGCTTAAAAAACCATGAGCAAATTCTGACATACATTAAACAGTGTGCTAAGATTGATAGACACCAGAGACATTTCCTTAATCTTACTGGAGAGTCGCTGCAGGGCATCCTCTATCGTTTACACAGTGGTACTTCTGCCTCGAGAAGAGAGAGTCTATTGCCAGTGCAGTTAGAGTCAAATTTTAATTACAGAAATAGAACCCCACAGATATTAACTGGTAGAGAGAATGGGGTAAAGCAGGTAATGAGCGAAATAGTTTCGACGTGAGGAGCAGGGAGTGAATAAGCATGTCTTCTTCTCAAAGTAGAGGGGGACAGACAGAAAACCAGGAAGAAGAAAGCCCCAAATGAACCCTAGTAAGTAGAAGCTGCTAATCCCTAAAGCCTCAGAGTAGAGTGCAAAGCCTTGGAAGAAAGAAATTAATAACTTTCAAAGTATGACCTTGAAAATGGAATTAACAGTATTCCTCCCTTTTAAGCCTTCATGATAATAAAGATTTCATCTTCTGAAGCCCTGGCAAGAGTCAACAGAGTAGAAAAATGAGTTCTTGCAGAGGAGCTGGCAAGTGTAAAACCTAAGTCCGCTCCTGGTGCCACTATGGTGCCTATTCACTTTCCCTTTACCTTCTCCCTTAATGCATTTTTCATTCCTCCTTCACTTTTGGTCCACTTACTTATTCACAGAACAACTCTCCAGCCTTTGCTATAAGCAGAGTTAACCTATCAGCAGCAACAGAGCCTCTCAGGATTGAGAGAAGCTTGAAAAACAGCTCATGGCTCCACTTGCTTTCCCATCATTCCTTCTTTCCCTTCACAGTGAAGTCCTTCTAGACTGTCCCATGCCTTCTCCTGCCCTCACCTTCAGCCAGAAACTTGTGGGAGTTCTGACTGGCATCTTGCACAGCATTTTATCTCATGTTCTTTGAGAAGATCCCAGGGACAGTCACCAAAGCCAGGAAGAATCCTGTGGCTCTCTGATGCACTTTGGAACTTCTCTGTGTGCCCTCCTCTATGAGCATTACAAACTTAACAAGCCCTGGAGTCTTACTGATGTAAATAAGATAAAAAGTGGGCACCAGCTGTCTCTCTTCCTGTTTCCATTTTGGTCTGTTCAGGTGATGGGACCTGGGAGCCAGTGGGCTTCCAGGCTTGTGAATGTGAGTGTTAAACATGGAGGCAGCTGGGTAATGTTGTCCCTGTTTAGACCAAGAGCATGTCTGTTCCCTGCCTGCATCTCAGAAATCCCTTTTTAAAGTCTGTGTTGGGGAATCTGAAAGTCATAGTCTGCATTTCTGGTGGTGGTGATGATGCTGCTTACAGCCCTTTGAGGAGTGCTTTCATGCGCCCAAGGAGGCTTTACCTGAAGGTCTGGGGCAGTCTGTTCAGCAAGGGTTATGTGGCATGGCACATCCTCCTCCACAGCTGCAGCTGTGTACATGTCCTTATACAGTGCCACCAGAGGTGCTGCCACTCTTGCAAGAGGCAGCGAGGGTAAAGAAGTGGGCATTATGTATATGAGGTAGGAGTATTAATGCCAACCAGTACTATTCCATTGCAGATGGCATGTAGCAGGGAAGGATGCTCACAGCCAGTGGATGGAATGGAGCTGACTTAGGTAGGGTTTGGCTGCCATCTGGACCTGAAGAAAGGGAGCATGGCCTCTGGCTAGCTAACCAGTCTGGCCAGCTCTGCAAGGGGCTGGGTGCGCCCGGACTCCCGGCTCTCCTCCTGGCGCTGCAGCGTCCCTCCTCCAGCACCCATGGGCCGGGCTGGGCTGCCAGTCCGTTGCAAAGAGGCTTTTCCGGGGCACTGCTGAACCCTGCGATGGTGTTTTCTTCGTAGTTGCTTTATCGCTTGTTTTCCCTTTGTCTTTTCTCTTCCTTCCGCTGCCACCTGGTGGGAAGAAGCGCACATTGCTTAGGGCGCAGCCATTCGCTCGCCTTTGCGCCGGCCCTTACAGCAGCTTTTCCTACGCCTTTGAGCCGGTACAGGCAGTACGTCCCACCTCAAGCACTTTACTTGGCCTGGCCGTCCTGCGGTGTGCTGGGGAGGCTGCAGAGAGAGGAGTGAACTTTCAGGCTGCAGTTAGCAGCGTGCAGCACACCAGCCTTTCTCTTAGTGCCAGCGTCCTGAAGTCACAGTAAAAGGTGACACCCAACGTAATGCAGGGCCATAATACTGCTGTTGGCAGCCAACTGCCACCGCAGTCCCTAAAAGCTGAGGGAGGCCGTGGATGTAGAGGTCTTCGAGGAGCCTATAAGTGCCCCATCCTTGGCAGTGTTTGAGATCAGGTTGGATGGGACCCTGGGCAGCCTGAACTGGTGGGTGGCAGCCCTGCCCATGGCACAGGGTTGGGACTGGGTGGGCTTCAAGGTCCATTCCGACTCAGGCCATGCTATGGTGCTATGATAAGTGGCTGGGCAAGGTCATGAAAGACACAAATGACACAACACTGAAACATTCTGCTGCCATAGGCACTAGCCTGTGATGCAGTAAGCAAGCGAGACCCTGCTGTGGGAAGGGTCATGCAGCCATCATGGCAGTGAGTGCATACAGGGCTGATGAGGCTGCTTCATGCCTGGCACAGCGCAGATAGCTGAGGCTGGATGTGGTTATCCCATGGCAGCAGTCTGACCTGCTGCACATCTCAACTGTCTGCAAGCACAGAAGGGAAATGCAGCAATTTTACTCTGTTCCTTCCAGATCTGCTTGATGTGGCTGGTCATTCGGATTCTGGGGTCCCTTAGGGGCATTCTTTTGAAACACTGCTAGATAAGAGTATTAACTTACCATCCTCACCAGCCCAATTTCCCTGGCTATGATGGAAGGAAACCCCTGGAATGTTATTGCACGGCCATGGCCACAGAGGGGCTGCCCAATCGTGGGGAACTATCAGCCCACGAGTTGAGTTGGTAGGCAGACTCCCGGAGCCCAGCTCGGGCTTTCCGGGACGTGGCAGGAAGGCACCGTAGCTCCTCCGTAGCCCCTTCTCCCGGTGGGCTGGATTGCCCCATGCCTGGCGCTGGACCCAGGATGCTCGGACGTGCTGGGGGCACCAGGGGGCGACGGAGACCGCGCTGAGTCTCGGCTTGCGACAATTCGTGCCCGTGCTTCTATTCCCAGAGAGCGGGAGGTTTTGTTTTGTGGCTGGGCAAGAGCCGGCCCGCATTTTCACAGTGCCTGTGATGCGAAATGCATTGCAGCTGGTGCTGCGGTAAGGTCAGGGATCAGGTGCGGCCACAGGGTCCCATGCAGGTGCTGCGGTGACACAGAGAGCTCAGCAGAGGAGCACAAGGACATGCAGTCATGCAGCTTGCATCATTTCCAACTATGGAGATGGGATCCTTGGCTCATTAGATGCCCATATGCCTACTTAGTGAAGCTCAGGGAGCATAAGCTGCTGAGATCATCATCATGATATGCTTTGCTTGTCTTCCCTTATACCTATTCCCTTATACCTACTACGGAAGACTGTGTCTCATATCACACTGTACTATACCCTACCCTACCTTACTCTACCCTGCCGTGCCATACCAACACACACAGTCCCCAGAACCATGCAGCAGTACTCAGGCGAGGTCAAACACTGCGTCTGCCATGCTAGGTGCCTCCATAGGTACCTTCTGATCCTATATGCACCCTATAGAAAAGTGGTGAGGAGGGGGCTGGTGGCTGCTCGTGTGTGCATTACAAATGGTATTTCAGATAGAAAAATAGTATTTTAGCCATGTAGTGAAAATGCAATGGCGAAAGGCAGTTTGTGGACAGCATGCCTTGCCTGGTGAGTTATTGGTTATTTGGTGGGTCACGTTTTGTGACTTATTCACTGCCAAAATGAGGTACAAACAGTCCCAGAAAATCACTCCTCCCAAGTTATTTGACCAAGAAAGATGCAGTCTCTGACACAGGGTCAGGTAAGTGCAGCAGCTGAGCTCATTCCTGAGTTCAGCGAGGAAATAAGATCCTATCATCTAAAGAAGGGGGGAAACAATGTTGTAGGTTTTGTGTGACAAGCTGCAAATGAACAGGGAATACCTGAAAAAAAGCAGCCATAGATAGAATACAAAATTTCCACATAAATCATTACATTCTTATCTAATGATGAAAGAATAGAACTGGGGCACAGCTGACCTGGAATGTGAAAGGCTACCTTAGAGAGAAATGCAACAATTGCAAGTGCCACAGAATTTATGGGCTCTGGGGAACGGCCAGTTGTCATCAGACAGACCTCAGCTGCTACCTGTGCTGCAGCAGAGTGGAGCTCTTCACCAGACCACAGGCTGAGGTGGAGCAACTGCATTTGGCCTGCTTGGGGCTCTTCTGAGCAGGGGATCCATTAATATTTATCAATTTGTTTATTTGTTTGTTTGTTTGTTTTGCCAGTAAAGATATCTTCCTCCACAGCAGGATCAGTCCTTACATAGACTCAAATCCACCTCCACACTGCAGAATCTTATTGTGTAAAACACTGTGCATACACGTACACACACATATGAACACACATGGAAATGATGACGAGCATGCCTTTGTGAAACCACGGCGATGCACACAGCGCTGCCTCGCTATAAAGAAGAGTCTGCTGAGGCTTGTCATTGCAGGGTGAATTTAAAACAGCATTGCTGCTTTTAAAGTCATCTAGGAAAGGAAACCCATCAAGGAAAGGATGGATGAGAAGATGTCAGGAGCGTTCGCACTTAATATTCCTGGAGCAAGCCTGTGTTATTTGTTGCTGCAGCAGAGCTCTCTTCCCTGCCCCCTCTGGCAGACCCATGTGCACGCACAAAGATTCGTTCTCCACCCTTGCCAAAAAAACTGGTTTTGCCCCTTATGAGCCGTGCCCTCCTCCACCCTGAACAAGGAGTGGTGATGGGGAAGTCCTTGGGATGGGGGCTTGAGTGACTGGACCAGTATGATGCATCAGTCCCTGCAGAGCTGGTGTCTTGCTGCCAAAGAATCATAGAAAGATTATAAAAGCACAGAATGATAGAATTATTAAGGTAAAAGGGATCTTAATGCTCATCCCATTCCAGGCCCCTGCTACGGGCAGGGACACCTCCCACTGGATCAGCCTGCCCAGGGCCCCATCCAGTCTGGCCTTGAACACCAGCATGCAGAATTACCCCCAAGGGCCACCGCAAGGATGGGGACAGAGCAGGGGATGCCATACTGTAAAGGTTCATGTGCTGGTGGCCTTGGTTTGAAACCTTCTGCTCACTCGAAGCCCCATTCCTGCAGGCTGGGTGTCACACAGGGAGAGAGTGTTGGGAGTTGTGCCATGCTGGAGCCCTGTGTCCCCAAGCCAAATGTGACGTTGTCCTCTTTTCTCTTCCCTTCTCGCACCCTGCAGGACCCGGCACGGGGAGAGTAGACAATGGCTCCGTGAGCTTGGCCGTTCCACTGTGGCTGTTGGCAGCATCCCTGCTCTGCCTACTCAGCAAGTGTTAATACAAATCAAAATTAAAAATAATAATAATAATAATAATAATAATAATTGAAAAAAAAAAACCCACGACAACAACAACAACGACGACGACGACAACACACAAAACAAAACGCATTATACAGGAGACAGAGCGAAGAGAGGGGAGAGAGAAAAAAGAGGGGGAGAGAAGAAGTGAGAGGACCGTTTCTATCACAACTTCTGCCTGTTCAGGAGCAAAGAGGGGGGAGAGGAAAAATCACAGCAGGACCACTGAACAACACTTACCTGATTTCCAGCTGCCGGCCGTCACAGCACCGACCTCACAAGGAGAGAGGCAAACAGGGCACCCGCAGGGCCCATGGAGCCAGAGGATGCTGAGCTTCAGCCACACCACTGACACCGAGCTGAGCAAAAAGATCCCTTTTCTTTTCTCTCCTCCTTGCTGTTTTCCATACTCCTGACCTGCCTTCCTCCCTCCCTCCTCTTTCTTTCTTGCACAGAAAGAGGTCTTTGCTTCAGTGTCTATAGCCACTTAACTTTTTGGATGCCCTTGGTCATTTTTGTGAGCTGGTGCTCAGGCACTTCATACTTTTGGGAAGAAAAAAAAAAAAAAAAAAAAAAGAACAGAGCAAGTTATCAAAGCTCTCTGCGCACTGGTGTCCTATGAAAAACCCCTTCCTCTCTTTGCATCATCCCATGCTCCTGTGCACCTTGCTAAACGCTTTCTGTCCTGCACCCTCCCTCATGCAGCATCCCGCTCTGCCTGAAGGAAAGCTGTGTCCCTCCAGCGCAGCCTGCTCTTTGATTTGCTTTTTTGATTCTCTCCTTCTCCCCCTCAATTCGGCCAAGTGTCTTTCTCCAGTGTGTGCCTGCGTGCGTGCGTGCATGCGTGTATGTGTGGCCATCGTGCTCTGTCCCCTCTCTCTCTCTTTCTCCTGCTCTCTCTAAGCATGCCGAAGAACAGTCCATGTGTACATACGCCCATCCCACTGTAGATAATGTCCTGCCTTGTCAGTGTGAGACCACATGCTGAGAGATCTCTTGGGCTGAGAAGAGGACTGAGGAGAGAGGAGCACCTGCAGCTCAGGGCCTCGTGGTGGCCCCTCTCCAGAGTGCCTGGCCACTTTGACAGCAGGAGTCATTCTGCATCCTTTCTTCACCTTTTTTTCCCTCCCACCCACACCCGTCTGGCTCTCAGCCTTCACGTACCAGCAGAGCAGCTCATGTGGGTGTGAACCCCACAGTGTGATCGTTCCTAAATAGAACCAATGCCCCCTTCTGTTGTTGTCTCACTGTGTGTTTTACACCGCTGCCAGGATGAAGCTCACTTTGCAGCTTACACGTGTGAAACAAATTGGGTCAGAAAATGTCCAGGACCTGTGAATGTAAGAATAAAAACAAGTATCAGATCCAAAATTCTGGGCTTAGCCAGAAGGGTCTTCAAGTGGCAGAGTGAAGAAGTAGGGTACACTTCCCTTTTCCTGTCTGGAGGGTGCTGGGCCTGCTGGAGAGGGCTGTTGCTTCCAGACAAATCCCCTGAAAATGCCATGCAAGTGCTTAGCACTGCCAGGCCTCTAACCACCTGCAAGCTGGCTTTTCCCTCTTTTGCCTACTAGTGGGCATAGCAGCATCATGCCCAGCAGCGTGCACATCCCAAGGCCTGGTGCCTTCCTCCTGGCTGCCAGGCTCAGCTGTTGGGGCAAAGCCAGCAGGCAATTCAGCAGGCAGCCAGGGTGAGTGAGGAAATGAGAAAGGCTGAGGGCTGGATGGTGGCAGACTTGCTGTAGGCCTGCTGTGGGCTTGAGTGGTGTTATATTATGCTCAGTCTCCAGTCCTTGGTGCCCTCATGTCCCATATCCCTCGGAGTATTTGTATGCCCCTGTCACTGTGTCTGCGTTTCAGGAGATCTGTGTCACTCAGCACGTTGGTCACAGCTCCAGATTTCCTGTTGCAGCAAAGGCTCCTTGTCCTCTGCAGGGTGACCCTGCAGCTGCAGGCTGATGCTGCTCTGAATCTGGGGCTGGGAAAACTCCACATGGCCAGCATGTCTGGCTCCTCCTGATCAGCTGTCACCAGGCTGCCCCTCAGGTCTGGGTTAAGTCCTTGTTTAGGTTGAGGGTTCTCTTCCATGGCAGCCTGTTGGTCACTGAGGTCTGTCCTGTATCTTGTCCTGCACAGGTCAGAGCCCTGTTGGGGTGGTGCTCGTGTGCTATGTCCTCATGGGTTTGGGTGTTTTGAAGAGTTTTGAGGAGATTATTGTTTTTTTGAAGAAAGCACAGATGCTTTTGGTTTAAAGACAAATATGCTACGAAAAGCAGGACACCCAATTCCTGAAGCCCTCTGCTTCTTTACTGGAGAAAATAGCCACAACCTCGATGCTGGCTTCTGGTCTTTCCTGCAGGATGTGCACAGATCCGTGTTGTGTGGCTGTGAGGCAGGCTTACAGCAGATCTACCCCACGTGTGCCCCATGGGTGCTGCAGGCACTCCACTCCCCCAGAGCTCTAGGAGGAATTACTCAGAGCATCTGCCAAGATAAGAGCTCGGATGAACAGGGGAAACACAAGGTCAGCTGCTCTCCCTTCCTTGTCCTTTGGCCATATCTCAAGCCCTTTCCTCTGGAGCTCTCGTTCTCCGCATTCACGTTCCTGCCCCCTCATTCCCTGCAGATAGCTATGCTCTTGCCTCCTACTGCCTCTTGTCTGCCTTGGGACTGGAGAGGAGGGTTTGGAACAGGACACCAGTTCCTTGAGCTTGTCAGTGTCATTGTGTTTGATCGATGGAGATTTAACATTTAGTGTTATAAAAAGAAGCGAACAAAATGAAAAAAACAACAAAAAAATTGTATTTCTTCTACCGGTTTGTAAATATTCCAAGAGTTACATGAAATGTCTGGTAATGTCCAAGCAGAGGAACAAAGACTTAGATTTAATATATGGCCCCGTACTTGCTAGCAGATTTCAAACCCTTTTGGATGGCCAAGCAGAGGGTGGAGGCAAGTCTTTCTGGAAGGAGCTGGGCAGTGGGAATGCTACCCCAGCCCTCCCACAGCATTGCTTGGCATGTCTGGTGGGTGGCAGGCATTGCAGGCAGTATGGGACTCTGCGGCTGACACCTGTACCATGGCACTTGTGCGCATTTTTGTTCATTTCCAGCCCCTCAGCTGGCGGGTATGTTGCTCAGTGATGCACCTCCCCCCACCCCCCCCTCCTCTCTTCACCAGTGACGTTGTGTCGCCTCATGCTAGCACCGAGTGCATGTTAACGTGCCATTCATGAAGATTTCATTGGTGACATGCATTGTGTCGAGAGTTGGTCTTTGTCTGCACAACTTTCTTACGCCACTGACTGTCGCTGCTTAGGCAGACCTCATGTACTGCTGCCTGCTCCCCTCTTGGTCAAAAAAAGCCTGAATCCCCCCAGTGATCCTTAGCTCTGGGTGCATCCTGGCCATGCCCCCAGACCACCTGGCTGAGCAATCTCATTTGCAATGTCCAAGCCCCCAGCACAGATCAAGTTAGTCATGCCATCATCTGAATGGGAGCTACACATCTGGAAGGGATCTTGGGGGAGCAACAGCGAGTTCTGAGGATTCAAGAGCATTTTGGGAAGAGGATTTGGGAAGTCAGAGGAGCTGCATCTGAGTCCTCCTCAGCCTGCTATTGTTCAGCTCCATCTTGTGCTACATCATCTTCCTCCCCTAATTGGAGATCATGGGCAAGGATAGCAACTCTTGTCCTCCCACACCTCTGATCCAAGCACACTGTCCGGTCACCCACACCACCATGGTGCTTGACGTGATGTAGCAACAGTGACAGTCTTGTGGAGGAGGTGGTAGTGGGTGAGAAGCTCTCCCCCTCTCTCTTCTGCTGCATGATCTCACCGCTTCTCTGGCTTCAGAACTTCTTGAGCTAGGGATGCTAGAAATGAACTGTCCCATGGAAAGAGTAGAATGCCAGGCAGGGAAGCAGAGGTGAAACTGGATGGTAATTTCCAAAGTGATGGCAGTGGGAATGGGTAAGGACGAGTGCTGCCCGTCACCCACGCACAGAGCTCACAGGCACACTAGCGGGCAGACTGTGTCTCTCAGCACTGGTCATAGAGTGGCTTCATTTCCAATGGGATGCCCAGAAGATATTTTATTATAAACTGCATGACTCCTGCTACAAAGAGCTGTGTCACACCATTAAAGCCTCTTTTCCTTCTTGCAACTTGCTAGAATGGTGCTCAGGTAGATTCTGCATCCCCTCAAAATTTCTGCTTGGCTCCCATCAGGCCAGCCTGAGATATTTACCTGTGGGAAAGCAGAATTCAGCTTGGGGATATGTAGGTGAGGCCCTCTGTATCTCTGCAGTGTAGGGAGATGTGGTGGCAATGAAATCAGCCAAAACATGGCTTGGGAAAAATGAGCATCTCTCCAGGTTAGCCCAGAAGGATGGCAAGTAAAGAATCCTTCCCTTGTTGCAGATTGAGGTCACTTTTATGCTGCAGTGCCTCAGCCTGTCTTGGTAAGCCCTGCAGAGGCACCCAGGCAACAGAGAGGAAGGGGCAATGCATGTCAGAAGGTCACAGGACCGTACCCAAGGTGCAGTTCCTGGGTAGGGCAGGATCCCCTCCCCCTCCCCCTCCCCCCTTCCCCTCCCCCTCCCATTTCCATTCTCCCTTCCCTTCCCTTCCCTTCCCTTCCCTTCCCTTCCCTTCCCTTCCCTTCCCTTCCCTTCCCTTCCCTTCCCTTCCCTTCCCTTCCCCTCCCTTCCCCTCCCTTCCCCACCCTGCCCCCACCATAGGTATGTCTGTATAGCCCATGCATAGATGGGTGCAAGGATCAAGTCAACCTGGAAGCCACTCGGTGAGCACAGCACCTTCCAGCCAAGACTGCTCTCCAGACTGTCACACACAGGCACACACGCACACCCTGTGTCCTCTGCTGTCCTCCACCACACACAGCCTAACATGTGCATGCTCCTGGTGATGGCTCCATCTGCCTGGCACACAGTGAACTCCTGTGCACGTGCGGGAGCACACACGTGTGCGAGGACAGGGAAGAGGGGGGCAGAGGGCAAGTGCCTGCCCTGCGGGGCCACTGTCACCCACAAACCTTTCAGCTCTCCCAGCTGGAGCCAAGTTTCATCCTCTAGACCTTGTGAACAAAGGCCAGTCCCTTCTTGCTGCACGGCGGGGTGGTTAGAACTCTCCTCATTAACAGTGTTATATACATATAAATATATATATATATCTATATCTTTATATATATTTTTCCCCAGCACTGTAGACATGAGCTGAACTTCTCTTTAACAAAACGAGAAAAGGGCCGTTTTATTTTTCGCCATTGGTTTGTTTTTGGAACTAGCTCTGTGAAAGGCAACTCTAAAAGCGCAAGTGTGTGTGTAATGGAACCGATCAGAAATGAAACCACCCAATCAATGAATGAGCCAAACCCAGAGATAAAAACAAACAAACAAAAAAAGAAGCTTTTTATTTTTTTCTTTTCTCAATGTATTTAACTTCTGTTACCTTGTTTCTGTTTCTTTACATGTATGAATGCTCTGCTCTTCTGTGATCTTAAAAAAACAAAAAACAAACAAAAAAAAAAACAAAAATGAAATAAACGTGAAAAGGAGGTGATGTTCCTTTGTTTCCCTTCCCTTCCTTGCATTACCTGCCTTGTCTCTTCTCCGAGTCCGTCTGATGGTGGCTTCTCTGCTGGACAGGGTCTTGGCAAATCTGAGGTCCCGGTCCATGCGCAATGAAGCTCAGAGTGAAGGTAAGGCAGCAAAACCCAGGCACACACAATCTCTGTTTTCATTAACATTTTAAATGGTTATTTTTAATGGTACATTTAACTAACACTAACTTATCCATGGGAAGAGAATTTGGCTGTTAACACTGGCATCTGCTTAACAAACTGAAGCTTTGCATTTGGTGAGGCGTGAGCATAACACCGATAGCATTACTTGCTAAGAGTAGACTCATTAGCATTAATTGCTGCATTTAGTACCACAAAGAGCTGCCCGAATCTGTAACAGCAGTTATTATATGTACCCCATTCTCCACAGGAAAAGGTACCTAGAAAATTATTAGCAGTGATGCAGACATACCAGCAAATGAGGATCCGAATTCTTGGCACTTAACATAACTCAAAAAAAAAAGCAAACAACCAAACATCCACAAGAAAAATAAAGGGAATGAGGTGTTCTGGAGTCTGTGTTCTTCAGCTTTCCTTGCTGGAGGACTGTGTTCAAACACAGCTGAATTGCAATTGGAAATGGATCCATGGACAATGGCCATCAAAGGTGAGATGCACAGGAAAAGGTATGTCCCTAAAAGTATCTTGCATTTCAGCAAAAATTAGCAATGTTCAGGTTGGATGTTAGGAAATGCTTCTTCTCTGAGAGAACGATCAGGCACTGGAATGGCTGCCCAGGAAGGTGGTGGCGTCATTGACCCTGAAAGTGTTAAAGAAATCTTTAGATGCTGTACTGAGGGACCAGGGAAATATTGGTGGTAGGTGGACAGTTGGACTGGGTGGTCTTAGAGGTTTTTTCCAACCTTGGAGATTCCATGATTCTAAGATTTTGTTGTCCAAAGCATGCATTGTCAGAATGGACAAAAGGGCTGGATACAAGGAAATACTTCACAGTGAATAAAACACAGGATTTACCACAGCTGTGCACCAGTTGGCACTATTAAGGTTGACAGGACTTGTCTCATGTGCCCATCATCTGCTGGAATCTCAAGGCAGTGTATTTGATTTAGAGACACCATATTTTGGTGCTTCAGACATGAAGTAGAAAATCTTACATGAAGTTTCTCCAAATGTGACATCCCAGGCTGGGTTACAAATCAGGATGCAAACATCACAGCTTACCAAAAAAATCTATATCCAGGCAGCTCAAAAACATGGGTGCATCTCTGAGTTGCAGTGAGTTGGGGTTACCCAGGAAAGGAATGCTTTACTTCCAAAGAGCACCTAACACCTTGCTACTACTCTGTCATCTGCTACTAGCACTGCCCAAACATGGCCGGGGAGGACGTCTATCTAATCTTGGAAACACACTGTAGAAAAACAGCTGTACACAGTGCCTTCTGTTGATTAACTCCTCCAGAGTATATGGTTTGTAGAAAACTTACTCCTTCCTTTTCAGAAGTCTTGTGTTCCCTGTTAAGATCAAGAATGATACAATACCCAGGCAGCTGCAGGAATTAATGTTTCGACCATTTTCGGAAAGAGGAAAGTGTTAATTGAAGTGCTCAGTAAGGCTATCATACATTCCAATAACTCTGGTGGTAAATCTTAATTTCAGGTCTTTTAACATACTACATACAATACATACTACCTCTCCCACCAGTGAAGCCATGCAGTTTACCATCAAAATTTTCATGGTCAGAGAGAGGAAAAGGCGGTGTATGCCATTAGCAGATGTTGCTTTATTATCAGGCTGGAGGGAATGGCAGAAAGAAAAAGTGCTTACATAAAGTAAAGGCTTCTATATCTTCCTCTAGGGCCATCATCCACTTGTAGAGTGACCTGAGAACTTCTCCAGTGGTGGAGATCTCCACAAATCTCCCTGGCTGCTGATTTACTGATTTGCACAGAGCAGAGTCAAGATAGTCCCCTTGCCAGTGTTTGTGCATTGGTTGTCTTCCTTGTGAGAGGAGATCTGGGCTCACCACATCTTTCCATGACCACTTCTTGACCCAGCCTTCCTTCCACCACAAAGCCCTGCACACCTTCAGCACAACATCCATCCATGCAGTAAAGGTCATCCATGGAGTAAAATCTTCATAGCATGGACACCAAAATGTCCAGAGGACCACCACTGAGGCTGCTCACACTCTGCCCTGTGGTTACTCCCAAGATGGCCTCTCTCAGTGCAGCTGGGGATCTTCTCCAGCTCTGCAGAGAAGAGGTGGGGGGATTTGTGCTGCTGCCTGCTGGCAACGGTTTGCTCCTCAAAGAGGCTGTAGTGCTTGTGGAAATTTTGCACTTGCCTTAAGGCAGCTCCCCTTCCCCCAGCTGGGGCACCCTGAAGGTACCAGGTCTGCCAGGAGGGCATCTGCAGGCAGAGGAAGGAAGGCAGTGCAGGAGCTTTGTGCCTCTAATATGGTTGCGATGAGGGAAAATTAGCACCAGACTGACAAATGGGGACTCATTTCAAGAAGCAGCGAATGAGAAAAAATTGTAATTAAAAGCTCAGGAGATTAACTCTGTGGCAATAAAACTTTATCTCCCAAGGAATTCAGCGCTTTCTTGTTCTCCCACTCTCGTGGGCTGCACCCTTGGAGTGCTTCCTTCCCATCCCCTGGTGCTCATTCTCTTAGATAATTGCTGGAGCTGAGGAAACATTTATTCAGAGCAGGAGAGTGAATCTGCTTTGGTGCTGTCCTTCCCTCCCTCCTTTTTCAATTCATATCTGCAACAAACCCTTCCTATCTGCAAGGAAGACGAAGGGGGGTAGGAAGTCACCCCATCTCCAATGTTCAAAATTGGATATGCTGTGCTTCATGAAGCCATCTGACAAACTGGCACATCCTAATAATTGGACCTGGGATGTTTTTGCCTTGGGATGCAAGGACAGAGGCTGCATACTCTGGTGTTTGCCTGTGTGCCTGTGGGAATAAGCTTGTCCTTGGCCAGACAGGCAGTTTGGCTTAATGAATCCTTGTCCATGTCTGAAGCACATGTATTCCTCTGCTCCATCTCCATGACATGGGGTGTTTTTAGCCCCATGTCCTACCAGAGGGATTCTTGTGAAGGGTGGGAAGAAGTGTTCCTTATGGGGAAGGAGCTCGTGTTCCATCTTCTGGGTCCTGAACCTGGAGGGTGGTGACAGAGGAGAAAGGCCTAGCAGCCAGGCCTCAGCCACCATCAGTGTGTTAATTTAGGGATGCATGGCTGCACAGGGTGCTCAGCTCCATCATCGTCTACTCTTACTCTTTTGCATTCCCATTAGCTGACACACCTCTCCACCTTTGCTGGCAAGCGGTAGTTAATAGCCAGAGGAGCCTTGCCATTTTACTGCTTCTCTCTCCCATTTCTGCTTCTAGCGCTTGGTTTTGTTGAGCAAGCATGAGCCATTTGGTCTTCATGGATTATTAATGAAGATGGAGGACTTTTCCCTTCGCAGCTTAGCAGTGGGTGGGTTGACATGGCAGGGGCTGCAAGGGTGGGAGTGGAGAAGGGGCACACATCAGTCTGGACTCACTGCTGGGATGATACACCTGTTATGCCAGTGGAAGACCAGGGTATAATGACCCCCTTGAGATTTCATAGCACAAAGGTGCTAAGAAAATACCAGCAAAGGATGAAGCACTTTTCCAGTAAAAGGCGACACGTTTTCAGGCAGGAGTGGGCAGAGAAAGTCGCACCCCACATCTGGTGTGCTGGGAGAAGAACTGCAGCCTGCTCAGGGGGCAGGGGCAGAGCCAGAGAACAAAGGATGCACCACACAGTTCTATCCAGACACAAGGGAGGAGAGGCTGCAGCTCTCCAGTGAGACCACATGCCGTGATTTCTGCAAAACCAGGCAAGTCACGCACTTGTGATGGGTCACTGGAACCTGCTCAGGTGGAAACGGAAAATGAGTTTCCCTCCCCAGCACTCAGCCTTTCCCAACCAGCCCTCCTTTTGTGTGTTCCCTCTTTTCATTGCCTCTGCTCACGCTGCCTGCTGGTAGTCCAGAAAATGGAAAAAGAAACAGAGATGAATAAATTTTCACGAAGAGGGGTGTCCATATGAAATAACAACACCTGGGAAGCGATGTGGGTTGCTCCAAAAGTAACACCCCCTATTTATTTCAATGGAAACTACAACAGATACAAAGAGCAAATAACACTATTTGATGGACCTTATTCTTAGCAGCAAAGCACTGTTTTTCAACATAGCCACCACCATTAGCTGTGCATTTTGGCCAGCGATGAACAAGAGGCTGCATGCTGCACTGATAAAAATCTGCACCAGTGGAGGTGCCCCACTGCCACTGTCACCACTGCTGAAATGCACCACCTCACTGTGCTTGCATCCACTGTCTGGACTCTATAAACATTCAGCAAGCATCGGTGGTAATAGTAACAGAATATTGGTGGGAAGGTTCAAACAATAATGCCATACTAACATCCGCCTTTGACGACGTGAGCTGACATAGTAAAATAGGAGGCGTTACTTTTACAGCAGCCCTGGTTCATTCATGGGATTTGACACACAGATACAAAGCTGGCAGTCTGCAAAGGTGTCATCCCTTCCTCTACACAAAGGTATGCTGAACAAATCCACTGCATTCTGAAAACCGCTCTAGAGCAAAACAAATAGATCAAAACTGAAGGACAGAAGCCTTGTGAATGGAGATACTATTAGAGTGCACTGCCAACAGGATAATGGACTATCAGTTACTGTTAATACTGAATAGGAAACCAACACAAAGCGAGTTTAATATAGTTCTCCTAAAATTTCTTGTCACTTCTGCTCTTCCCTTCCTCCAGTAACAGATGAACCTGTCAAACTCCAATCTACCCCATGGCTCATGGAAAAAAAAATGTTTATGGAAAAAAGTAATAAATTCTGCTTCTTCAGCAGCCCTTTCACTATGCAAGATGCCCTATCAGCCAAATACAGTCAAGTGAACGTGAGGAATGAAGGACAGCAGTGTTCTTCCCCTCCTTCAATTGCATGTGATCGTGGTGTGCAGTGACATTCCCAGGTGGCACAAAAGCAGGACAACAGTATGGGGTATCTGTGGGGTATCTGCAGTCAATCAAGAAAGTACATGCATGCACGATGGGTCTTCAGTCAGGCCTAGAAAAGGATGGATTCCAGTGCATCACTTCATACATGGCTTTCTCCTTTATGAGTTGGGCAGCATAGATGGCTGCCAAAGAGAATGAGATCCCAGTGGCAGGGATGCAGCACCTCTACCACAGCATAGGTGAGGTGTCAGAGCGTGCAGACTGTACAGAAGAGGTAGCTTTTGGGGTCTCTCGTGGCTTAGCACTTGAGCCAGGAGCAGGTGCTTCCTTGCTTCCTTTCAGCCAGCTGTGGGGCTGAGCTTGCCGTGAGGCTTGCTGAACAAAAGGCAAATCTTATTTTCCCCTTCAGCAGTCACGGCAGCAGAAAAAGGCAGGGCTGGTGTGTTTGCACAGCACAGGGCTCCTTCCATATGTGCATGACTGTCTGGCTGCCCTCCCTCCAAACACTGCAGTACCCTGTGGGCTGCTGTCCCAACCCCTTTTTCCCCAGCACAGTGTGCAGAGGAGCCTCCCATTGCCCGTTCACATATTAAATTCAGATATTAATAGAAGGGTAACCAGAGAGTGTGCTGGTTTGCCCATCAAAACCTCATGTGCAGTGGGCAGGGAGAAAAGTATGGATGAGGAGCTGAGTGAGCTGTAAAGGTGTGCAGGTGCTTCCCTGGAGCACCGCCCTTAGCAAAGTGCTTTCTGCAGAGATGCTCCCCAGGGGCCTTTTCCCCACTGAGTGCTTTATGAGCAGGGGCATTCCCCAGAGATCTTCCCCGGAGACACTTTTACCCCCAGAAGGCAGCTGTCTTTGTGGTGTGTATTTTTAACAAAGCTTAAAGGTATGTTTTATTCCTGTCCTCTCCCCCGCAGAATAAATACTCTGGAGCAGAGAAATTATTGATCTGATTTGCATGAACTCCTGAGGGATGAGCTCACTGCAATTTTCCTGCAAGAACAGAGAGGATAAGTCACATCTTACGTGTGTCATGGGCAAGATGTGAGGTTGTGTTTCTTGGCTTCCTCCTGGTTGCAGACCACAATGTTGATTTGGCAGTTCAGGGCACATCTAAGACCTGAATTTGTATTTTAAATGAAAGGGGACGTTCTGCCCTAATGGTGAGCACTGTGGGGCAAAAGGGGTTCCAGGTTCTGGGCTCTGCAGTCCCCAAGCTCCCCAGGAAATCCAATACCCAGAGAAGAATGGTCTTAAGTCATAGAATCATAGAGCCATAGAATGGCTTAAATTGGAAGGGGCATCTAAGATCATCCAGCTCCAATCCCCTGCCGTGGGCAGGGCTGCCACCCACTAGGTTCAGTGAGTGAACCACAGGTTCCATGTCCTGATCTTGAATGCCTTCAGAGACGGGGCATCCACAACCTCTTTGGGCAGCCTTTTCCAGTACCTCACCACCCCTTCAGTGAAAAAATCTCCCCTGACATCTAATTCTCCCCTCTTTTAGTTTTCTGTGAATAGGCTCAAATTCTTCCAGTCTGTGCAATGTTATGATAGGATTGTCAGGCGAGTTTTGTGAGTGCAGTGCCACCGGGAAGGAAATGAAGATGGCTACTGTTGCATGAACCATCCAGACCCTGTCAGGCCAACAGAGCAATGAAAGGAAGCCTGAATCCTTCTTCCACCTGTCCTTTGTATCTCTGTGAAATCGCCTGAGAAGGTACAGGAGGTTTTCTTCTGTTTGCTGCAGGGCTGACAGAAGTGCACTGATAGAAGCTGAAGGCATGGCCAAGATCTTTGCAGATGCCCCCAGCCTCAATCCAGAGCCTTCAGAAAAGTTCTGCTCAGCCATGAATGGCACTCTCATTGCACAAGATGCATCCTCCTGCCTCACAGGGCAGCCATCACTGGAAAAAATTATGCTGTGTGCCTGTTCACAGCATTTTGAACCAACCTACATTACATTTCTGTGTGGCAAGTACAAGCAACTACTTGCTTTAGAGTGGTGTAAATAGCGATTTTTATTTTCTGGGGAGTGTGACATGAACTGATTTGAGTACGGATGCTTTGGGAATGTCTGATTGTCAAGCACTGTAACAATTGCATCACAAAGAAAATCACAGAATATTCCACATTGGAAGAGACCCACAAAGATCGTTAAGTTCAGCTTCTGGCGCCATACAGAATCACCCAAAATCTAAACCCTATGTCTGAGAGCAGTGTCCAAACACTCCTTGATCTTTGCCAGCTTGGGGCCGTGCCCACTGACGTTAAGAAAAGATGAAGAACGTTTCCCTCACCCCCAGCTGCCCTCCCCTGACACAGCTCCGTGCCGTTCCCTGTCGCTGTCACACAGAGCAGAGCTCAGCGCCGCCCCTCCGCTCCCTGTGAGGAGCTGCAGCCGCCATCAGGCCTCCCCTCAGCTCCTCTGCTCTGGGCTGAGCACACACAGGACCTCAGCTGCTCACCATACACTTTGCACTCCAGACACTTCCCCACCATAACAGCCTTCCTTTCATCACTCTCTAATAGTTTTATGTTCCAACCTGCAAGAAGAGGTGAGACACAAACCGCGAGCCACAAGTTCCATGTTGGCTGCACCCATCTCACAGCGCTTTCTGACCACCTCAGCCAAAACAAGTAGTTCTCCCTTTATTATGCAAGTGCCTGTCTGTCGAACACCTACACATGCAAGGGTGCAACACACACGGAAAGAGAAGCTTTATCATCTACCCGTTCTTGGTACTTAAGTCCTTGGCTAAATGTTTTTTCTACAGCGTGAGTTAATTGCTACACTCCGGACCTGACACATTTAAACCCGAGATGTTCCATGTCTGTTGGCACATGGCTGCTGCTTTGCAAACTTCCCTCTCCTTGCCTGCAAACACACAAATAACCTGTAACTGGACTCTCCTCCCTCTGGGGTGCATGGTTACGAGCACTGTTTGGCAGTAAGGTAAAAACATGCAGACTCATTCACGGCAATGCTGCTGCGCTGGGCTCCGTGGCAGAGCCTGTGGGCGTGTGATGAATACCTAGTAATTAAGCTGATTCTGGGCACGCTGATTATCACTTCAGGAAGACGCGGAACATCCTGCAAGCACTTACACAAACAGCCGATTCTCGGGGCACATGCACGTGTATGATGGGGAGGGGGGGGGGGAAGAGGAAGCAGCCTGACAAGCACTTTGAAAGTGAGGTAAATAGGTGTTGGTGCATCTGCAGCTGTGTTGTTTTTTTCCTACCAGGCAGAACTGGGAGCCTCTGGCTGAGCACCTCAAAGTAGTTTGCAGTGGTAACACTGTTGTAGCAAGAATCTGTTTTCTCAGGGCGGTCTCCAGGCCCTGCTGTTATCTCTCGAGCCGCTGATAAAAACTTCCTCAGGCCCTGGACAGGCTGTGGATGGCCCGTCCTTAGAGGCATTCAAGGCCAGGTTGGGTGGGACTCTGGGTAGCCTGATCTGGTGAGAGGCAGCCCTGCCCATAGCAGGGGATTGGAGCCAGGAGGGCTTTAAGGTCTCTTCCAACACACCCATTCTGTGATTCTATGATTCTGTGACTTTCATTTGGGAAAGGTCAGACCAGACGTGGGGAAGACAAGAAAAAGGAAATGAGCACACCTGCAAAAATTGATATCATGACAGGCTGTGCCATGAAATCTGACTGCTCTTGCTCTGTGCAAAGGGGGGATGCACAGACCCCACCTGGCCCTGACGTTCTAAGACATTTCCTACAACTCAGTGCACTGGCACTGTTTATCACATCCTTTCTTTCCAGCAGGACCTTTGCTGTGTCTGGAACTGAGCATCTGAAACCCAGCACACTTCTACACGCTCTCCCTGAAGCTCTGGGCTTTCCCTGGATCCCCGCACAGCCTCAGTGCTGAGGCAAAGAGGGAGCTAATTGCCTTCAGGCATTTTCCATCAGCCTGTGCAATTCCTGCAGAGCTCCTGGCCTCACAGATGAGGAAGACAGGCAGGGAGACAGACATGGGCTGTATGTCTGCGACAGGGTCGGGGCAGCAACTCCAGGGAGTACTCTGCCTAATTGGTTTCCTTCCTTTCCTGCTCTATTAATCACCTTCCTGCGCATGCTGCCCTGGGCTCATTTTGAGGGCCCAGCAAGACGGACAAGAGCAACCCTGGCAGCTCTGGTCACAGGCTCAAGTTCCTCTGCCTCCCTGGCTCCACAGCAGCCTACTTTCCACTCAGTCCCTCTTCGATGCTCTTTAATGGAGGAGGAGGTGAGCATGAAATGGACTGCTAAAACCCATGAATATTTCAGAGGGAAAAGTCAAGGGACTCCATTAAATCCTCTTCAGTCTCTGCAAATGGAGCGGGGGAGGGTTCACTGGTTAATGAGAGACTTCAGAGGCATCCAG